>CM033749.1:26827809-27186982 GCA_019671005.1 Hibiscus mutabilis
CCACTTAAGTAGGTCGGACACCATAAAACCAAAGATTTAAAAACTGTTGGGTTCGGGAGTCGGTTACGGATGGGGAAGGATTAGCACCCCACGCCGCCCAAAATTGGTACTTTAATAATTACCGCTTTATTAATATTAAACTTTCCAGATTAAAGTGACGATTAGTTTAAAATTCGGTTATAATTGCGAATAAATTTTAAAGGCCCCGTTATCCGAGAGTAAACGCCCAACAACTATCACTACGCCTGATACTGGCCCCGTTTACGCTCGGATAAAAGGGCACCGCATTGACAATTTATATATCTGTTATGCAACCTAAAACATGGCGAATATAAATACAATGCGATAAAATATAAATAAATACTAACATAATCAAATACTAATCTAACATAAATAAAATACTAATCTAAAACATACATACATAAATATTAATCTAACTCATAAATAAAAACAAATCTAACATAAATAAAATATTAATCTAAAACATAAATTTAAAACATAAACAAATACTAATCTAAAACATACATACATAAATATTAATCTAACTTATAAAAAATCTAACATAAATAAAATACTAACATTCATAAATATTAATCTAACACATAAGAAACAAATTTAACATAACTAAAATATTAATATAAAACATAAATTTAAAACATAATAAATATTAATCTAAAGCATAAATAAACATACAAAGTAAAAAAGAACACAATTTTAAATTAACTAATACTTCATTAAATTATAAAAATTACAACACAAATAAAAAGGGAAGAAAATATACCTAACTAGGAGCTCGAATGACGAACCCCGACTGAACCCCACCGAGATCTACCGCGACCTCTCCAAAAATATTAACTAGATCGGATCCAAAATAGGACCCCAATCGAATGTTGGATCGAACCAACTGGGGCCGAGGGCACTGCCCCCAACCCCGGCCAGCCTTGCGGCCGGCCATGCTCCCAATTGGGGAGCCAATTGCATCACCAATTTGTTTGGCAATTTGGCGTGTCCATTTCCCTTTGAAATTGAGCGCCCATGCCTTGTATTTATAGGCAATGGGTGGGAAAATAGGGTGACGTGGAGCATGCTGCTCGACGCAAATTTCTTTTTTTTTAATAATAATATATTTTTTATTTTATTTTTTTATTTTTCATTAATTTTATATTAATAATACTACCATTAAAATAATACTAATAACACTAAAACCCGGTAAAAAATGAGTGATTACAGTTGCCCCTTTTTGCTTGTTCTTGTGAAACGAGGATAAAGCAAAGATCAAAAGCACTCATTTTTGACCTACTTTCTTGTCTTTGGCTTCGAAATCACGTGTTCTTCTGGAACCCTCCGCTCTTCCTTAGCTGAATCTTCAAGCTTGTAAGTTCTTCCTATATAGAACTTCTTCACCTTCTGATCTTGGAACTATAGGCTCTTCCTATATGGAACCCTTCACTGTGAAGCCTCAAGTTATGAGTCCCTCCTATATAGAACTTTTCACTCTGAGACGGTAAGGCTTGGAGTCCTTCCTATATAGAAATCATTGCCTTCAACACAACGGGTTTTCCCTATATAAAACCTTCAGTGTCATGGGTGAATTCCTTCAGCTGGGAGTTCTTCCTATATAGAACTGCTAGTCTTCACCCTGGAGCCGTCAGTCCTTCCTATATAGAACTTTTAGCTCCTGAAGCCTCGGAGCGGCGGATTTTTCCTACATAGAACCTCTCGCTACGGGAGCTTGAAACTATAGGCCCTTCCTATATAGAACATTTATCTTCGAATTTTTCTTTTCTCTTTTTTCTCTTTTTCCTCTTTTTTCTTTTTTCTTTTCCTCTTTTTCTGCTCTTCTTTCTTTTTCTCTTTTTCTTTTTTTCTCTTCTCTTTTTTTCTCTTCTCTCTTTTTTTCTATCTCATTTTCATTCTCTCTCTTTTTTACGAGGCTGTTGATATCTTTGGACTTACGCTACTAAGGCTGCCGCATCATGCCCGAAGGACTTACTAATGGCCCGAATGACTTATCACCATGCTCGAAAGACTTATTGGTGGAACGAAGGACTTAACACCGTGCCCGAAGGACTTACCGATGACCCGAAAGATTTAATATGTGGGCCTCACGCCGCTATGACTGCCGCTCTTTTTGGACTCATGCTGCCGCATCATGCCCGAATGACTTACTGATGGCCCGAATGACTTATCACCATGCTCGAAAGACTTACTGGTAGCCCGAAGGACTTAACACCGTGCCCAAAGGACTTACCGATGACCCGAAGGATTTAATATATAGACCTCACGCCGCTATGGCTGCCGCTCTTTCTGGACTCACGCTACTCATGCTGCCGCATCATGCCCAAAGGACTTACTGATGGCCCGAAGGACTTATCACCATGCTCGAAAGACTTACTGGTGGCCCGAAGGACTTAACACCGCGCCGGCGACTTACCGATGACCCGAAGGATTCAACATCTGGGTCTCACGCTGCTATGGCTGCCGCTCTTTCTGGACTCACGCTACTCATGCTGCCGCATCATGCCCAACGGACTTACTGATGGCCCGAAGGACTTATCACCATGCTCGAAAGACTTACTGGTGGCCCGAAGGACTTATTGATGACCCGAAGGATTAACATCTAGGTCTCACGCTGCTATGGCTGGTGATCTTTCTGGACTCACGCTACTCATGCTGCCGCATCATGCCCAAAGGACTTACTGATGGCCCGAAGGACTTATCAACATGCTCGAAAGACTTACTGGTGGCCCGAAGAACTTAACACCGTGCCCGAAGGACTTACCGATGACCCGAAGGATTTAACATCTGGGTCTCACGCTGCTATGGCTGCCGATCTTTCTTTTCTTTAGTAAATTTTTTGACAATTCTTCAAATACCTGTCTAGAAACAAGCAAAAATTGACATGCCTCTATCTATGTGATGCATGCAATGTCGTGCCTTTTTTCTTCTTATCTTTTTCTTCTTTTTTTTCTTTATTTTTCTTTCAATTTCTTTTTTTTTCACTTTGTCTCTTCTTCTTTTTTCCTCTCTTTTTTCCTTCAATTTCTTTTTATTTTTTCTTTTTCTTTCTTACTCTCTTTCTTTCTCTCCTTTTCTTTTTTTTTTCTTTCAGCCCTTTTTTGTTCTAAAGCCTTATACCCTGAAAGGTCGTTCCTCAAATTTCTTCATCTCTTTACTTCTTCACTGTATGCTCTTAAATCCTCATTTGAACATGCTTTTAAACCTTTTGTGCGGAAGTATTTTCTTGTTTTCGGGGTTATCACTCGTCTCCATAAATGATCTTCTGGTTCTTATATTATTCTTATAAGAACCCTTGTCATCTTCTTCGCTTGGCGTTGCCCCATTCAACCACGGGCTCCACTGCTTTGAATTTTCTGACCCATCATACAGAGCCTTGATCTATTTCTAGTCACTAGGGTGAGCCAAAATGCTTCCATCCCCTGAGCTCATCCTTGATCTTCTCGTAGCACTTCGACGGGAACTAACTCTTGGTCCCTATGCTTTAAATCTCATTATCATTCATTTTTAAAGTAATGCAAAAGGCAATTTACTTGCGTATATTTCAAAAAATAATGATTGTTTGAAAAGATAACAGTCATTTTGAAAATCACAACTTGGAGGGGATACTAAACATTTTGAAAACAATGTTTGGAACAAATGGTAAACATCATTTTTCCTTTTTTTTTAAGGACCAAACATTTTTTTTAAATTAATGTCTGAAAAGTGTTAAACAAAATTCGAAGTATATTGCCAAACATTTTAAAAACTAATGTTTGGGGAAATGGTAAACATCAAGACTTTGGGAGAAAATGTCAAACCTTTTAAAACATGTTTGCCCCCAAAATATCAAACACCATAGCACATCTGTTTCAAATTGCCAGAGATCAACTCTAATGAAGCGCATATTTAGAAGATCTTGACTATTGTGGAGATATATGCCAATGTATAGTTTCTTCTGGTCTAATATGCTTTTGAGAGGAACAACCCTACCTAGTTTCTACCCCGTTTAAGGTGGCTCTCTTAATCTCACTATCTCACCATGCCCCATCCTTCCCTCATTTGGGTGTCAATCAAGCACTTCGAAGTTTGACGTTCCTTGAAGCAAAGTTAACCCTTATAGGCGGAATGAAATCTGAAGACATTCTCATTCAACTTGGATATCTATTGATGACCAGAATAGTCTTTGGGGCTTGTAATGTAGGCCTTTGGTTTATGGTTAAGTGAAACAGTATTTCTGTACTTGTGAAACTTAGATATGCCCATTATTCCTTCCCTTTTTTGGATCACTCTAGACTGCCCGTTTTCGGGTTTTCACCCTAGAGTTCATTTCTTTCAGTGTATTTTGGTTGGATATTGATGCCAGCAAGCTCAGGCAGACTACTCTTTTTCTTCATTTTTAGGATCACTCTAGACTGCCCATTTTTGGGTTTTCACCCTAGAGGTCATTTCCTTTTCCAAAATTGGCAATCTTCGGGCCGACTTGTCTTGACTCAGTTTCAATTCAAGATTCTATACTAATTTTCAAAACTGATATTTACTTGAAATGTGGATTCCTTGTGTCTCTTGCTCATAGTTGAAGTCTCGTTCTTGTATTGATTGATCTGTGTGTGAAACATATACACTATTCTTTCTTTTTTTTCTCTTTTTTCTTTCTCTTTCTTTCTTTTTTATTTTATTTTATTTTCTTTTTCCTTTTCTTTTCTTTTTCTTTTTTGTTTTAGACTGCCCATTTTGGGTTTTTAGCCTTGAATCTCTTTCTTCTTATTCGAGTCTATAAATGTATCCTCGAATCAACACGTATCTATACTGGGTATTGATGATGTCTTCTGCTTGAAGTTACTTGCCTTTCTACAGCTCTTCTGATATTTGCTCGATCTGGATTGCTTCGGCCTTCTGATTACCATTTCTCTTCTTTTCTTTGGTTTTTCGTTTGGACATATCTTTGTTTTCAACCACTTTCTTCTGATGATTTTCTGATCTTCGCATCCAATCTGTCTGGACTCATCTATGTCTTCTGGTAAAGTAAAAGAATATCATTCGTTGTCAAATTCACAAATGTCCTGAGAATGCCTTCAGGGGGTAGAGGTTTTAGGGTCAACTTTTGTTTCAAGGATCTTAAACGACAAGTGTCTGAGAAGATAAATTCTTAAAATGGGAACTGCCCATTGTCTAAACACTCGCTTTGTTCCTCTGTTGGCCTAAGTAAACTAGCAGATACTCACATTTACAGTATCCCCACAACATTCAATCTCTTCTAAATATATGCAACTTAGAGTTGATCTTTGGGTTTGAAGCAAATGTACTGTTGCATTCAAAATTCGAGGACCTGATATAGAAATGATATATACATATGTCCATTTAAAAATGCATGTATATGCATATGGGATAACAAAACTACCCTATAAAAATAAAATGTTTAAAGAATCAAGAATGTAAAAATGCTTTTCTAAATGGAAATGTGATTTTTAATTCTAAAAATATATGTTTGAGAGTTTTTTCTTCTTTTTTCTTTTTTCAAAGCATTGAGCATTTATTTGTGAACTGATGGAAAAACCATAGGGACCTCCGGACTATCTCCCGAGTACTAACTCATTACGATCCTTTGTAGTGTAGGCTTGTTCCACTTCTTTTGTTTTTCCTTGCTGGATCAATTCTTGTCATGACTCCCTCGTCAACCAGCTTTTTAATTTTTCTATTAACGACCCTAAATTTCTTAGTGTTATGCCTCAGCGCCTCAATGTAGAACTCACATATACCTTGACCATATAAGGCCATATGTCCAAGATAGAATACTCTGAATATCTCTAAATGTGTACTTGTTCGAGGTATTTTTCTTGGTGATTCGGAGGAATCTGTCTATCTTCTTCTCTTACGATCACGAGAACCTTCGAAAGTGGTACCCATTTATCTCTTTCTTTCATTCTGCTCCTAGACAGGTATGGTCTTTAAACTTATGTCCCGGAATGCATGTTTGATTCTCTCTCCGACTGTCATGAAGTCCTCAAAGCTGGCATTCATTTTCCCAAGCACCTTATCAAAGAAGAAATATGTAAGTCACTTTCCTCTTCATCTACGGGAGGTTGCACCGGGTCGCTAAACACAGACACCTCAAAGCACATTCCTTGAAGCTTTCATCAGGTTTCATCTTCGTACCCTGGAGATACTGACGACTTGGTGCTGGGTCCAAAGCATATCATATCACCGTAGGTCCTGCTAGACTGTAGGGGAAGTAGTGGATCGGCAATTTTTCAATACAGCCCTCCATCTTTTTGCAGAATATGGTCGAGTGAATTCTTGGGGCATCTTGTTCCGTTATCATGTGCAAATCTGAGAATCTTTGGAATCTGGAGGAACGACAAAACCAGGGTTTAAACAAAGTCTTCTTGCATCGAAGGCATCAAACTTCTTCTTTTTCTTTTTCTCTCGAGCACATCCTTTAACTGCTCAAATATTGATTTTTTGAGTGTCTTCAATTCTTTTATCCATGATAAAACCCTAATTGGTCTTTGAATTACTCCTCATAAAGTTTATGCAAGGTAATAATAATGCAAGGTAATGATAATGTCATGTAAAACATGCCAGGATCGTGCAAAGCAATGCAATCCTAAAATATAAACATGAATGCAATAAGGTATTGATTCCAAAAGTGATCCTTATAGAACGACGTTCATTGATGCCAAAAGGTTTCATTATATCAGATATTAGATATTTATAGTTACTGATAAGCTTCAGTGCCTACTTTCTTAACTTCATCCAGTAGTCCGGTCAGCTTGCCTCTGTAGTCCAACCCTTGATCCATGTTCTGACAAAGCCTGTCCTTGTTGAGCCGCCTTATCTGCTCGAGTAATATCGATCTTCGGGTCTTCATCTATCCCCTGCTTAGTCTTTCGTAGCTTGGAAATTGCCCTTTCCAACTGAAGAGTGTTGAATTGTCATTGCTCTGTCGTAAAATCATTTCTAAAACTCTTGTTAATGGCTAAGTTATTTTGTAGCTCATCTCTAGAGACTATCGTACTTATTCCCAATTTCCTCAAACGTACCTGATAACATCCTGATTTGATTCTTGCTTGACTAGTTTCTCTTCTTTCAATATTCCGAGTCGTCTTTCAACTGGACAACACCGTTCATCTATTCTGATATTCTTAAACACTCAGAAAAGCTTCTGATGATCATTCTGCAAATTTAATTTTATCCAAGTTATCTCTTTTTTATCTGAGTTGGCTGAACTTGAAAGAATATCCCTCTCTTGGGATGCCCTTATCTCCGATCTTCAAATTTAACTCGCTTGAGTGACCCACTTCGGTATTACTCGAATTTTGTTCTGGATATCGATTCCTCCTCAACTTTGCCCCTCGGGTGATTGTTAGCTCACTATAGAATTGGGGAACTCTGTCTTCGAAACCTAAAATCCTCATCGCGATAAGATCTTGAACTCATTCCTTAGGGCCCCGCAATCCTCAATACCGTGACCCAAATTTCCTAAATGGTAATTGCCTCTAGCACGTGTGTCGTAAATCTCTCGGATAAGACGATCTATTCGCTAGAGACTTCACCGAGGTAATAAGGCTCTTGTCGATGAACATTAGGAGTAGTTCGGTGTACCTCACAGGAATCGAGATAACTTCTTTTTATTACTTGCTTCTCAAGTTCCTTCTGGACCGAGCTCTATTTTTTGAAAGCCCGACTCAAGCATACCTTCCGCCTGTTTATTGATGCAGATCACAAAAGGGGTCCAATTTGTCGTATTTGGCTGACTTGGAGGTAGAATTCTGACTATCTCGCTCTCTATTCTGATCCTTAATCGATTCTTCTTTCGGTTTGATGGATCGCTTACCTTTCGTCAAAGTATTCATTTGATTCATCACGTCTTCCCTCTGCTTCTTTCAACTCTTGCACTTTACTTTGCTCATTACCAGTATCGTGTCTCCTTACCTTGTCTGACCTGAAGTCTTCAGATGGTTCCTCTTCTATTGTCTTCGATCTTGTTCTGGGACAAAACCCTGGATCCGTGCCCTCTAATATCTGACCAGATGACCCTTTGCCAATTATGAACGATTTCTGAGATTTGAGGAACCACTTCGGGAATCAATACCCTATAAATGCGAAAATGCATGCAAATGCGATGTTGATTCTCGAACAGTCTTTGAAAAACTTTCAATAGAGAAAAGGTATGTTTGCAAGAAATTAATAATGAATTACAGTCAACAGTTGAATTTATTCTGGAGACCTTGCCTTCGGGAAGCAAAACATGTGCTCCACTTCTCGACGTTGTCTTCAGGATGATGGATGACTCCGTCTTCTCCTCTTATTCTATTCTATGGACTCGTGACATCATGATCTTTATTTTTGTGGCTTCTGAAAAGGACATCTGACAATATATTTTTTCTATAGATCTGGGTACGTCTAAACAGGGATGGATTCTATCGATCCTAAGGGAGTACTTTAAAACTTTTTGGGGTTTAAATTAAAATTTTCAAGGATCATTTGGTTTAAAAATTCCCCCTTTTATTATCAAAAGGTTTTAACTTACTTAAAAAACTTTTAGGTTTCTTTTTGTTATTATTATTATAAAAGTTTTAGGAGGAAAAAGATTTAAAGCAAAATAATATTTTCAAAATTTTTTTAAAGGAGTTAAATTAAAATCTGAGATTTTTTTTAAATGGTCAAATGTGAAGATTTAAAATTGGGGTTCTACGGCCCTGACTGATTTTTCTGCGTCGTACGTGTCTTACTATCGTACCGTCTTCTTTCTCGATTGGTCTTTGCTCGGCCTAACTTGATACTGTAATATTATCGTTCTCGGCAAAGCAAGCTTTTTCTATTTTGAAAGCCTTTTAATGAATTGTTCTTGAATCAACACCATGTCATGATATGCAACATGAATGCAAATAAAGGCGTTGATTCCGCTGGTAATCACCCTTTCGAACGACTTTTATGAATTAAAGGGTCCAGATTACAAAAAAAAGGTTCATATTACAAAAGGAGTCCCTATTACAAAAAGAGTCTATATTACAAAAAGTCTTAATTACAAAACAAATTTTTACATAAACCCTAGCTCTACCTCATAGCTCCTTGACAGCTCTGAGCAACTTGATAAACCTTGGTGCTTCTTCCATGTCCGGGGTCACGAAAGGTCAGAGAGTCGCGGCTTCGGTAGCTAAGTCATTCACACACCTTGTAGTTCGCTGTATGTCCACCATCAGGTCTCGTGTGTATACTTTGGCACTACACGCTTGCTCGGCAAATCATTACTCTGGATCTGTTGATTAATCTCTGACCGATGCCGCGCGACTGAATTGATGTCGTCCTTTCCTAAGACACCTTTTTTCCATGATGAAAGATTTTCTAATCGGGCAAACCACTTGAATTAACGCCTCTATGTAAGTGGATGCAATGATAATGCAAAAAAATATGTGTAAAATAAAAATAAAAATAAAACACAAAAATGAGTTAGTACCGGATAAAAATAATAAATACATAAATAAAAGGACAAATAAAATAAGGTAAAAAAAACCTATTTATTCCGTCTAAAACACCTAAGGTTATCTGCATGGCTCTAAAGGGGTGAGTTTCTATATGTTCTCTACATGCAGTGTTGGTGCTAGGAGGTACCCGAATTGTCCTTGCTGTCCTCTACTAAGAGTAGCAAGGCCCCCGATCATCACCCATTATAGGCTCCTTTCAACCGGGTTCAATTCAGGAGGACCCATTCGCTTATGCCTACACGAAGGAACGATATCCTTACGAAAGCATAAGGCACTCGAACACCGAAGGTACTTGCTAGGCTTACACGGGAGAACGATATCTCCACGAAAGCATTAGCGTTTTCCCCCCAGTTAAAAACGGGTTTATATGCCAAATTTTAAATGCGTTAAAATAAACGTGCAATTACAACCGAATATTAATTTAATAGTCACTTTAATCCGGAACTTCTAATATTATTAAAGTGGTAATTATTTAAAAAAGCTTGACTCTCTTTATTTTGTTAAAAACAAAAAAATAGTCCCCAGCGGAGTCGCCATCTGTAGCGATGTCCTTTTCGCTAAAAAACAGATTTTTCGAGGTGTTTGTGATTTTTCGGATATAAAACGTTTATTCCGTGAGGTTTTAAAAAAACCGCATTTTATTAAAAGTTGGAGTCGCCACCGGCTACTTAAGTAGGCCGGACACCATAAAACCAGAGATTTAAAAACTGTTGGGTTCGAGAGTCGGTTACGGATGGGGAAGGATTAGCACCCCACACCGCCCAAAATTGGTACTTTAATAATTACCGCTTTATTAATATTAAACTTTCCGAATTAAAGTGACGATTAGTTTAAAATTCGGTTATAATTGCGAATAAATTTTAAAGGCCCTGTTATCCGAGAGTAAACGCCCACCACTATCAATACGCCTGATACTGGCCCCGTTTACGCTCGGATAAAAGAGCACCGCATTGACAATTTATATATCTGTTATGCAACCTAAAACATGGCGAATATAAATACAATGCGACAAAATATAAATAAATACTAACATAATAAAATACTAATCTAACATAAATAAAGTACTAATCTAAAACATACATACATAAATATTAATCCAACTCATAAATAAAAACAAATCTAACATAAATAAAATATTAATCTAAAACATAAATTTAAAACATAAACAAATACTAATCTAAAACATACATACATAAATATTAATCTAACTTATAAAAAAATCTAACATAAATAAAATACTAACATTCATAAATATTAATCTAACACATAAGAAACAAATTTAACATAACTAAAATATTAATATAAAACATAAATAAAACATAATAAATATTAATCTAAAGCATAATTAAACATACAAAGTAAAAAAGAATACAATTTTAAATTAACTAATACTTCATTAAATTATAAAAATTACAACACAAATAAAAAGGGAAGAAAATATACCTAACTAGGAGCTCGAATGACGAACCTCGACTGAACCCCACCGAGATCTACCGCTACCTCTCCAAAAATATTAACTAGATCGGATCCAAAATAGGACCCCAATCGAATGTTGGATCGAACCAACTGGGGCCGAGGGCACTGCCCCCAACCCCGGCCAGCCTTGCGGCCGGCCATGCTCCCAATTGGGGAGCCAATTGCATCGCCAATTTGTTTGGCAATTTGGCGTGTCCATTTCCCCTTGAAATTTAGCGCCCATGCCTTGTATCTATAGGCAATTGGTGGGAAAATAGGGTGACGTGGAGCATGCTGCTCCACGCAAATTTCTTTTTTTAATAATAATATATTTTTTATTTTTATTTTTTTTGATTTTTCATTAATTTTATATTAATAATACTACCATTAAAATAATACTAATAACACTAAAACTCGGTCAAAAATGAGTGATTACAAGTGTGCAAGTAAAAAATAGGTAGGTAATCACATATAGCACGAAACAAAAACATATTCAAGGAGTTAAGTTTCTTGCAAATCCAGGCCAAATGCAGAAACTCATTTGGCTTACATGAACCCAAATTTCACAAAATTGATAAGGTACATGATACAGTACATGAACTCATAACTTAAATTCCCTTTTAAGCTGACCATCTAATATCGAAGAATCAAGCATAAATATATTTACAAACCAATCCACTCACATAGCTTTTGGGTTTGAAATATCCAAAAAGTCCTTTGTGTGAGGTTGCAATTTAACATAGGTACCCTTTGGAAGAGTTGCATTTTTCACCCTCACAATATCTCCCTCCTGTAGTAGCAAATTCTCCATCATCTACATAAAAACAATAGAAAACAACAGTCCAAGAATCAGATAAGTAGGAATATTTGCTACGTTTCAGTGGACCAAAAGCAATACCACTATGTTACTTATGTGAAGCATATACAAACCAAAAGATGCAAGGCCTACCCAATATGGCATATAGATCATGCCTTCTTCAGCAATGAACTCTAATACTCCACAATGAGAGGCATGCACAGCAGCATCATTACGAAGCTCAAATAACATTGGATAATCAATATGCAGAGATGCTGCATGGTTTTGGTATCGAACAAATTTTGTATCATAAGGCCAGATTAACAAGAAACAAAAGGCTAACTAAACTGCTGACAACATTAAAACAACCAACCTAGGCGATCAAGTGCTGAAGGAGGCATTATGACTGAAAGAACCGCGAAAGAATATATATATTAGGGAAGTTATACTTCAAAAAAATAACATGTTATGGAAACTATAGGTTAGAAAGCTTACTTTTATCACCGCTTTCAATTTGTGGCTGTGGGAAAACACAGAACAAAACAATATAGGATCAAAGTCATGGTAAAGGAAAAGAAGATAAAAATTTTGAAGGATTAGATGTCACAAACTTTTAAAGAATTCAGTCAAGTATGATAATTTATTGAAGCAAATGACAAAATTAGAGCCTAAAAATAACTATTGAAGCAAATCATCAATCTGAAGCAAGACAAGATAAAACAAAAACAAAATCATAATCTCACAGACCTTTTCAATGAAAGATGCAGGGTAGCATCGATAAATCTGCTCAAACGATCTCCCATGGTAGCCATATCTATCGAAAAACTGCAAAATCAAGCATAGGGAACAGTAAAAATTACTAGCGCGTACTGTCATCCATTATAACCAGAATGATAGTATTAAAAATCGAGTTAAAAGAAATTTCCAATGCCACCGAAAAAAAGCAGTCACTAACCTCCGATAAACGTAAAACTTACCATTTTGTAATGCTTATGAACAATCAAACCAGATAACTTACTGTTCAATTTCCCTGCAAGAAGAAGATCCGATGCCTCAAATTAAAAAAAAAAATCCAACTTAACTCACGAAAATTAATAATAATATCCAACAAATAAATAAAATCAACATAAATATCTTATTGTAAATAAAACAACAACGGCATTTGAATGAAAAAGGTCATATTTTAACTAATTTCAAAAAAAAATCATCGTAATTTAGTTTGGCATCACTTGGAGTTGCGAAAGTAAACAGATGTAAGGCTAAACTGAAAGTAGTAATTGGATTACCTGAGCGAAAACGAAATAAAGATAGAAATTAACGAAGGGGAAGCATTTTCAATTTCAGGTGAAGGAAATCGATTCGATGGAGAGGAAAAGTTCATGTAAGGGGGTGAATGGAATCCTGTAGGATTCGCTTTATCTGCTTTTTTTGCAAGCTACCATCAGATTTTGCCACCTGTTTGTTTAAAACAACTTGGGTAAACTATAGAGATAGTCTCTTGATTATAAGGTACTTTTTAGATGGGTCACCTTATATAAAATGCTACAATTAGTCATTCCAGTTCTACAAAGTTACAAAATGGTCATCTTTAGATGGAAAGCTGAAGTTACAATTATAATCTTTAACATAATAACAAATTAGTCATTGGCCTTTACACAGATATAATTCGATCTTAATTCTAAAAAATGTGTTATCAATATTTAGATATTATTCCAATTTAATTCATGTGAAAACCCATTTTTCTATTTCTTCTCCCATTCACCATCCAACCTTCACACCATATACACATCCCAAAGTAGGGGTTACAATTTTTGTCAGATTAAATCAGGCTTTTAATTAGCTTAAATTTGAACTTTTGTGGCTTAATTGAGTAAATTCAGAATTTGATGATTGAAACTGAAGGTTATGAAAAATATGGAGTAAATTGAATGCTATGTAAAATTCTTGAAGGGGGTAAAGTTGTACCATTTTAAGAGTTTTGGTGTCATACTATAAATTTTGGAAATTTTAGGTCTTTCTACAAAACTCGAAAGTTTAGGAGCATTTTTTAAAACCTTAATTAATCTAGGGTCCAAGCCCCAATTTCCCATTTCCTAACTACTTCTTCTACGGCATCCTTGAGGCTCACACACCATCGATAATGTGTCCCCTCAACTTGTGAAACTTACAACAATAAGTGGTATCTTGCTTGGAGTTTGGCCTCATTGGTGGAGGAGATTTCAAAATACCCAAATCCCCGAATTGGCTTAGGATCTCCTGTAATAATGTTTTGAGAAGTGTATGCGGTGTTTGTGTTCCAACACGTAATAAGTGTAAGCATATACTGTAGACACAAGTAATAAAGCGGACACACACAAAGTGTATGTCGGGTTGTCGAATCTCACGAGGATTGAAGCAATTTTTAATTGTTAATGATCAATAAAATGTTATGTGTGGTCATGAATGCATGTGAGAAATACAGAGACAATTTTCAAGGGAAACTGAAGAGAGGGGGCCATGGTACTTCCAGTTGCAACCAACGAGTTATGATCAAATAGATTTCTAAACTTTAACATGGCACTTGTTGGGTTGTTTATCTCTTTACTATAGTACGACATAGCTGATGGTAGATACTCCTTCGAGACCTCATATGACATGCACCCAAGCTAGCGCCCTAAAGTGTCACCTGACCTAGCTTGTCAGTACACCATCCATTAAATTGTCGGTGAGCCCATCCCTGGATAAGCCTTATTGTGTCACTTGACTTAGGCTAGGCGGTAACTTCCGTTACTCATTATGCTTAATCATTTTGCATTTTCTACTATTATAACGTAAAATGCATTCTACAGCATATACATGCGCATATATATGAAGCAGTATATAATAACAAAGCCACTAACAAAAATCATGAAACCAAAGGTAACTATATTAAGAATAGAGTTAACATCTAAAAAGATAAAAGAAATAATAGTTCAAAAAACACCATAGTTCTTTGATCACATAGGATCTACGACAAGGAATATATCTAGTTACATGCACATGAACTTGAACTAGCGAGCCTCGCGGTATCCACTGTTGCAACTCATCGATCCAAGGGATTGACAACACATTGGACTGGACCCAAGATAAATTAAGATATTAACCCCGTTTAAAGATCGAATTCACTTGTGACGTTCAAAATATATTTACCTAAATCTTGAGTAAATGTAGGACCATGTGTGTATAACTTATATACTTTGATATATCAATATTCGATGCGTCTCGGAGTAGTAAGCTAATGGATGATATGTTGGGTATGAGACTCATACATGACGTGGATGTATTTATAGTTACGGAATCATAGCTCGATTAAATAGTAAATGGTATCCTCTCAACGACATTGTAATGGTTTATAAAAATAGAATGTGGCCACGAGTCATTCGTCAAGGATGAATGACTTATTATTACTTTGTGTAATAATTATGTTCACTATTTGGTTTACAATGAAACCTTGAGATAAAAGCGATTAAACTGGATGACCGTATTCAATCCAAAGGGATCGTAGATATCATATGAGGGTAATATATTTATAATAAGGTCTTGGACAAAAACTATATGATAAGCTTCAGTAATATTATAATTGTGAGAGTTCAGTCTGGGCACTATAATGAAATAACTCCTTAACTTAAATAATGAAGATGTAATTAATTGACAAAAGTCTGGAATTAATTACATATGTTTTAGCCCACATCATATAAGTCCAAATGGTTCCTTCGTTAGCTCAATTTAACTTAATACAGATTGCTTGATTAAATTGGGAACTAAAAGGAAAAATGATGGTTGAGAAATAAATTGCATACTTATTTAAGTAATTGCATTTTCTCAAAAGATGGGATAATTAAAATGATTTAGAAATTAATTTAATAGCTTTGAAAAATGATTTAATTGGTTCCAGAGTGAAATATAATTAATAAATCATGATTTAGTTTAAATGGTTTAAAAAATAATTTAGTAATTTTGGATCATTATCTAATGAAGTCCAAAATAGAATATTAAATTAATAAATCTTTAAACAAATATTATAATAGTGGGCAGGTTTTAAGATACTAACGTACAGAGTTTCCCAGATCATAGTCATCGCCACATATTTGGAGTTTGTGATCGCAACCACCGCCAAGAAAAGGCCTCTCTCATGAACGCCAAGGCATGTCTCATCGTTTCTGCATGTGAGCACATTTAAATTCTCCATCAAGTGTTCACTTTGAACATATTTAGATTCGGCGTGATCGCCATGGCAAGCAGCAGCCGCCAGCAATACTGGACTATCTTCGTGAGAGATTTATCCAGTCAAATACATTAGAAGTAGGTGTGGCAGGTGTTTAATCGCCATAGGTGCATAATTGATGTTTTTGTACCAACAAAACGAGCGCGAGATGGGTCGAGATTTGGATTTGTTCGTATGGCGATGAAGGAAGAGGCTTGGTGTACAATTGAACGATTGAATAGAAAATGGATTTACGGATCGAGAATTTGAACTGAATGGGCGTGAGGAATCGTACATGATCAATTTTGGAAGTAGAAAGAAAACGTGAAATTGGGGTATGGGGTTTCGATAAGGAATGAGGAGCCTCAATCCTAGAAATCAATTAAATCAATACAAGGTGTGGTTGATGAGAATAAATTAGGAGTGCTTAAATGTTGTGCGATAGCGTGGTGTCAACTCTCGTTGGGAATTGTTGCGTTAGCGAAAAAACTAAAAGAAGCAGATTTGGAAGGATTTTCGTTGATGAAGATTGCAGGTTATAGGGTCTTAATGATGCTCACGAGTGTGGAAACTAGGAAGAGAGTCCTTACGAATCCAAAGTTGAGTAAATGGTTTTCTAAAGTGCACAACTGGGAGCTGGAGTTTGATACGAGTAACCGGAGAGTATGGTTATTGATCAGTTGCTTGTATATGCATGATTGCAAGGAACTTTTGAAAACTTAGCCTCATGTTGGGGAAGGTTGATCAGATATGATAAAATAAATCCTGAGCCGCATTCCTTCAAAATGGGGCAAATCATGATTGAGACGAGCCAGCTAGAAAGAATTGATGAAGTAGTACAAGTCCATGTAAATGGACTGTCATTTAGGATACATGTGGTTGAGGTGGAGCCAATGATTGAGCAACAGTTGTGTTTGAGCTACGAAATGAAATATGGATTCAAGATGGGTAACGATGACGAAACATCGCATTTGAATGAGAGTCACGTGGAGCAGTCGGAACTAAAATTTTAGTGGAATGAGCAGAAGAAGATGAGTGATCATATAGAATGCAGTGAGGAAAAGTTGACATGTGAGAAACAAAACCGTGGTGTTGAGAAGCCACAACAGCAAAAATTGGTTAACCTTGGTGACGAGGTGATTCAGCAAACACTGTTAGATAAGTGGATAGAGCCAGTACGACAAGAAATTCAGATGTAGAATGCACGTGGTCTAGTTGATGCATGAATGGGTGAGAAGCCGATAATATTGAGTGAAAGTATTACAGATGAGAAAGTGGGAATAGTGTTACATTTGGCGTTGAATGTTCAAGAGAGAGATAGACTGGTGGGGCTAAACGATTCAAAATTGGTAGAGTGCCTTGCAGAATTCTTATCGATGAATTTAGAGTCCGGTGAACCTGGGCCCATTGATATACAATATAATATACCTATAAAACCTATTAAAAACCAGATAGATAAGGACTTTGGCAAAGAAAAATTGAGTCTACACTTAAGTCTAACTTAGTTACTCGTGTAGAACGAGAGGTACCGGTAATCTCACAGATTAAGGGTGATGGACGACGAAAGAATTTGAAGCAAAAAACTGATGAGGCATGGGCATATTTGGAGGGAAAGAAACCAGTTTTAAAATAGTCACGCGCGACTGTGGAATTGACAAACAGATGATGCATCATTGACACAAGAAGTCGCTTCGCATGATAACTGGAGACAATAACTTCCAGTGCCCATAATGGATGCCTCTGTTTTTGTTTCTCTAGCGTTGCCCATGTGAGATGATAAGGATGATATTGGTGATAATCGATGGTCAAACCTATTACAACAACTGACAATGAGTCAAATGCATCTTCTTTTGGTGGAGGCATTTGTACCCTCGAATGTCTATGGTGAGAAATTGATATCATGTCTTTTCTACTTCTCTTTTCTTTGAACAACTCTCTAAAAGAGAGACTCCATGGTCACAAGCATCCATTTTCGTCATCGATCTCACCGCTCGCACCGTCAATCACAGAGATCAAGTATGCTGAAAGCATTATCGAGAAAAGTAGAAGCTAATGTTGAAATATCTTGGAGTGGAAAAGTTATCATGGTTGATTCCTTTGGTTGGGAAGATTTTCACGTTCACCGCACCAATTATCGATGCCTAAAATCAATGGACACCGAACAAAAGAGGTGGAAAAAAGGACCAAGGTAGTTGTAGGTGGTTCACCCTTATAAATTTGGACGGATAACCATGGATAACATGATGGTCGAGTACGAAAGAGAGGAAAAATGAAAAAAAGAGTGTCATCACTTGTTGCTCCATGCCTCTCTTTGGCTAAATGAGTATTTATAACCTCTGGTACTGTTGTTGATATGATGATGCTAGACCTTGCATCATGATGGCTATTGATGGGATGACAGAGTAGGCTCGGTTGTCAAGGTTGTCATGTCAAGGTGCGAGAGGTAAGTATGGAGGGCAGTATAGAGAGTACGAGCTCCAGAGGAGCTGCTAATGAGGCTTATGAATTTTAGAGGTAGAGGTACCGAAGGTATAACAATACTCAAAAGCAATTAAGCAATTTATGAATGAAATTATGAATTATTCTTATCTTCTTCTAGTATCTTCTCTCAATCCCCTTCTTTCTTCATTTCATAAAATTCTCAACATTTCACAGCTTGACTTGCATCAGTAGGTTATGAGAACATAGTGGAACCAACTTTGGAATTATGGCATGATAATGATTAGCCCAAGCCTCATAGACTAATCTTTGCGGAATAGTTTAAGGTCTAATCAAGTGTTTTGAGGTTTAATAAAAAATTCAAAAACAATGTACGACTTAATTACATTTTTGAAAAAAAATAGGGTCAAGAGGTTAACGAAAATTTTTAAAAATTTTAAGGGGATTAATATTAAAAGCTCAAGGAGCGGCCTCTAATTGTTGCTCACAGTAAAAATACCTATTATTTTCTTGTGTCACCTTTACTGATCAATTCTTTCATTTTGGCAATATAGACACTGAATGCAGCTTCAGAAAATGTTCCAAAAGACGCAATGAGAAAATATCAAAGGAGTGTTCAATATTTTACAAGGAATTCTTTCAAATTTTCTACAAAAAGAAAGAACGCGCGCGGACGTGTCGAAGATAGGTGTTAGCACGAGCCGAGCCAAACGGATGGCGGCGGCCCGTGTGTGCGGGGGACTAGTTCATCACTCTTCAACAAGGTAGGCTTAAAAGGTTCCTTTATAAACCAAGCCAACTTTGTTTTCCCACCCAATGTGGGATGAGCATTCTCCAACAATCCCCCACAAATGCAAAAGAATCTTTTGAAAAACATAGTGATAAAAAATTTGAGTTTAAAACATATAATAAGAGCAATAGCGAGATTAGTTTCTTAAGAACTAGTGAACGTATCTGGAACTAGTACATAGTGATATGAGCGATTCTTCTCTTAGATAAGTGAACGAATCTAGAACTTTCTAAGATAAGAGTAAACTCATAACGCACAACTAACCCCTTTATCCACCGAAATCCTCGATGTGTTGAAAAATATACAAATGTAAATATACAAATGTAAACAAGAATAGCCATCTAACCTCAGGATTCTAGTAAGTGTACTAGAAAAACAACCCAACATTTTTCATAGAAGGTGGCTAATCCTTCTCACTTACATAGGTTATTTCATCATGTTTATCTCACTATAAACCACTCAAATAAGAGCTATAAAATAATTAAGAGCTTTTACTTCAAGCTCATCACCTCATATAAATAGGTGAATTCTTCAAGTTTATTTTTCAAAATGAACCACCCAAACTCTGGATAAGAATTCATTAAGAATAAAAACTCAACCTCTTTAATCGGTGAATTCAATAAGTTCTTCTCAATAAAACAACTTAAGCTCTTGGGATTGAATTCATTAAGAGTTAAAAACTCATCCTTTCTAGCGGCAAGTTCATCTAGTCCTTCGCGATAGGACTACCCATTCAACACCAGGCTATAAACCTATTAAGAGTAGTTATTCAACCAAAGTCAGTAAATTCATCAAGTATTTCTCACTAAGACCACCCAAAACTTGGGCTATGAATTTATTAAGAGTAATATAACTCAACCTGGGCATGTACATTATTCTTCATAGGGATAGGTTGTAATAAATGTACACTATGAGTACTCTCCATGGTTTCGTTTGACCACATTGAACTTAGATAACTAAGTCACCATGAATTTCTCAACCAATGGGCTTTACACCCATCCCCCTCGATGAATATAGAACCAATTTTTGACTTAACCCTTTGGTAAGTGGATCAGCTAGGTTTATTTCCAACTTCACATACTCTAAAGAGAGTACTTCGTTCCTTATTAAGTGTCTCACTGATTCATGTCTTATGCGAATATGTCTCTTCTTACCATTGTAAACTTGGCTCTTCGCCACACATATCGCTACCTGTGAATCAAACAACAAGGACACATGAGGTGTCAGTTTTCCCCACAAAGGAATTTCTACTAACAAATTTCTAAGCTATTCGGCTTCTTGCCCAACTAAGTCAAGAGCAATAAACTTTGATCCATGGTAGGGCGTACGATACAAGTCTGCTTAGTAGACTTCCAAGAAATCGCAGCAGCACCTAAGGTAAAGACATGCCCACTTGTGGAGCTTACTTTATCATTATCGGTAACCCAATTAGCGTCACAATATCCTTTTAAGAAAGCCAACAAACTCGAGTTGTCAATCAATAGTACCCTTAAGATACTTAAGTAAGCGCTTAAGTGCAATCCAGTGTTCACCACTAGGATTATGAGTATATCTACTTAACCTACTCACTACATAGGCAATATCAGACCGAGTATAGTTCATTAAGAACATAAGGCTTCCAACAATTTTAGTATGCTTTTCCCAGGAAACAATACTTCCTTTATTCTTAAAGAGATGTAAACTAGAGTCATAAAGAGTTCGAACAGGGTTGACATCAAAACTGTCAAATTTCTTTAACACCTTCTCAATATAGTGTGTTTGATTTAAAGAAAATCCCCTTTTCAGTTTTGGTAACTTTTACTCATAAGATCACATCACCTTCTCTCAAATTAGTCATCTCAAATTTAGTAGACAATAAATTTTTTGTTTTGTTAATGGATTTAATGTTAGTGCTGAAAATTAACATGCCATCCACATATAAGCTTATGATGACACAATCAGTTCCAAACATTTTTTAATACACGCATGTATCTGCTCCATTAACAATAAAACCAAAACTCAAAATGGTTTTATGAAATTTCTCGTACCACTGTTTTGGAGCTTGTTTAAGACCATAGAAAGACTTTTTAAGTCTACAAACTTTGTCTTTCATACCAGGTGTCTCAAAACCTGGTGCTTGCTCCATATAGATCTCCTCTTCTAGATCTCCATTTAAAAATATAGTCTTTACATCCATTTGATGTATATGCAACTTATGAATGGATGCGATTGCAAATAAGGCACGAATCGTTGATATTTTTGTCACATGAGAGTACATATCAAAGAAGTCAATACCAAACTTCTGAGTGAATCCTTTGACTACTAGTCTTGTCTTATACTTTTGGATTGACCCATTTGGTCTTAGTTTATTTCTAAAGACCCATTTACTACTTATAGGATTAGATCCTCTAGGCAAGTTAACTAACTCCCAAGTGTGATTAGACTTAATTGATTCTAGTTAATCATTAATGGAACTTCTCTAAAAACTAGCATCAATTGAACTTATAGCTTCATTATATGTTTTTGGATCCTCATCTAAAAGGAAAGATTGAGCTACAAGTTCATTTATAGTGTCTAAATCACTTATTTCTGTAATAAAGGAAGTTATAAAATCTGGTTCAAAGGTAATAGCTACCTTTTGTCTTTTACTTCTTCTAGGCTCTAATTCAAACTCTAGAGTCTCCTTGGCAGGAATACTAGAAGTAACAGGAAAATGACTTTCTCGTTGTGTCTCAACATTTAATCTAGGTTTTTTAAGAGGAAAGGAGTCCTAAAAAAATATTGCATCCCTAGATTCACAAATTGAGAAATCACTTAAAGACGTAAACATGTATGCGACATTATTTGTAGCATACTCTATAAACATTGTATCAACGGTTTTAGGACCGATAGTGGTCTTCTTAAAGTCAGGCAAACCTACTTTTACTAGACACCCCCTCACTTTCAAGTATTGCAAATTTGGTGCATAACCTTTCCACAATTCGTATGGAGTACAATCTACTTTCTTATGAGGCACTCGGTTCAATATATGATTGGCCAAGAGAATGGATTCCCCCCACATGTTATCAGATAACCCAGAACTTATTAACAAATAGTTCATCATCTCTTTTAAAGTTCTGTTTTTCCTCTTGGTAATTTTATTTTGTTGAGGAAAATAAGGAGCAGAGGTCTCATGTATTATGCCATTCTTCTCACACACATCTTTAAGGAAAATAGATCTATATTCACCACCCCTATCGGATCTAACACATTTTATTCTCCTATCAAGCTAATTCTCAACTTCTGCCTTATAAATAAGGAAGAAGTTCTCAACATCATATTTAGTTATAATGAGATAAACCTTTGTATATCTAGAATAATCATCTACAAAGGTGATGTAGTAGTGTTTTCCTCCCTTACTTTTAGAGTTTCTAAAGTCTGCTAGATCAGTATGTATAAGTTCTAGAAGTTCATATCTACGTTTAGAGACTGTCTTAAAAGTAGGTTTAGTATGCTTAGCTTCTACACAAATTTCACATTTGTTAAAGCTATTATCTTCTAGATTAGGTATTAACTTCATTTTTATGAGTTTTTTTAAGTGATTGTAGGTTCACATATCCTAATCTAGCCTACCACATATCAAGAGTCTCAACAGTATAAACAGAAGTAGTGGCTTCATTATTCTCATTAAACTGGGTTTCGATTACAAATAAACTATTTTGTGAAAAAAACATTTCCCTACATAATCTCTATTTTGAGAAAGTATTAGTTTATCTGCTTCAAAAACTAGTTTAACACCTGCCTTATTCAGTAATCCACCACTAATCAAATTTCTTCTTAAGGTGGGTACATACAAGACATTGCTTAAAGCTAAAGTTTTACCCGAAGTCAATTTGAGCAAAACTTTTCCTTTGCCAAGCACGTCTGAGCTGTTGGAGTTTCCCATATAAACTTGCTCTCCTTTGTCTACCGCTTCAAACTCTACGAAAAACTCCCTTTTAGCACCAAAATGTCTTGAAGCACCAGTGTCCACGACTCACTTGGTGCTGTTTTCCACCAGATTCACTTCTGAAACCACTATTGTAATGATATCATTGGCATTTTCTGCAACGTTAAGTTGTGGTTGATTCTGGCGATCAAACCGATGTTGACACTGGCAGGCTTTATGACCAGGCTGCCCACATACATAGCAATTGACCACTTTGCCTTGAGCCTTGTCCTTTCCTGGTTTCTTGAAGTTGGTAGCCTTCTTTGGTTTAGTTTTCTTTTTTTGGTTTGCCTTTTTGTTTGGTTTAAGTCTAAAGCTTGAGGCACCACCATATTCAACCAGATTAGCTCTTAAAGAGAATTGACTAGAGTTGGAAACCTTATCTTTTAACTGGTTTGCCTCATCTATCTTCATATGGGCCATCAGTTCTACAATCGTCATCATTTTTATTTTTGTATTTGAGAGAATTCGGTAGTCAAAACAAGATTTGGGCAATTTTTTGATCAGAACGCAGGCTTGCAAGACTTCGCACATTTTTATTCCTTTAGAAAGAATGTCGAACACCAACTTCTCGTAGTCATGTACTTCTTCCATGATAGGCTTTTCATCCGTCATCTAGAATTTTAGCCAATCGCAAACCACATATTTTTTAATTCCAGCATCGTCGGCTCCGTACTTCATTTCGAGAGTATCCCAAATCAGTTTGGCACTCTTTTCTTTGTGAAACATATCAAACAATTTATTTGACATGTGACTCAGCAGGTGACCTCGAACCGTCTTGTTGTCCTTTTGGAACTTCTCTGTGGACACTTGAACGGGTACGAGATCTTCATTGGTTATAATTGCATCAGCAGCATCTGAGATTGGCTGAGATGACTGCGGCTGGATCAGCACATAATCAAGGTCAAGTTGTTCAAAGAATATCATTATTCTTTGTGACCACCTTCTGTAGTTGAACCCGTCGAGTGCATCGAGCTTTGAAAAGTCTAGAACCAACTTGTTCGATTGATTTGTCATTTTGCAGTTAAAAGTTTGTTTCTAAATTGTTGGTAAATACACTGCAAAATCAGGGCGTTAGCACTAACTAGTAACTAAATAAAAATAATCGAAAAATGGAATTTAAACCGTGTCGTGGTGAACACCACTGCCTTAGAAACAGATTCTCCCCAACCGGTGTAGTTGCTGCTACAGGAGGATCGTCCCCCAAGGTTAGCACAGACTCTCTGAAAGTTTGTACGCGCAAACTTCAGAGTGGAGATCGGCGGTACTACTCTTCCTTTATCTTTTCAAACTCAGAATAAAACAAAACTTAGCAGAAGCTCTTGAACAAGCAGAGAGAGATAGTAGAAATGTTTTTCGATTTTTGGATGATTAAAATGAGCTGAGAAAGCTTTTATTTATAGTTGAAATTCAGGGCTAAAATTGTAAAAAAAACTCTCTGAAATAAAAACAGTAAAACCATTGTAATTAAGCATATTAAACCTGAATTGAATTGCTCAAAAACAGTCCAAATAATTGCTTAATTACAGTCCAGATTATACACGTTTTGAACACTTAGAAAAATGAAAGGACAACTTGTAAAATGGGTCAACGGGAATTAGCAGTCCATGTTTATCCACAACTGGTAAACATATCCGATGAACAGCTAGTAAAACCCTATTAAACAACTGCTAATTATTCACATAATTATCCGTTGATAATCCCATAAAACAAGACCGTAATTATTCTCTTAATTAATGTATTACCATTCAAACGTATTATAAATACATTATTCTCGGAGAGAATAAATTTTTTAAGTTTTCAATATTTTACAAGGAATTCTTTCAAATTTTCTACAAAAAGAAAGAATGCACGCGGACGTGTCAAAGACACATGTTAGCACAAGCACGAGCCGAGCTAAGCTAGCCAGATGGTGGCGCGCGCGTACGGGGGCCTAGTCTATCACTCTTAAAAAAGGTAGGCTTAAAAGGTATTGCCTGCATCTTCACGTAGATCAATGGGCAATAGAAAAGCTTTGCAAACTGCAACTCTCACCACACTGATATCTTGACCCTAAACACCATATTTCATTCTCTATCCCATCTTCATGTTGGTGATGTATTCAATACGATACATGAGGATGATGGGCAGGGACGGAGGTACATATAAGGTGGGAGAGAGAATTCCCTCTCCCGCATTTTGATGGATTAATTATATTTTAGGCTCTAATAATTTTGAAAGCATTGTAATTAAGTTAGTGTCCCTCTCAAAGTTTTTTATTTTATTATTTTTTAGGACCTTATCATTTAAAATTAAGAAAATCAAATATTAACCCCTCATTTTTCTGGTTTAATGACTTTTTAAACCTTTCAATTTTAAAATTAAAAAAATTAAACATTAACTCTATTAATTTTACGATGTAATTACATTTTAAGACCCTATTTGTTTCAAACTTAATCAATCTGCCTCGCTTGTAGTTCAATCCTGGCTCGTCCATGGGAAATGGTTAGAGAAGATGAGTTGAAGAAACTATTGACAGAGATAATGGTAGAATCATAGTGCAGTTGGAGGGTAATCCCATCTCGGTGTCTTCAAATTCTGTTGTTCATTAGTCGCTTACATCCTCCTCCTCATCACTTTTTGCAGACATCATCCTAGCTGCTTATCAGGTGTCACAAAATAACAAGGGCCAATAAATTTTGCTGTACATTTTACTGGGTTGTGCTAATAAATGTTCTTCTCTAACTTAATTAAACCTAAAGCATGTTTTATCAGCTAAAAATGGCCCTTGACAAACGTCTGTAGAGACATGGTTTGGAATATTGGGATTACTACAAACAGGCAAACAAAGCATGTTTTATCAGAAAAAAAGCCCGTGACAAACATATGCAAGGACATGATCTGGAACAATGGCATTCACTACATACAGGCAAACATTCTTAGAAATTGTCCACGTGATTTACTAAACCTAAAGGCAGCATATTTTATCAGCTAAAAAAGACCCTTGAAAAAATAACATTATGTGGAATATTATTATAGGGTGCTTAACGAGCGAGTCGATCACGAGTTGAGGAGTGCTCGACTCAACTCGAAAACTGTTAGATTCGTGCTCGACTCGATACTCGATAAGTTCAATAAATTTTTGCTTGACTCGTGCTTGTTAAAAAAACTCGTTGCTCGTTAAGCTCGCTATAATTTTTATCTTATTTTTTAAAAAAAATATATGTAAAATCTAGTAACGCTTAATAGAAACATAAATTAACAAATTTAACCAAAAAATATCAAAAATAGTGTGCGAAGCAATTCCAAAATCTAAACTCCAAAGTGATCATCTACAAAAACACAAAATTAGCATATTATAAAAAAATTAACAGGCTGCTCGTGAACTTATTGAATCAAGTTAGGCGTTGTTCGACTCGACTCGTTAAGGTCTCGAGTTCGAGTCAAGTCAACTCGAATCGTGCGTTGATCGAGTTTTATCTGAGCCGAAGCACCCCTAAATATAACATCCAATACAAACAACCCTCGAAACTGTCCATGTCATCTGCAGAAATGCCCCTGACAAACATCTGCAACTACATTATTTGCAACATTGACATTCACTGCAAACATTGGTAAACAAATCACTACAAACAGGCAAATAGTCCTAGAAATTGTCAATGTGATCTACTAAACCTAAAGCTATTTTTCAGCTAGAAAATCCCCTTCAAAAACATCTGCAGAGACATTATTTGAAACATTGACTTGCACTAGAAACAGGCCAACATCCCTCGAAACTGTCTGTGTTTTCTACTAAACATAAAACATGATTTATCACCTATAAACGGCCCTTGACTATGATCATAGCAATACGTTTACAGAGAGAAGATCCAATTTTATTCATTTTTTGGTGACAAATATAATCCAGGAAGAATAATACAGCACTTGGTTAAAGTTAAACCTTCGCATTAGGTTGAGTTGTACTTCTAGGGCCCCAACAACAAAGTGAAGGCGCGGCCAAGTTAACGAAGTCACGCTCTTCGCCTTCCCAAACCAGGCCTTGTTTCGGTAATCCCTTGGTTAAACCGTAATAAATTATACAAGCGAAACAAGGTCCAATCCAAAAGACCCAATGGCCATCCCATAAGGAACCTCCTCGCAATAAGGCTGGACCTAAGCACCTAGCGGGATTAAGTCCCACGCCTGCATAGCCTGCCTGCCCAGTCACACTAATCGATACAAAAATTGCCACTGCCACTACTGCACAAACCATTGGCAACCCCAGTTCTTTGCTTCTTCTCTTGTCGAATGCTATTGTTACACCAACAAAGAGCACTACAAAAGCACAACAGAATTCCAATATCAAATCAGTTCCAGTGCTAACCCCAGATGTTGAGCCGTTACCGTCAATGGTGCAACCTCCCAAGGAATACTTTTTTGCTGCCTCATGGTTCATTACACTGTTGAGTAGGACAAACCCTGTGACTGAGCCTACACACTGCGCCAAGATATAAATGGAAGCTCGTGCTAGAGATATGATGCCCTTAAGCGTAGCAATGAAAGTAAAAACGGGGCTCATGTGTCCAACTGAAAGAGGGATGGTGGCCATGAGAAAGAGAAAGGCAATAACGAATACTGCAAATGGGACAAGAAGCTTGGGATTAGCCTCGTGCGAGTCCAAGCAGGCGACAATGGATACGGTTAATGTGAATAATAAGCAAGCAGCTGCCTTCCATCTAAAACAATGAATGAGGGAAACATTAGATTCTTCTGATATTGAATGAATCAAGCTGAATAAACAAACAATTCGTACATGAATTACCTCCGGCGAGGAAAACTCATGCGCACCAATGCAAGCAAAAAATTTTGCTTTTAGAGATTTCCTTCACTCAGGTTCGTTGTCGTAGTTTTCCGCTGAACTTGTTGTTGGAAGATTATGATCAGATTCACGAGAAAGAATCGAATCCATGACTTGAAAAACTGTAGAGAGGAAAGAACGCTTTCCACTTAAAGGAACCATTAATGTTTAATCCATTATATATGTGTGGGGAAAGCTACGTCCCATAATCTTACAAGAGATAGTTCCAAATCCACATGCAGAAATGAGTTTGCATGAAGACGAAAGCTGATAAACCTGTCGAGAGCTGACGTTTTGCAAGAAGACGAATGCAGATTTTGTTTGGGGCAAAGACCAAAATCAAAACACCAAAGAAGGTAATGATTGGAGTATATCTTTTGTAATATGCTTTATGCAACTCTTGTTCAGTGTGCAGAAAGTTAAACCAGAGGATCCAGCAAAGCTTTCATCCTTAAGAATATCCATTCCAGATAAACTAAGATGCTTTAGTTGCTTAGTCTAAGTTAATTAAAATATGAAATTATGTCGTTAACTTAGAAGACGATTCTTAATGCTTATCCTGGCGGTTTACACTGTACGCAGCTCATCTGTGCTTTGAAATTGTCAAAAATAATTATATCAGTAAACAGCGATTAATTCCAGCTAATTATCCAATTATCCTTGATTATTACACATATTCAAGGCAAACACATGCCTAGATGGAACAGAAACCTATTTTTCCAGCAATAAGTGTGAACGATAGCGTAACAATAACGACAACTAATTTGAAAATATAATAACTAAAAATAATACAATTACATGTTAAAAAAAGTGAATTTATGCTAAAAAAACACCATAAAAACATAATATCATCATCAATTAAGATAATTTTTCTTTGCATCAAATCAAAATCATCTATGATCCAACCAACAACCTTTTGGTCCAGCGAGATAAGACGTTAGGTTCCTTATATGGAGAAAATTGAGTTGGGAGAATTGTCCCTATATTAAGTCTCTGCAAATCTAATCCAGGTTAGTTGACTAATAAATCATATACTGATGATTAAACAAAAAAAACATATATAATTGAGACAATAATAATTTTTTTAATGTACACAATTATTTTTGGGCTTTATCTAACCTATGCATACATGCATACGTTAAGGGTCATTTAAGAGCTTGCATTAAATACAAGATTCTATTTGGAAAAAATCTCTACCATTCAATGTATTATAAAACCTTAAAAGATTCCATTAAAAATTATCATTTAATGTATTAGAGTTTAAGATTTAGGATTTTGGGTTTGAGGTTAGGGTTATGTTTTAGGGGTTAGGGTTTAGAGTTTTAAGATTTAATGTTTAGGGTTAAGGGTTTTAAGGTTTAGGGTTTAGTAATACATTGAATGATTGAGTTTTTTTTCAAATAGAATCTTTTAGGGTTTTGTAATACATTGAATGATTGAATTTTTTTTAAATAGAATATTATATTTAATGTAAACTCTTAAACGACCCTTAACCTATACGTACATAGGTTAGACAAAAGCCTTATTTTTGTTCTAAACATGATGATATGTCGCAAAAAGCAAAGGAATTTCCACCATTTGGACAGTAAAAAATCATTTTAAAAATCAAGATACATCTCTTTAACTACCTAATCGATTCCATATAGTTAATCAAATTATTTGAAGTTATTATTCTTTTATATAGAGAACAAAAGTATCAAATTTCCCAAAACTAGCATAATAAACAAAGCAAATAATTTGAACAAAAAAAACAAAGTAAATAATCAAATTCCTATGCATTTATACGATTTATCTATGCTTGTAAAGGAAAAATCTGAAACTCCATTTCCTAATAAACACTAAAAATTCAAATAAATAAAGATAAAATCCAACACCCAATGCACTCCAATCATTGTAAGCATCTTGCATAATTTGCTTCGACAACAATACTTTTAGGTTAATTGCATTTTAGACCATAATAGTTTTAAAATCATTACAATTAAGTTCTTGCCCCTCCCAAATTTTTATTAGTTTGTTATTTTTTAGGACCATGTCAATTAGAATTAATAAAATTAAACTATCCCTCAGTTTTTTATTTAATTATTTTTTAAGACCTTTTAATTTTAAAATTTATAAAATTAAACCTAAACTCTCTTAATATTTTGGTTTAATTACTTTTTAAGCTGTAATAACGGCCTGCACGAGCTTGACGTGTTTTTTTTTTACAAAAAATGATTTTAACGGAGTCGCCACCAATCTTTTAATTTAGGTGAGATTGGATCACCTGAAAACTCGGTTGCTTTAATAAAACTTATTTTTGTCATTTTATTAAAACAACGAATTTTGGTATGCAAAACCAAAAAATAGGTCCGGGAGTCGGTTACGTGTGTGGAAGGATGAGCACCCCCACAACACCCAAAATTGGTACCTAATCGATTACGTTGTGTCTTAATAATGGAAATTACGAATTCAAATTTAATTAAATTTATGATCCCTAAATTTATAAAAATTTATTTGTTCAAAAATATTTTAAAGAATACTCATTTGTTTAGGATTAACGAGAAAATTATGTCCCCTTAAGCTCGAGACATAATTTTATCGAGATTTACGAATAAAAGAATTGTAATCCCCTAAATCTGGCTATGCGTTACACCTGATTCTAGAAGGTCACATTAAGGTCACAAGAACGACCCACAGTAAAAACCGAATAAAATTCTTCATATACATTAAAACTGAAAAACAAAGTTTTTATTTAAATACCAATTCAGAAATTATATAAACATATAACAAATATTTCAAAAAAAACATATTACTGACTCTGACATAAAATAAGAGACGACATACATGCCCACTAATTGTACCGGTACCGTACTCCGAGAGCAACGCTGATAGAACTCCAACCACTGATGAATGATGGATTTCTTTTATCCTGCGATGGTAAAAACAACGTGAGCTTGGGAAATCTCAATAATACAGAACTACCAACTGATGTTATAGGCACAAGCAGGTAAATGGCTAAGCAATACTAATATGATGATTCAAGCAACAACATATTTCATTTAAGATATTGATATTCGAAACATCGATATACTTAGGTAATAGGATTGTTCTTTATCTGATCACCTGAGTACCAAACAGGATACCAATATTTCGAAGAATCAGAAAAGGTCTAGATTGCGAAAATTAAACTGCTAAAATTTAATGTGTTTCAATGATATCAGATTCGGAGCATAAAGAGTTTCAGACTTTGGTAAATTAATTCAGTAAGGAAGAATTATAGAATGGAACATATAATTTTATTTTAATTACCTGGCTACCCTCTAACCATACACCGACATGTAATATTCCAGAATAGGAAACCTTCCCATCAAACACAGAAGTCGATCATTTACTCCAAGGTATATCTTCCAAAATTTGAATTACTTTATCAGACTAGTCACCAATTTGCAGGTAGAAAACTTTGCTGAAGTTCATACAAATACTCAAACTTCACACAAAGCCTTTCGAAAAAGAAAAAGGGGGCTGACTATTGGTCCCAGTCAGAAATATTATATATATCGGTATTCCGTACAATCTTTCAATTTTCTGAATCACATAACATGGTCAGTATGTCAGGTCGTTCAACGATCACTTAGGCAAAATCCTTTACAAGGAGTCAGATAGTTCAACAATAAGATTCACAGTAATTTACATCTTACATCCACTTGGGAGTCATCTCAAGTTATAGCAGGTCATATGAACATCAATGTTTTGCCATAACTCACAATGTATCATCCATACATTACTGTTTACTGCAAGATATTACAGAATCACTTTAGAATCCAAGTTTTCGCTATAACCCGGATGCCTCATTTGTATGACTTGTTTTTGACAGAAAAACTCCTTATAGAAAACCTCATTAGGCCAAATCCTCACAGTACTGAGCTTAACACACTGGATTCTGGAATTATGATTCCCATAACCAAATTAGATTCAACCTCAAATTTTCGTAGAATCCATCATATTTCACAAACTTTTCATTTATTCTCAAACTTGTACCAAATCATAAAATTTTCCTAGCCTCAACCATTTCAGATTCATATCCAATTCAGATCCGTCAAGTGAATCTTGAACACAGACAAACATCATGGGCATCCCTTGCCAGTAAAGTTCAGACCATAAAGGACATATGGCTTATATATATTTATTACAAGAAATGATTCGACATCAGAGTCCTAGCTCGATGGAGTACGGTTCTGATTTAGGGGCATGCACAGACCAGATACCCTTGGACAGATGGTCGACCGATCTACCCAGAATAACACAACTCTAAGCTCTGATACCACTAAATGTAACCCCCTAAATCTGGCTATGCGTTACACCTAATTCTAGAAGGTCACATTAGGGTCACAAGAGCGACCCACAGTAAAACGAATAAAATTCTTCATATACATTAAAACTAAAAAAAACTTTTTGTTTAAATAACAACTCAGAAATTATATAAGCATATAACGAATATTTAAAAAAAACATACTACTGACTCTAACATAAAATAAAAGACAACATACATGCCCACTAATTGTACCAGTATCGTATTCTGAGAGCAACGCTGATAGAACTCCAACCACTGATGAATGATGGATTTCTTTTATCCTGATATGGTAAAAACAACGTGAGCTTGGAAAAGCTTAGTAATACAGAACTACCAACTGATGTTATAGGCACAAGCAGGTAAATGGCTAAGCAATACTAATATAATGATTCAAGCAACAACGGATTTCATTTGAGATATTGATATTTGAAACATCGATATACTTAGGTAATAGGATTGTTCTTTATCTGATCACCTGAGTACCAGACATGATACCTATATTCCGAAGAATCAGAAAAGGTCTAGATTGCGAAAGTTAAACTGTGAAAATTTAGTGTGTTTCAATGATATCAGATTCGGAGCATAAAGAGTTTCAGGCTTTGGTAAATTGATTTAGTAGGGAAGAATTATAGAATGGAACATATAATTTTATTTTAATTACCTGGCGACCCTCTAACCATACACCGACATGTAATATTCTAGAATAGGAAACCTTTCCATCAAACACAGAAGTCGGTCATTTACTCCAAGGTATATCTTCCAAAATTTGAATTACTTTATCAGACTAGTCATCAATTTGCAGGTAGAAAACTTTATTGAAGTTCATACAAATACTCAAACCTCACACAAAGCCTTTCGAAAAAGAAAAAGGGGGTTGACTATTGGTCCCAGTCAGAAATATTATATATATCGGTATTTCATACAATCTTTTAATTTTCTGAATCACATAACATGGTCAGCATGTCGGGTCGTTCAATGATCACTTAGGCAAAATCCTTTACAAGGAGTCAGATAGTTCAACAATAAGATTCATAGTAATTTACATCTTACATCCACTTGGGAGTCATCTCAAGTTATAGCAGGTCATATGACATCAATGTTTTTCCATAACTCACAGTGTATCATCCATACATTACTATTTACTGCAAGATATTATAGAATCACTTTAGAATCCAAGTTTTTGCTATAACCCGGATGCCTCATTTGTATGACTTGTTTTCGACAGAAAATCCTTATAGAAAACCTCATTAGGCCAAATCATCACAGTACTGAGCTTAACACACAGGATTCTGGAATTATGATTCCCATAACCAAATTAGATTCAACCTCAAATTTTGCTATAATCCATCATATTTCACAAACTTTTCATTTATTCTCAAACTTGTACCAAATCATAAAATTTTCCTAGCCTCAACCATTTCAGTTTCATATCCAATTCAGATCCATCAAGTGAATCTGGAACACAGACAAACATCATGGGCATCCCTTGCCAGTAAAGTTCAGGCCATAAAGGACATATGGCTTAGATACATTTATTACAAGAAATGATTCGACATCGGAGTCCTAGCTCGATGGATTACGGTTTTGATTTAGGGGCATGCACAGACCAGATACCCTAGGACAGATGATCGGCCGATATACCCAGAATAACGAAACTTTAAGCTCTGATATCACTAAATGTAACCCCCTAAATCCAGCTATGCGTTACACCTAATTCTAGAAGGTCACATTAGGGTCACAAGAGCGACCCACAGTAAAACGAATAAAATTCTTCATATACATTAAAACTAAAATACAAACTTTTTGTTTAAATAACAACTCAGAAATTATATAAACATATAACGAATATTTCAAAAAAAACATACTACTGACAATGACATAAAATAAGAGACAACATACATGCCCACTAATTGTACTGGTATCGTACTCTGAGAGCAACGCTGAGAGAACTCCAACCACTGATGAATGATGGATTTCTTTTATCCTGATATGGTAAAAACAACGTGAGCTTGGAAAAGCTTAATAATACTGAACTATCAACTGATGTTACAGGCACAAGCAGGTAAATGGCTAAGCAATACTAATATAATGATTCAAGCAACAACAGATTTCATTTAAGATATTGATATTCGAAACATCGATATACTTAGGTAATAGGATTGTTCTTTATCTGATCACCTGAGCACCAGACAAGATACCTATATTTTGAAGAATCGGAAAAAGTCTAGATTATGAAAGTTGAACTGCAAAGATTTAATGTGTTTCAATGATATCAGATTCGGAGCATAAAGAGTTTCTTACTTTGGAAAATTAATTCAGTAGGGAAAAATTATATAATGGAACATATAATTTTATTTTAATTACTTGGCTACCCTCTAACCATACACCGACATGTAATATTCCAGAATAGTATCCAGAAAGACTTACCGTAGGAGCTTACAAAAAGACTTACCCTAGGCCCATTGAGACTAGGAGCTTACCTAAGGGGATACCTTAGGTCCAGAAGGACTTAGCAGCGCTGAGCCTACAGATTCTTCAATCATATCCCAGAAATACCCCAAATCAGATAGTTTTGTAGACAGGCAGAATAAAAAAACAGTAATCATACATCTATTTCTGGAGTATCAGAAACTAGAGAGTATATTTTCATATCAGACATAGTAGTATATTTTTAAACAAACAAGATACATGATTCAGATTAGAGAGAGTCTTAATTTCAATACAGAGAGAATATACATGTGCAAGGAACACACCCGATGGTTCAATCTATCACTCAGGGAACCTTGATAAATACAGATGAAATATACTGAACTTTAGTCCATGCTATACTGATTTCAGAATTAAGGAACTTATTCAAAGAGTCTGATAATTATCTTTATTTAGATGCTAAGGGTTTTGTACCTCATGGTCATTCAAAAGTTTCGGTAATTCATGATTATGCGAGATTTCAAGTATAACAGATTTATTCAGGATTTTAAATATACCCAAAGAGTATCAATCAATTTGTTTAAGGGCATTTTGACTCCCAATGGTAATTTGGTAATTTAACCCAAAGGGTAAAATTGAACTCACAATGCATGTGATTTTATACGGCTAATCTGACTTTTACAATCATTCTCTTTAACCATAATCCATATTAATATGGTTTCCAGAGTTCCGATAAATACGACTCACGAGCGTTCTTTCCAAAATACTAACAACATCAAAAGTTGAACCAATCATCATCATATTCATTACTAACCTTCCACCGCGTAGTCGAACATGTCTTTATATATGATAAACCAACTTTACAGTGGTAACAAAGGTGGCCAACATTTCTAGATTCAGTTCCTTATCCTTTAGGAACAATACAGTTCTTACACATTATCTGAATTAAGACTTTTCCTGGGTATATACTTATGCCACAATATAAGGATAATTTAATTATTCCATGGGTCATGGATGTCTTAGACGTTAAAAGTTTTGGTGCACCAATATCTTTTGTTCATTACTGACATTCTAGCTTATCTTTGATCCTTTTGAATAATTTATTTTCTGAGACTCAAGGGCATATTCATCTTTTTAGAAAATTTAGCAAATTTTCGTGCTTGAAAATATTTCAGTCATTCAGGTACTTTCTGCATTTCCAAACAATTCATTCATTTCAAATATTGAGGGTATTTCAGTCTCTTTGGTTATTACAATTATTCCGATCAATTCAACCTTAATAGTAAATTTTAATTCTTTTAATCGTTTCAATCAATTTAATCTTTTACGCCACTTTGGTTAAATCCAGACATACGAATAGTTTTCCATTAACTTGACTTCGGAAATTTATTTAGAATTAAGAGAATCCAAGTATTTTCATTAATAGGAGTTTGAATCTTATTACCAGAATTTAATCCAGTAGTTCAGAAAATTTCGAATGAACCAGTTATTTTTCTTAACTCACAAGTGTTCTCTGTCCTTCCATTTCATTTCAGGGGTAATTTAGTCATTTTAAGCGTCAACGGTGCTTTTGTCATTTTAAGCGTTAAGGATATTTTGGCATATCACTAACCCACTAATTCTGAAGTTTACTCTTTTATCAAACATAACCAGAATTTGAAAGTTAACAGTTTTAATAATTGCTTACCAAACTCGGAGATCCTTAAGGTTCATCAGTTTCTTATTCGAGTACTTAGATCTTAACAGCTAGCCATTTATTTACTCGAACTCATTTTCCTTACGCAGAAATTTATGGCACAATCAAATATAATTTCATGTAATAGCCAAAACCCACATGTATCATAAACCATGTCAAAGCTAGTAAAGTATTACCTTGATTCGGTGTTACATCGGGGGAACTTTAAAACTTTCTTCGATCACTCTCGAACCCGAAGTTGAAGTCCACTAAACTCGGATACGTAGTCATAAAATCCTTCAATCAAACATAGCCATTAACCAGTCCTTATTCTTAAATCCATTAATCTTTAAACTGAAAATCAAACACATATAAAAATTTGGGTTCAAGGTCAATTTCAGAGACTTTCGAGTTTGAATTTCACAAAATTGACTTCAAAAACGGACTTAGGACGTCGAAAAAAGTAAAATAAAGGTTTTCAAAAAAGTTGACTTTTTGGGTCAAAGTCAACATTGACGTCAACAAAGTTAATGCTGACGTCATGGTGATGTCATCAATCAACGGTTAACAGTCAATGCTAACGTCAGCGGTCAAAGGTTTAACTCGGGCGAGTTGGCTCTCTAGGTTAACTCGGTCGGGTTGACACATTGAGTTGACTCGGTCGAGTTGACTCACTAGGTCAACTCAGTCAAAGGGTCGAGTCAGATGGGACGGGTCAGGTCAGGTCGAATTGGTCAGGTCGGGTCGGACAGGTCGAGTCGGATCAGCTCAAAAACGGTTTGAAATAGAACCGGTTCAAGGCTGGTTCAGGCCCGATTCAATCGGGCTACCGTCCTAGGCGGCCGAAAATTGCTTGGGCGGCGCGTGTACACCACGCTCAGCCTTATACGGCTGAAAAAATGCACGTAAATGCCAATTTCGACCAAATTTTGAACCTAAATCGTTTTATAATCCCAGAATATATCAAAAACTCAATTGGAAAAAACCCCAACTTACCAAATCGGCCAAACACCGGTAGAGGCTCGATCGTGGTCAGTTGATTGATCGGACGACTGGATCTGGTCCGTCACGAGGCAAGGATAACAGTGGTGGCCATTAAAATACCAACGGACAAACGCGGCGGCCGAAAACAACAATGAACCGAAAAGATTAATACCTAAGTTCGTCGAATCTTTAAAAAAATTCTCGGTGAACGGCAAGGTTAAACGAAAAGTGGTTTGAGGGGTTTTGATCGGACAAGGATAGGGAATACTCCGGTGGTGGCGGTGGCGGCCACGGTGCGGCGGAGAGGGAGATCGACGGTGGCAGAAGGGAGAAGGTAAGAGAGAATTTTGGGGAAGAAACTTTTTGGTTATTTGATTCAAATGGAAGATGAAGATCCATTTACTCAGCTTAATCTTTTGCTTGATAACCGATTAGGATATAGTTTAAATTTTATTTTTGTAAACTCTTATTAGAAATAGAGCTTTGGCTCAATGGTCACCTCTTTTAACTATGCAGCCAAGGTCATGGGTTCAAACCCCCTTGGATGCAATTCTTTTTTTCTAAACCTTTTTAAGGGTGTTACAAGAATATTATTTCAAATATTATGATTTTAGTTAAAAGACATTTTTATTTACGATTATTCGAAAAAGTAAGCGCGCCTCTTTAAGCTCAAGACACAATTTTATCGAGAATCCCGAATAAAATATTTTGGTTAAAATGTCATGCTTCTATTTAGAATTAATAGAGAAAAGCGCGCCTCTTTAAGCTCAAGACACGATTTTATCAAAAATTACAAATAAAAATGTTGCTTTTATTTTAATAGGAAATTCCGATTGTAAAACAAATCAAGTATAAATACATAATATATATTTTTATATAAGTAACAAATGACATATACCATATAAATCATAATTTTTAATAATGTAAAACATATATAGGATAAATATACACCATTAATATATGATACTAATTTATATATGGTAAATAGTGTCGAGAAAAGTAAGAGATAAAAATAGTATACTATTTAATATAATTAAAACAAAAGATGCAATTCAAATCATACCATAAATAATATGTATATATATATATATAACAATTATACATATAACTTACATATATAGATTTAAAAAAATACCATTTGCATCATCATATATATATTTACATATATAAATGTTTACTAGATAATACCATATTAACGTATATATATAATACTAATTAATAAAAAGGCTAAAAATTACCATACTATAAAAACGTGAGTTATAAAATGAATTAGAAACAAAATAACTAAAAACACGGGCGAAATTAAACACAATTAAAAGAGGAAGGACTAACAATGTGATTTTTCCCATTTCTTAAAAATGCACGGATCCTCCCCGGGTCGAGTCACTTGCGCGAGTTACACAAGGCCAAAACGGCTTGATTTTGACTACCTATAAATGGCCCATTTTTTACAAAAAGGCTTATTTTATTCTTATAATTAAAAAATCTCAAAATCCTCTAACACCCTCTCAACCTGCCTGGACGTCGACTGTCCCTCCGTCATATGTCGCCGTTTGTCAGTGACGGGGAGCCATCACGCACGGCATCTGAAGCACATACAAGAGGTCTGATCGACTCAAGTAAGCCTCCTAAACTCATATATCAACTCGATTTTATCCCAAAATTCTCATATTTTTCCTATATCTAAGAAAAACTGAAAGGTTTTTCATTTGTTTTTTTTTACCTTTTTCCCTTTTTTAATTTTTTCTTTTTTTGCTTTCGATTTCTTCTCTCTTTTTGTTTATTTTTTTATCCAGACGCTTTTCCTATTTTTGGTCTAAAAATCTCTCACTTCTCTGATCTGTAGGTGGCCGAATATATAGAGGAGAGGAATCGGTTTGAAGCTGACACATTGAAGGGTAATGATATATGTGGGTGGTGGTAGCAGAGAGGATAAGGTGAAGGCTTTAAAGCGATAAGAATAGGGAGGTGGTGGCAGGGATAAGAATGGCTGAGGTTGGGCGATGCCTCAAGTTGGAGGCGGCGGCGACAGCTGCAGAATAAGGGTTAGAATGGGGCTAGGTTTAGGTCTAATTTAGGTGATTTGGGTTATTGGCTTGTGGCTTGTAAAATGGGTTTAGTTTGTTTAGGTATTGGATTGTAAATGTTATTGGGCTTAAAGCTTGGACAGAATTGGGTATGTACAGCTGCCTCTCTTTGCTCATTGTTGTATAACGGCAATAGAGCAAAGACTAAAAGAACCAATTTTGTTCGGTCCGATTACACTCTATGTGACGTCTTTTGTATTTGATTGATCTTCTTCTCTACTCTTAGAAACGTAAACACGAATAAGGTGACATGTTCCGTTGCATCTTTAAGGATATAAGATCTGTTGTTGTGTTTATTCCACTACAATTTCAAGGAGATGAACTCGTTGTTGTATTCATTCTGCTACAACGTCAAGGAGATAAAATTGTTGTCGTGCTCATTCAACTACAATTTTAAGGAGATGAGATTGTTATCGTGCTTATTCTGCTACAACTTTAGAGAGATAAGACTGTCGTAGCTTTATCTTTTCTACTGCAAATTTAGGGAGACAGGTTTTCCATCGTGTTCATTCCACTACAACTTTATGGAGATGAACTCGTGGTTGTGCTTATTTCGCTGCAATTTTAGGGAGATAAGATTGTCCCAGCTTTATCTTTTCCACTGCAAATTCAAGAAGATATACTTGTCGTTGGGTTCATTCTGATGTATCTTCAAGGAGATAGAATTGTCGCTTATTCCATTCGCTTATTCCATTCTCCTTACTTCTGGGAAGACAGGATTTGCAAGAGTAAATAAAAGTTATGTCAGACTAAGATTCAACTTGTTTTATTAAAAACTACAAAAATAAAAGGTTTAATTTAAATTAGGATTTAGTTTATCCACATCGCCAATCTTAGAGAAGTGGAATCTGTAAATTAGAGTGATCTATTCCACCACTGACGGGGCAGCAAAATCTGGAAAAAAGTTGATCCGCTATACCACTAACAGAGAGGCAAGATATGGAGAAAATTCTGATCAAGCTGCAACACTGAAGAAGTGGCATGATTTGAGAGTTAATTCCGATCAAGCTACAACTCTGACGAAGAGGCGTGATCTGGGAGTTGGTTCTGATCAAGCTACAACTTTGACGAAGAGGCATGATCTGAAAAAAATGGTTAATTTGATACAAAACTAAAGAATAAACGAGATCTGAAAAAGAGAAGTTGATCCACTATACCATGTTATGGGTGAGATAGGACCTATAAAATTTAAAAGAGTGTATGGTCAAAACGAGTTATAAGTTAAAATTTACAAAACTGAAAAGCTTGATTTGAATGTTATGATTTGGTTGATCCACTCCTTCGTGTCAAGGATGTTGGATCTTGTTAATGATTGTCTGTTCCATTTTGGTTGAAGACATCAGACAATATTTTTATATTCGTTCAACTTCTTCGTGTCAAGTATGCTGGAATTTGTTGACGACAGTCTACTCCTTCCTGTCTGAGGATGCCAGACTTGTAAATATTTTGTCCTTTTAAGAAAGAATTGAATATCTTTAGGAAAAGATAGAGTTGATTTAAGAAAAAATCTGAGAAAATATCCAATTATGAAATTTTATTTTAAGAAAAAACATGCTTTTGAAATGATGGAATTAAGATATTCTTGTTTTGAGAAAATCGTCTTTGAGAAAGGACGAGATTAAGAAATTATTGTTTTGAGAAAAACATCCTTGAGAAATGATGGAATTAAGAAATTCTTGTTTTGAGAAAAGTATCCTTATGAAATGATGGAATTAAGAAATTCATGTTTAAGAAAACACATCCTTATGAAAGGATGGAATTATGAAATTCTTGTTTTTGAGAAAAAAAATGTCCTTATGAAAGGGTTGAATTAATAAATTCTTATTTTGAGAAAAAGTATCCTTATGGAATGATGGAATTAAGAAATTCATGTTTAGAAAAAACACATCCTTATGAAATGATGGAATTAAGAAATTCATGTTTTGAGAAAAATATCCGTATAAAAAGATGGAATTAAGAAATTAATATTTAAAAAAAACGTCCTTAAAAATGATTAACTGTAGAAAATTTTACTGAGTAGTGAATGCAAAATTATTTTCTGATAATGTAATGCGAATGATATGCATGCGCATGTTTTCATGGTGATGCAAAGATGCATGGCATTCTTGTTGGAATCTTCAAGTTATGAATGCTTTATGAAAATCTAGATGTCATGATGTATGGACATGTTTGGTGATGCATATGCTTTCGTGTATGCCCTCATGATGAATGAAGATGCATGGAATCCTCACAGAAGTCTTCTTATTCTTACTCAGTTTAATCTTCTGATTTATTTTTTTTTTCAAATTTTGCTCCAGCAAAAGTTTGCCCCCCAAATTTCATTGGCCTCATTCTTTTCTAAATTTGGACTTTTGAGCTAAATGACCTTTGTTTATATCATCTATTTTATTCTTCTCAAGGGAAAACTGTTTTATTATTGGTCAAAACTGATCTTGGCAATTTCTCTTATAATGATGACCCACTTATTTTTAGGCTCGAATATCATTTTTATTGAATAACTTTGAAGGCTTTAAACTTTTGATCTGAGTAGACACCTGCCTTATGTCACTGTACTTTAAATCTCTATAAAGAGTAATACAATTAATCTTTTGTTTCTTAAATGCAAGATGCTTATATGAATGAGAAAAGAATATTTATTCTTTCAAAAATATGACTTTTCAAAAATAGGGGCCCCATATGTCATGTGTAGGAGCGTCTTTGAACCCACTTGTCGAGGATTATCCTAAGCGTAGTTTGTGTCTAGAGGACCTCGAATGTTGTGCCGATGTTTGAAGATATGAAGTACGTTCCAGGCTATTAGGCTTTCGAGAAGGTCATTTCCCATATGCCTAATTTCTAACCATTTGGGTGGCTCTCTTTGACTCACGAACTCCACCCATTTTATTTTTTTCCTCTTTTTTGATCTCAAGCAAGCATTAGAAGTTTCGACATCTTTGAATAAAGGATAACCCCATAAAGCGGGATGTAATCTAAAGATGAACTCTTACACTTCAGATATCCACACATAATCAGAATGGTCTTTGGAGACGTACAATGTAGGCCAAAGCTTACGATTATGAAAAAGATAATGTTTTTGCAGTGCTTGCTTTGAATATGCTGAGATGCATTATATTTCTCTTTATTCTTGGATCGCTCTAGACTGCCCGTTTTTGGGTTTTCACCCTAGAGTTTATTTCCTTTCTTCTACTTTGGAACTTTGCAGCTTAAGCAAACTTGTACTCTGACTGGACATCGGTGCCTACTTTGGTTTTGTAGATGAGCAATCTTCTAAATCTCTTTTAGGAAGGGATAAAAGATTCTGCACTTGTCTCTCCCTTGGAAGCTCCACATCTATTTCACTTTCCTTCTTTTTTCTCTATTTTTTATCTAAAGCACCCTTTTGAGTTTTTGCCCTAGATATTTTCAAAAAAAATCAAATCATACCATAAATAATATATATATATATATAACAATTATACATATAATTTACATATATAGATTTAAAAAAATACCATTTGCATCATCGTATATATATTTACATATATAAAAGTTTACTAAATAATACCATATTAACGTATATATAATACTAATTAATAAAAAGGCTAAAAATTAAATAGTAACCATACTATAAAAACATGAGTTATAAAAGGAATTAGAAACAAAATAACTAAAAACACAGGCGAAATTAAACACAATTAAAAGAGGAATGACTAACAATGTGATTTTCCCATTTCTTAAAAATGCACGGATCCTCCCTGGGTCGAGTCACTTGCGCGGGTTACACAAGGCCAAAACGGCTTCATTTTGACTGCATATAAATGGCATATTTTTGACAAAAAAGGCTTATTTTATTCTTATAATTAAAAAAAATCTCAAAATCCTCTAACACCCTCTCAACCTGCCTGGACGTCGACTGTCCCTCCGTCGTATGTCGCCGTTTGTCAGTGACAGGGAACCATTACGCATGGCAGCTGGAGTACATGCAAGAGGTCTGGACGATTCAAGTAAGCCTCCTAAACTCAGATATCAACTCGATTTTATCTCAAAATTCTCCTATTTTCCTAGATCTAAGAAAAACTAAAAGGTTTTTCATTTGTTTTTTTTACCTTTTTCCATTTTTTATTTTTTTTATTTTTTTGCTTTCGATTTCCTCTCTCTTTGTTTATTTTTTAATCAAGACTCTTTTCCTATTTTTGGTCTAAAAATCTCTCCCTTCTCTAATCTGTAGGTGGCCGAATATATAGAGCAGATGAATCGATTTGAAGCTGCCACGTTGAAGGGTAATGATATATGTAGGTGGTGGTAGTAGGGAGGATAAGGTTGAAGGCTTTAAAGCGATAAGAAAAGGGAGGTGGTGGCAGGGATAAGAATGGCTGAGGTTGGGCGATGCCTCAAGCTGGCGGCGGCGGTGACTGTTACAAAATAAGGGTTAGGATGGGGCTAGGGTTTAGGTCTAATTTAGGTGATTTGGGTTATTGGGTTGTGGCTTGTAAAATGGTTTAGTTTGTTTAGGTAGTGGATTGTAAATGTTATTGGGCTTAAATCTTGGATAGAATTGGGTATGTACAGTTGCCCCTCTTTGCTCATTATTGTATAACGGCAATAGAGCAAAAGCTAAAAGAACCAATTTTGTCCGGTCTGGCTACACTTCGTGTGACATCTTTTGTCTTTGATTGATCTTCTTCTCTGCTCTTAGAAACATAAACACGAATAAGGTGACATGTTCCATTAAATCTTTAAGGAGATATGATCCGTTGTTGTGTTTATTCCACTACAATTTCAAGGAGATGAAGTCGTTGTTGTATTCATTCTGCTACAACGTCAAGGAGATAAAATTGTTGTCGTGCTCATTCAGCTACAATTTTAAGGAGATGAGATTGTTATCGTGTTTATTCTGCTGCAACTTTAGAGAGATGAGACTGTCGTAGCTTTATCTTTTCTACTGCAAATTTAGGGAGACAAGTTTTCCATCGTGTTCATTCCACTGCAACTTTATGGAGATGAGCTTGTGGTTGTGCTTATTTTGCTGCAATTTTAGGGAGATAAGATTGTCGCAGCTTTATTTGTTCCACTACAAATTCAAGAAAATATACTTGTCGTTGGGTTCATTCTGATGCATCTTCAAGGAGATAGAATTGTCGCTTATTCCATTCTCCTTACTTCTAGGAAGACAGAATTTGCTAGAGTAAATGAAATTTATGTCAGACAAAGATTCAACTTGTTTTATTAAAAACTACAAAAATAAAAGGTTTGATTTAAATTAAGATTCAGTTTATCCACTTTACCTATCTTGGAGAAGTGGAATCTGTAAATTAGAGTGATCTGCTCCACCACTGACGGGGCAGCAAAATCTGGAAAAAAGTTGATCCGCTATACCACTAACAGAGAGGCAAGATATGGAGAAAATTCTGATCAAGCTACAACACCGAATAAGTGGCATGATTTGATAGTTAATTATGATCAAGCTACAACTCTGACGAAGAGGCATGATCTGAGAGTTGGTTCTGATCAAGCTACAACTCTGACGAAGAGGCATGATCTGAAAAAAAAACTAGTTGATTTGATACAAAACTAACGAAGAAACGAGATATGAAAAAGAGAATTTGATCCACTACACCATGTTATGGGTGAGAGAGGACCTGCAAAATTTAAAAGAGTGTATGGTCAAAACGAGTTATAAATTAAAATTTACAAAATTGAAAAGCTTGATTTGAATGTTATGATTTGGTTGATCCACTCCTTCGTGTCAAGGATGTTGGATCTTGTTAATGATTGTCTGTTCCATTTTGGTTGAAGATGTCAGACAATATTTTTATATTCGTTCTACTTCTTCGCGTCAAGGATGTTGGATTTTGTTGACGACAATCTACTCCTTCCTGTCTGAGGATGCCAGACTTGTAAATATTTTGTCCTTTTAAGAAAGAATTGAGTATCTTTAGGAAAAGATAGAGTTGATTTAAGAAAAAATACGAGAAAAGATCCAATTATGAAATTTTATTTTAAGAAAAAACATCCTTTTGAAAGGATAGAATTAAGAAATTCTTGTTTTGAGAAAATCGTCTTTGAGAAAGGATAAGATTAAGAAATTCTTGTTTTGAGAAAAACGTCCTTGAGAAATGATGAAATTAAGAAATTCTTGTTTTGAGAAAAAGTATCATTATGAAAGGATGGAATTAAGAAATTCATGTTTAAGAAAACACATCTTTATGAAAGGATGGAATTATGAAATTCTTGTTTTTGAGAAAAAATGTCCTTATGAAAAGGTTGAATTAATAAATTCTTATTTTGAGAAAAAGTATCCTTTTGGAAGGATGGAATTAAGAATTTCCTGTTTAAAAAAACACATCCTTATGAAAGGATGGAATTAAGAAATTCATGTTTTGAGAAAAATATCCTTATAAAAAGATGGAATTAAGAAATTTATATTTTAAAAAAACGTCCTTATGAAAGGATTAACTGTAGAAAATTTCACTGAGTAGTGAATGCAAAATTATTTTCTGATAATGTAATGCGAGTGATATGCATGCGCATGTTTTCGTGATGATGCAAAGATGCATGGCATTCTTGTTGGAATCTTCAAGTTATGAATGCTTTATGAAAATCTAGATGTCATGATGTATGAACATGTTTGGTGATGCATATGCTTCCGTGTATGCCCTCATGATGAATGAAGATGCATGGAATCCTCACAGAAGTCTTCTTACTCTTGCTCAGTTTAATCTTCTGATTTATTTTTTTTTCAAAATTTGCTCCAGCAAAAGTTTGCCCCCCCCCAAATTTCATTGTCCTCATTCTTTTCTAAATTTGAACTTTTGAGCTGAATCACCTTTGTTTATATAATCTCTTTTATTCTTCTCAAGGGAAAACGGTTTTATTATTGGTCAAAACTGATCTTGGCAATTTCTCTTATAATAATGACCCACTTATTTTTAGGCTCGAATATCATTTTTATTGAATAACTTTGAAGGCTTTAAACTTTTGATCTGAGTAGACACCTGCCTTATGTCACTGTACTTTAAATCTCTATAAAGAGTAATACAATTAATCTTTTGTTTCTTAAATGCAAGATGCTTATATGAATGAGAGAAGAATATTTATTCTTTCAAAAATATGACTTTTCAAAAATAGGGGCCCCATATGTCATGTGTAGGAGCGTCTTTGAACCCACTTGTCGAGGATTATCCTAAGCGTAGTTTGTGTCTAGAGGACCTCGAATGTTGTGCCGATGTTTGAAGATATGAAGTACGTTCCAGGCTATTAGGCTTTCGAGAAGGTCATTTCCCATATGCCTAATTTCTAACCATTTGGGTGGCTCTCTTTGACTCACGAACTCCACCCATTCTATTCTTTCCTCTTTTTTAATCTCAAGCAAGCATTAGAAGTTACAACATCTTTGAATAAATGATAACCCCATAAAGCGGGATGTAATCTAAAGATGAACTCTTACACTTCAGATATCCACACATAATTAGAATGGTCTTTGGAGACGTACAATGTAGGCCAAAGCTTACGATTATGAAAAAAATATGTTTTTGCAGTGCTTGCTTTGAATCTGCTGAGATGTACTATATTTCTCTTTATTCTTGGATCGCTCTAGACTGCCCGTTTTTGGGTTTTCACCGTAGAGTTTATTTCTTTTCTTCTACTTTGGAACTTTGCAGCTTAAGCAAACTTGTACTCTAACTGGACATCGGTGTCTGCTTTGGTTTTGTAGATGAGCAATCTTCTAAATCTCTTTTAGGAAGGGATAAAAGATTTTACACTTGTCTCTCCCTTAGAAGATCCACATCTATTTCACTTTCCTTCTTTTTTTTTTCTCCATTTTTTTTATCTAAAGCACCCTTTTGAGTTTTTGCCCTAGATATTTTCAAAAAAAATTCCCCAAAGCGCATTTTCGATTTCACCTTGGTTTCTCTTTTTCTTTGTTTTATCTAAGGCGTCCTTTTTGGGTTTTCGCCTTAGATATTCTTTTTCCTTTTTTTGATTTTTAGTTCAGGGTTTTTAATTTGACATGACAGGCTCTTTGAAGCACAAATTACCTCTTGCACCTAATGTAGATCATTTTATTGCATGCCACTTGATGTACAAGTCTTCTCGGCATGATCAAAATTATTCATTTTCCACTTGAAGAAGCTTTTCATATTTCTTGCCTCAGTATGGTAGTGATTTTTGGTTGGGAAACGACAAATATCATGTCTTACACAGACATCATTGAGGAAGGGTAGTCTTCAGTTAGATATATGTTCGGAGTTAACACGATATTCAAAAATCTTAGACAACAATGCTTGAGAGGAAATATCCACTCAAAATTTGTGTTTGGGGACCTTTCCATCACTCTCTAGCACACTCAGTTGTCCTTCTATCGACCTAAATAGATTGGAAGATAGGTCACATCCCCTTCATCTTCATAGTCTTCCAATTTCCTCTAGACACATAGTTGCTCGAAATCAACCGTCGGATTGGAAATGATGTTGCTCCTGAAAAATAATAATATACATGTATTTATGGAGAAAACTCATGACACATGCATAAATAAGTTAAATTTTGAGAAAATTTGTAAAAATTCGTCATTTATTAAAAACAAACAGACACACCGCCTTACAAAAAATTCCTTTGTTCCTTCGGGCCTAGACAAAAGGTTTATTTCAGGCATTACTCAAAAAGAGATTTAAATTACACAGATGTCTAAAGAGAAATTATCATCTCCTCAAAGATTGTTCATTCTGATCTTTGCATTCTTTTTTCAACTTTTGCCAAACGGTCATCCATTTCTTTAGCTCTACTTCAAGTGAAAAACCGATGATAACTTGGCGACTCAGATACCCCAAAAACACTATGATCAAAATTCCTTCAGAATTAAAAATTCTTCCAAGATATAACCATGCATTATGATGTGATGTAAATGCATGCAAAATGCGATGCTAATGCGAAGCATAAACAAAATAAAGCAAGTTAGTAAGGATCAAATAATCAATAATTTATTGAAAAAAGTATAGAATCCGCATGCTTTATCTGAATAAGCAAACCTATCTGATCATGATTTCTACCCGCGTGCTTTGAAAAAAGTGGATCTTACCTGAACATGCTTTTCTACCCACATATTTTATTGGATAATAAGCCCTATCAATATGGTATTCAGTTACATCCTTCATTGCGGGAAAATAAATGATACTAAAATTAAAGGGCATAAATTGAAAGAAATTAAGCAAACTAAATCTCCTTCTATTATGCACTTATTGGGTGACCCTCTAGACGGATAGAGGTTCGATACGGTTCTAAAGGGTAAGCTTTTATGGTTCATTACATGTGGTTCAATTCTAAAGAAGGTTCCTGAACTTTACTCGATGTATCCTGCTAAGGCTAGCAAGTTCAGTTCAGGGAGATACATTTCCCTAGGTCTGCATGGAGATAAAGATCTCACGAAGACAAAGGTACAGATGTACCCCAAAAGTAATCCACTATCCTGCACGAAGGTGGAGACCTTATGAAGGAATAGCTTCTCATTCCCACTTAAAAGGGACGGAGCTCGAGTGCAGAGCTCATAATATGAAAAAACAAAATAACATATTTTATTAAAACTTTTGTAAAAATTCAGGGATCATAAATTAAATTAAATTCATAATCTCCGATTATTAAGACAAAAGGTAATCAACTAGTGGCTCGACTCTCAAAAAGGTCCCCAGCGGAGTCACCAAGCTGTAATAACGGCCTGCACGAGCTTAACGTGTTTTTTTTACAAAAAAATAATTGTAATGGAGTCGCCACCAATCTTTTAATTTAAGTGAGATTGGATTACCTGAAAACTCGATTATTTTAATAAAACTTGTTTTTGTCATTTTATTAAAACAATGAATTTTGGTCTGCAAAACTAGAAAAATAGGTTCCAGAGTCGGTTACGTGTGGGGAATGATGAGACCCCACAACGCCCAAAATTGGTACCTAATCGATTACGTTGTGTCTTAATGATGGAAATTACGAATTCAAATTTAATTGGATTTATGATCCCTAAATGTATAAAAATTTATTTGTTCAAAAATATTTTAAAGAATACTCGTTTGTTTAGGATTAATGAGAAAATTACGACATTTTAAGCTCGAGACATAATTTTATCGAGATCCACAAATAAAAGAATATTATTTCAAATATTATGATTTTAGTTAAAAAAACATTTTTATTTAGGATTATTCGAAAAACAAACGCGCCTCTTTAAGCTCAAGACACAATTTTATCAAGAATCCCTAATAAAATATTTTGGTTAAAATGGCATGATTCTATTTAGAATTAATAGAGAAAATTGAGCCTCTTTAAGCTCAACACACGATTTTATCGAGAATTACAAATAAAAATGTTGTTTTTATTTTAATAGGAAATTCCGATTGTAAAACAAATCGAATATAAATACATAATATATATTTTATATAAGTAATAAATGACATATACCATATAAATCATAATTTTTAATAATGTAAAACATATATAGGATAAATATATACCATAATATATGATACTAATTTATATATGGTAAATAGTGTCGAGAAAAGTAAGAGATAAAAATAGTATACTATTTAATATAATTAAAACAAAAGATGCAATTCAAATTATACCATAAATAATATATATATATATATATATGAGCGGTAATATTTAAACTAAAAAAAGGGCATTTTAGTTAACAATTATACATATATGATATAACTTGCATATATAGATTTTTTTTTAAATACCATTTGCATCGTCGTATATATATATATATATATATATATATTTACATGTATAAATGTTTACTAAATAATACCATATTCACGTATATATATAATATTAATTAATAAAAAGACTAAAAATTAAATAGTGACCATACTATAAAAACGCGAGTTACAAAACGAATTAGAAACAAAATAACTAAAAAAGGGCGCAATTTAACACAATTAAAAGGGGAAGGACTAATAATGTGATTTTCCCATTTCTTAAAAATGCACGGATCCTCCCCGGGTCGGGTCACCTGCGCGGGTTACACCAAGGCCAAAACGATGTTGTTTTGACTGCCTATAAATAAGCTATTTTTGACAAAAAAAAGCTTATTTCATTCTGATAATTAAAAAAATCTCAAAATCCTCTCAACACCCTCTAAACCTGCCTGGACGCCGATCGTCTTTCTGCCGTGTGTCGTCGTTCGTCTGTGACAGGGAGGCGCCGCGTACGGCGGCCGGAGACATGCTAGAGGTCCGGTCGACTCAGGTAAGCATCCTAAACTCAGATTCAACAAGCACTTCTGCTAAAGCAGACAACATAAAGAGCAAAGAATCAATGAATACTCAACTTTAAAACGTGTTTAAAATGAGAGAGATAAGAAGAAAGTAAGTAGATGATTATACTTTGAGATGATTTTTGAAGGCATATATGTGCATGGTATTTATAGTATCGTGCATGCCCAAAAGGGACATCTAAAATTAGCCATTAGTCAATGACAAATCAATCAAAACTAAAATGAATAGTTAAGAATGAAGATACTTTCATTTAAAATTAACGGTTAAAATTAATCAAAAAATGAATGGTTCAAAATGAATTTTAGAAATAATAAAAAAATATATTGGCCTCTAGTTCATGCACATGGGAAAATCGATCGATTCAACTGAATTAGACTTTTTGGCCAAACCACATGTGCGCGAGACCACCATAATATTTTCTCTTACAAGCCCAATACCAAGTCTTTATATTTAAATCCAAAAGAAGTAATATAAAAGAAATATGTGGGATTCTTTGAAATATACTAAATAATCTAATATTTTTACAAGACCCCCCTACATATATCAAAGAATGATAAAAAAAATTAGTTGAGTATTCTGACATAACGTATTCATTCCAGTGTCTTTTTCGACTATGAACCAGAACTTAGAAAAATGAGACATAACCTACCTAGTAATTGGTGAAACACGTTTCTATGAACCAATAACTCATTATTGTAAGCTAACATTCTTATTAATCACATTATATCTATTTGTGCTCTTTATCACGGTTGTTCGCTAATAGGCAATGCGCGTGCCTAGATTTTCATAGGTGCTCTAGAGACTTTGCCATAAATCTCATAGAAGTGGCCCCACTTCACACTTATATAGGTCAAGCCATCAAGTGTATTCTGTAGGTCAATACACCACCTATAAAGGCTATAGACTTAATTAAGAGTTTTACTCACTCTCACCATCCTTGCAGCTTTTTTGGCACTATTTACACTATAGGAATGGACAAAAAATAGTGCTTTCTCCACAAGATCAATCAACGACTTGTTATTACTCATATGAACCTTTTTCATAGGATCGCCAATCACAAAGGTTGGGTTACCATCATTGTTGATTTCTTATATTGGCATAAGTCCCTTTTCCCCTCGATGTTTCACATACTAATTTTTTCCCCAAGAGTTTAGTTGAATGATTTGGACAAAATCATTTCTAACTTCACATAATCAATTGATATCACTTCATCTTTTTGCAGCTGCTTTATTACCTCGTGTCATTAGACAAATATGTCTAGTTTAACCATTGAAAGCTTTTACAATGTCTATTGCTACTTAGCAATCACAATGCATGGGCACTGAATCTATTAGATTTGTGCCTAATAAAATGAATACATGCTAAAGTGTTTTTTTTCAACCACTCAACTTCAATATACATGCTAAAATATTTTTCTACCACTTAACTTTATTATACAAGCTAAGAAGTTTTTCTACCATTTAGCTTCATTATACAAGCTAATAAGCTTTTTTATACAACTTAACTTCATTTTTAGCCAACACTAAAGCAATAAATTTAGACTTTATAGTAAATTTTCTATAAATGTATGTTCAGCTAGTTTTCAAGATATTGTTTTTGTAACACCCCAAAACCGAGCCTAGTCAGAATTTAATTTCGGCAACCGAAAATTTGCACCAGAAAGTCAAATTATAGTATTGACCTTTGACCTAGTGGTAAATGATTGGATTAATGAATCCTAATTAAGTATAGATATTGTTTAGGGATCCCATTGTAAACTTTGAAACCTGTTTTAGTGACCAAATTGAGAAAATTGAAAGTTTAAGGGCAAAATTATAAAAAGGAGAAGAGTTAAGGGACTAACCTTGCGATTAGCCCATTACATGTTTTATTGACCATTTATTGTTGGCGATGTTGGTTGGGAATTCCCGCATCTACATTACATGTCGATCCAAGGAAATAAATTATTGCAAGTATTGTTACAACATGATTTGAGATGCATTTATATTGTTATACATGTTAATGATATTGTTGGAATTCATGTTATTATTTTCCACTACCTCACTACTCTATATAAGCCTAATGCATCTCATTTCCATGCATTTTCAGGTTGAAAGTTAGACGGATTAAGGACGTTTTTTGAAGCAAGTCATCAAGATAATATAATGTAAACTTTGTCCTTAAACTCATAGAAAGGTGGCATAGGGTCTAGGCATGTTAGTTTAGCCCCATTTTGTGTGTATATAATGCTCACCATATTGAAAAAGTTAAAGGATGAAGTATGGCATGTTGAAAGTTGATAAAAATGTTAAAAATGGACTATAATGCACCAATATGTGAAATCATGGTAAATGAATTCGAAAAGGCATGAAATTTTACAAGTGTATAGATTAAGTGGTTAAAAACTTGCTCATAAAATTTGGTAATATTTGGATAAGGTTAAGGTGCCTAAATCAATTAAAAACCAGATAAAATCTGTTATTACAAGCCTTGTCGTACAGATACTGGTAATGACGTATCGGTACGACCTTGCATATTTGGTCGGTTTAGCATTGGTGTATCAATACTTATTTAGGTGTATCGGTACAAGTTTTAGCCACTGGAAAAAATTATTACAATACCGTATTGACACCGTACCGATCCTAATATTTGACCTTATAAGCGTTGACCATGCGTGCCGATACCCAATACCGGTATGGGCTTAAAGATAATAACTGTTTTAATGGTCAAGTTATGCGTACTAATACAACCTTAGGCATTTCGGTACGGCTGGTCGATTTTGGAATCTGAGTCCTGCATAGCGTACTGATACGGATGAACCCGTACCGGTACGGTTTCTAATGGTTATAACTGACTTAACAACCATGATATAGGTGTACCGATATGGCCTCCTTAAGTATCGGTATGGAGGCAAGTAAGTTAGTTAAAATGTGATTTAGGAAGTATCTAAATATTGTAATTTAGTCACTAAATTTTTGTAAGGCTCAATTAAGGGCATAAATAAACTGATTGTTCTAAAACTTTGCACACAAGGTATTCTTACATCGTATTTTGCATTAATAATCTTAATTGAAGTTAAGTCCTTAAAATTTTCTAAAATTGCAATTTAGTCCCTAAATTTGTATAAATTACCAAATGAACCATTAATTGTAATTTGATTAAGTTTACATTGATCATGGTCATTCATTACACCAAATTGGTACCGTTAACAAATTGTTCATCATACAAGCCACCGTAAATGATACACCAATCACCGTCTTGTTCACCGATAACGCTTTTTGACCCAGATTCCTACCAGACTGGGAAGGGGTGTTACATTTGTGGTATTAGAGCTAGAGTTTAGTCAATTCTAAAACTAAACTGAAGTCCATTGTATTGTTATTGCATTGCATATGCCACTTAGGAGTTTATTATTATGTATATTGTGACTTGCAATTAACCCGATCTTTTTTCCTTTTATAGTATATGATGTATGACTTTGAGAAAGCTCACGAAGAAGTTGATCATACCATTTGCTCCTAGACAAATGGCGAGAAGAAAATGGGAGACCCTCTGAATTCACAAATTCCTCCATAAGAACCATTGAATCCTGAACCCTACTGCAAACTGCTAAATTCGAATGTTTCAAGAACATGACTAAGATGTTCAAGCAGTTTATGGCTACTCTTAAGTCCGAGCAGTCTGCACAATTCTCTGTAGCTGCCACTTCTACAAGTTGAGCCTATATTGATAAATTAGCTCAACACCGAGCCACTACCTTTACAAGTAAGACTGGTGAGGATCCTGGAGCAGCGAAATACTGGTTGGACAGAACGATAAGAATCTTGACCAAGTAGTTGCAATGTTTGGATGAACATAAATTGAAGTTTGCCCTGCCTTGCTAGTAGACAAGGCTCTGCATTAGTTGGAGACCGTCATACTTACTGTTGCCGAGGAAGCTGTAATGATAGTTCTTTCTGTGTGAGTTCAAGAAGAAATATATCAGTGAGTAATAATTAGCTAAAATGCGGGATATCTTCTTACATCTTAAGCAAGGTGGGAGACCAGTGGAATAGTATATCCACGATTTTTGTAAGTATTGCAAGTATGGAGCTGAGTATATAAAGAAAGAGGTGGAGAAGTGCAGAATGTTCGTTGCAGGCTTGAGTGGTAAACTTGGACCTTTATTCACTGCTTTGGGGATTACAGATTTCTAGGAGCTCGTAAATCAAGCCATTTCTATTGAAGTAGCTCAAAGGTCACAGAGGTTTAGTGGGCTAACCCGGTCTGAGAAGAGACCTTGAGATGAATCTCGCCCACCTTTGCCGTATAAGAAAAGAAAACAACAAGGATTCAAGCAACAATATCACCAACATCCCTTTCGGTCAGGCAATTTTGCCAAACCACAAGCTATGTCCCAAACTGCTGTAAGAACAACCTCTATCGAGAGTACTAGAGGTTCAGGTCGAGAATTTCAACATCTTATTTGTAACTTCTGTTAGAGGATGCACCCTAAGGGACAATGTCGTAGACAGTCAGGTGCTTGTTTCTTTTATGGTGATAAGGCCACTACATCAAATATTTCCTGATGAATACATCCAAATCTACCGCACCGGCAAACCCAACATCTCCTACTCAGTCTTTTAAGGGTAAGAGGCAGAAACAAGTTGCAACAGGAGCTTCTGGAAGACCTGGTGGCCCTGCAAGGACTCCAAGCCGACAAGAATCTAAGGTTTCGGCTCAGGTTTATCATGTAAAGAGCAGTGAGGATGAGGAGGATCCAGATATTATTGTAGGTACTGTTAAATTGTATACTCACCCGGTTTATACATTGATTGATCCTAGATCCACATATTTCTTTATTAGTACTATATTGATTACAAGATTTAAGTTAACATCTGAGCCCATAGCCTCTAAAATCACCGTAACCAATCATTTAGGGATATTATTGTAGTAGGATTAGTATGTAAAAATTGTCCCCTCATGATACAAGGGATACCTTTTTCCGGCCAATCTCATGGCCCTTCCTATTCATGAGTTTGATGTTATATTAGGGCTTGACTAGCTCGGAGAGCATCAAGCCTGGGTGGATTGTTTGAAAAAGAAATTATATCTCAGAGGTCTTGGCAAGAAGAGTGTAACTCTTATGGACAATAGGGGGTAAAAGATCGTTGTTTTACGCTTCCACAAGTAGGGAAGAATATCAGTTGTAAGATATAAATACCGTGTAAGAGTTTTTTTTATGTGTTTACCGATGAGCTTCCGAGTTTACCATCCACTCGTGAAGTCAAATTTGGGATTAAAGTATAACCTAAAACCACTCTGGTTTCTATTGCACCTTATCGAATGGCACCGGTTAAACTCACTGAGCTTAAGGTACAGATTCAAGTCCTGTTAGATAACGATTTTATTCAACCAAGTTCCTCACATTGGGGAGCTCCGGTCCTTTTTTCCAAGAAGAATGATGAATCAATACGCCTTTGCATTGATTACCGACAATTAAATAAGCTCACCATCAAGAATAAATATCCCTTACCGAGAATTGATGATTTGTTTGATCAACTTAAAGATGCAATCGACTTTTCTAAGATTGACCTAAGGTCTAGGTACTATAAAATGAGAGTTAAAGAATGTGATGTGCCCAAAACATCTTTCCGTACGAGGTATGACCACTATGAATTTGTGGTTATACCTTTTGGATTGACCAATGCATCGGCTGCTTTTATGGATCTCATGAACCAAGTTTTTATAACCTATCTCGATAAGCTTGTAGTAGTGTTCATAGATGACATATTGATCTATTATAAGAATCAAGCTGTACACCACGACCATCTTCGCGTTGTACTCCAAACCCTTCGAGAGAAGCAGTTGTATGCCAAGTTTAGTAAGTGTGAATTATGGCTCACCCAAGTTTCATTTCTGGTACATGTAGTTTCTGCTGAAGGTATTCAAGTGGATCCGAAAAAGATTTAAGCCATAGTTGATTGGAGGCCGTTGAAGAATGTAAGTGAAGTTCATAGTTTTCTCAGTCTTGCTAGCTATTATAGAAGATTCGTTAAAGGATTCTCTATAATAGCAGCACCACTAACCAAACTTCTACGAAATGATACCCCTTTCGAATGAACTGAGAATCAACAACGCAGTCTTGATCAGCTCAAGCAAGTGTTGACTCATGCACCAGTCCTGACCCAACCCGAGTCTAGAAAATACTATACCATGTATAGTGATGCATCGCATCAGGGGTTAGAATGTGTTTTGATGCAAGAAGGCAAGGTTGTTGCATACGCATCAAGACAACTTAAGCCACACGAAATGAACTACCCTACTCATGATCTTGAGTTGGTTGTGGTTTTCTCTGCCTTAAAAATTTGGAGGCATTATCTCTACGGAAAAAATTGCTACCTATACACCGATCACAAATGTCTTAAATATTTGTTGACTCAAAAAGATCTTAACCTTCATCAAAGGAGATGGATGGAACTTCTCAAAGATTATGATCTTGTAATTGATTATCATTCGGGCAAGTCCAACGTTGTAGCTAATGCACTCAACCGCAAACCTTCGCCTGGTACATATCAATATTGGATATTGAACCTCAAGTATTGACAATTGTATTAAAAATTACAATATCATTATTGCATTGTAGCTCCTCGAACTATCAACTCTCATTTCAAGTTACTGAAACACCGACCATTAGTAGCTGAATTTCAAGTTCAATCTACCATTGTGTTGAGAATCAAGTCATTGTAAGATCAAGACCCTGAATTGTAAGCCATCATTTTCAAACTTCAGAGTAATCCTGATTTCAAAGTTAATAATAAATGACTTTTGTGTTTTTGTGATAGAATTAGTGTACCAAATAATGAATCTTTTTGTGATGACATTCTTAAGAAAGCTCATTGTAGCCCTTTCTCGGTTCATCCAGGGTCGATAAAGATGTATAAAGACCTCTGAGAATTGTATTGGTGGCCTAGTATGAAGAAGGCTATTACAGAGTTTGTATCAAGGTGTCTTACATGCCAACGAGTCAAGGCTGAGCATCGTGTTCCCATAGGATTATTGCAACCCATTGAACTTCCTCAATGGAAGTGTGAAAGAATAACCATGAACGTTTTTGGTGGTCTACCATTGACTCCAGCTAAGCATGATGCTATTTGGGTCATTGTTGACCATTTTACCAAGTCAACTCATTTCTTACCTGTTAGAATGGACTACGGTATTTCCAAGTTAGCTAACTTGTACATCAAGGAAGTGATCCGACTTTACGAAGTACCTAAGTCAATATCTCTGATCGAGATCCCCGTTTTGCTTTGCAATTCTGGAAAGTATTGCAAGGAGCTCTGGGTACCCGAGTCAATCTCAATACAACATTTCACCCTTAGTCGGATGGCCAATCAGAAAGAGTAATTCAAATATTGGAAGACATGTTTCGTGCATATGTCATTGATTTTGAAGGGACTTGTGAGAGGTCCCTACCTCTCATCGAGTTTGCTTACAATAATAGTCATCAATCATCTATCGAGATGGCACGGTATGAAGCATTATATGGCAGGAGATGTAGAACACCGTTATGTTGGTCTGAACTTGGTGAAGGCAAGATGTTAGGTCCTGACTTACTTCGGGAAACTGAAGAATGGGTTACCATCGTTCATGACTGTTTGAAGGTTGCCTTTAACCGACAAAAGGCCTATGCTGATCTTAATAGGAGATACAATTTGATATTGGTGAGAAAGTATTTTTGAAAGTCTCTCCATGGAAGAAAATTCCTTGTTTTGTCAAAAAGGAAAAACTAAGTCCCCGATTCATTGGACTTTTTGAGGTGACTAAAAGAATTAGTCCTATGGCTTACCGACTAGCTTTGCCTTAGGAGTTAAGCAAGATTCACAATGTATTTCATGTATCAATGCTCTATAAATATGGATTGGATCCATCTCATGTTCTTGAGCCCGAATCAGTAGAACTTCAATCAAATCTGATTTACGAAGAAGTACCAGTACAAGTTTTGGCAAGGGAAGTTAAGAGACTTCGAAACAAAAAAATTTCTCTAGTTAAAGTAATTTGGAAAAGTCACAAAATCGAAGATGCAACTTGAGAACCGGAAGAGACCATGAGGATTCAATGCCCACATCTCTTCGGTTCAAGTAAAATTTTGCATTGGAAAGTCAAATTATAATATTGACCTTTGACCAAGTGGTCAATTATTGGATTAACGAATCCTAATTAAGTATGGATATTGTTTAGGGATCCCATTGTAAACTTTGAAACCTGTTTTAGTGACCAAATTGAGAAAATTGAAAGTTTGGAGGGCAAAAGTATAAAAAAGGTAAAGAGTTGAGGGACTAACCTTGCGATTAGCCCCTCCTCAAGATTTATCATCACACACATGGGCTATTGGGGTGAAGTTTCTTTACCTAAAGGAAAGTTAAGCAATTAAAGAAAAGAAATAAAAAAAACTTATTGGTTAAAGATTCACCAAGCTAGCTTCTTAGCTATCATCATCTTCTTCCTCTAATCACACACCTCAAGCAAGCGCCTCCATTGGAGGGTTATCCAAGTTTTACTTTCTTTCAATTTCTTGATACTATAGTGTTGCTATCGAACGGGTAAGCAAAAGCCCTCCATTGATTCATCGATTCCATGACCAAATCCATGTTTAATTCCAAGTTTATAATCAAAGAACCTTAGAAATTCTCTAGGGATATTATAGCTTATTTGTTAATGCTTTTCATAGCTATTAAGTTGCTACGAATCTATTATCGATGTTAAAATCCTTGTAATTCCTATTTCTTTGTAGCTCAAGAGAATCAAGGTGATGAATAACCAAATCCATCAAATTCTAATAAGCTCAGGAGAAAATGAGTTGTCATCGGGAAGCCTTGAAATCCTCGAAAGTATCGGTGTGTGTAGTCGGAGTCTCAGAATTGGCTAGGTGTATTTCCCGATTTCATTGATATTGCTCATTGCATTTCCATCCATGAATTCAAGGTATGTTTATGTCGAAACCTCGTAAGAGGTACCATTGGTAAGCTTTGGTAAGCTTATTGAATTGTCAAGTTGATTATTGAATCATTTCATTGTCATTGATATCATTAAAATATTGAGAAAGGCCATAATAATCATAGTATATTGTTAATGCTATATTGATATGGTCATGGCCATCGATATTGTTATTGTTATTGATATTGGCCTAAGTGTTGAATCCTTGGATATGAATGGACATGGGATACAATTGGCATGCCATAGAATTTATGAGCTCATTGGTATGGAATGGACTACGATCCTTGAGCTAAGGCTCTATTTGCCGATGTTGGTGAGATGTGTTGGTTTTGGTCTTATTGGCAATGTTGGAGGATATTGACCATTTATTGTTGGTGATGTTGGTTAGGAATTTTCGCGTATCCACATTACATGTCGATCCAAGGAAATAAATTATTGCAAGTATTGTTACAACATGATTTGAGATGCATTTATATTTTTATACATGTTAATGATTTTGCTGGAATTCATGTTATTATTGTTGACTACCACACTAGGCTATATAAGCCTAATACATCTCATTTCCATGCATTTTTAGGTTGAAAGTTAGACGGATCAAGGATCGGAGCAAGGACGTTTTTGAAGCAAGTCACCAAGATACATGTAATGTAAACTTTTTCTTTAAACCCCTAGCAAGGTGGCATAGGGTCTAGACATGTTAGTTTAGCCCTTTTGTGTATATATAATGCTCACCATACTGAAAAAGCTAAAGGATGAAATATGGCATGTTGAATGTTGATAAAAGTGTTAAAAATGGACAATAATGCACCAATATGTGAAATCATGGAAAATGAATTCGAAAAGGCATGAAATTTGACATGTGTATAGATTAGGCGGTTAAAAACTTGCTCGTAAAATTTGGATAAGGTTAAGGTGCCTAAATCGATTAAAAACCAGATAAAATATGTCATTACAGGCCTTTTCGTACCGATACGGGTAATGGCGTATCGGTACGGCCTTGTATATTTGTTCAGTTTAGCATTGGCATATTGATACGTATCTAGGTGTATCGGTACGGGTCTTAGCCATTGGAAAAATTATTGCAACACCGTATTGACACCATACCGATCATGACAGTTAACCTTATAAGCGTTGACCATGCGTACCGATTCCCAGTATTAGTACGGGCTTAAAGACAATAACTGTTTTAACGGTCAAGGTATCTATACTGATACGGCGCTAGGCGTTTCGGTACGGCTGATCGGTTCTGGAATTTGAGTCCAACATAGCGTACCGATACGGATGAACCCGTACCGGTACGGTCCCTAATAGTTATAACTGACTTAAAGACCATGATATAGGTGTACTGATATGGCCTCTTTGAGTATCGGTACGGAGGCAGGTAAGTTAGTTAAAAGGTGATCTAGGAAGTCTCTAAATATTTTAATTTAGTCACTAAATTTTTATAAGGCTTAATTAAGGGCATAAATGAACTTTAATTGTTCTGAAAATTTGTACACAAGGTATTCTTGTATCAATTTTGCATTAATAAACTTAATGAAGTCAAGTCCCCAAAATTTTCTAAAATCACAATTTAATCCCTAATTTTGTATAAATTACCAAATAAACCCTTAATCATAATTTGATTAAGTTTACATTGATCACGGTCATTCATTACACCGAATTGGTATCGTTAACTCATTGTTCATCGTACAAGCCACCGTAAATGATAAACCAATCACCGTCTTGTTCACCGATAACTTTTTTGACCCGAATTCCTACCAGACCGGGAATGGGGTGTTATAGTTATACATCTAAGGGTGAATACAGAACCGCTAGTAGATCTAGTCTCACGGGAATAAGATCTTTAATTATCATCATTGTATACTTCTAATACAGTGGGTACTTCGCTATGTAGAATATAATAACTCATGATATCCTTTTGATATCTCTTTAACTTTGCTACAACAACTCAATAAAAATGATTTGAGTTGTGTGTATATTAGCTCAATTAAAAAATAACATGTGTCATTTTAGGTCTAGTAAAATTTATCAAGTGCTTCAAAATTTTAATAATTTTGTGCAAACTTGGACTGGGCAACAAGATCACATGCATATTTTCTCATTTAAATATTAGCACCATAAGAGGTATTCACAGATTTAGTATCAATATATCCAAACTTCTTAAAAGAAAATTTAACGTCATGTTCTTGTGATAGCATATTGCTATCACATTCCCCTATGATTTAAATAACCCAGATGACATTTGCTTCATCCATGTCTTTCATATCAAATTTTGAAACAAAATACCTCTCAGTCTCACATAATAATTACTAAGATAAGCATGTAATCAATATGTAAACACATAACCAAACAAACATCTTCAATAAGTTAGATACAAACAAAAAACTATTCAGATAAACTTGCTATCAACACAAACAAATAATCATTCATGTTTTTACTTATCAATTTTAAATAGATTATTCATTAATACTTGATTGAATTTCTCATTCTACTATTTAGGAAGTTTGTTTCAAGGCATATAATGATTTGAGACATTTACGTACTTTAATTTCACGACTTGATTTAATGCATTCTTTGGGTTGTTCAATATATACTTTTAAATAACTAAAAATATGATTTTAACATCCATTTGGTTGATAAAAAATGGTGTGTTGAACTAGAGCAAAAAATATCAATAAAGAAATTTTGTAATTGGAGTAAAAATATAAAAAACAATCAATATTGTTTTAAGTAAAATCGTTTGCAATATATTTATAAAATTTTCCGTCTTAAAATTTTCATGTAAAAAATTCATTTACAAACGATAATTTTATTGTATGTGGTAAACAATAATAAAACTGAGTTACGTTCAACTGTAACAACTTTTTTTTCAAAAGAAAAGCATTGTAAGAATAAACTATTTCAGAAAAATGTATTATTTTCAGCCAATTATACATATAAAAATAATACTTCCAAAGATTTATACAGTTCTAGGCCTTTTAAATCTTCTCAAATCATTATGTTCACAATCAAGTTTTAATCAGATTGAATAATAGATGAATTAGAAGAAAGAATCGTACAATTTTATGATACACCAATTTATAAGAGAAGATAGATCACAAATTATGTTACTGATCCACTATATTCATTAAACAAAATAAACATCCCATTTATCTTAGCCATCTCTTTTAATCTTTTATTCCTAAAATAAAATATGGTATATCTTGAAAACATATATCACTAAAACTGACATAAATTATAGTTATTGTTTGTTCAACAATTTTATTTCAATCAAATATGTTATTATCCAATGCATAAAGCATATATGAAACACTATGAACAGGCAATCAAACATTTAAAGCCAAATATCATTCCTTACTAACTAGAAGCATAAATTTGACAAATCACCCCACACTTTAAAGTATTTTAAGAACATATAACTTTTATAAATTTAAAGTGTTTCTAATCATTTTCACATAGAAAATCCAACATACACATTTTACAAGTTATATTAATATTAGCATGCCAAATCAATCATAACAACACAAGTTCTCACAATAACACGTCATCATGACATTTTAATAAGAAAGAAATATAACTAACATGCGTAATAACTTTGAATAAATGTGTTACAAAACTTTTTTCACAAAATATATTATTTATTCGCCATATTTGAAGGAAACTTAGGCTAAGATTTTTTTTATTTAACTTTGAATAATACCTTGCATTTTCAAATACTTGTGCAGTTTCAAACGCTCTCTAATATAGACAGTTTCTTGACCTTTCCTTCGTATGTGAGTAAGACATAAAGATATTTAACTGTCAAAAATATGCATAGTAACAACATTGTCTATCATTCACTCTTTTATATGAGTCTGAATATCGACTTTGAAAAATGACCACAAAAATTATCACATCTGCTTCGACCAAATTAAAATTTGGCTTCAAATAATTTTTTCATTATTTCGACTGTTTTAGCCAAAATAATATTTGACTTAAAAGGATTAACGACATCTGTTTCAACCAAATTAATAACTGGCTTAACAAGGATAATGACATCTATTTCACCCAAATAAATATTTGGCTTAACAGGATATTCATTTCTCATTGAAATTTCTGCACTAAGTTATATGATGGCCCTATGTGTTATCATAATTGGAGATAAAAATCGTGGTTATAGTCAATGAATAATGCACCAGGTAGGTTCCTAAAAAAGAGAGGTGGTGTACAAGACGCTTTTAAATACCGATTCTTTAATAGGACCAATCCTAGATATATTTTTTCGCATTATCCCAATAATCAATTATGTAGTCTGTCACATATAAAATATTTTTTCCTTCTTTCTCAAAATATTATTTTGGGTTTGTAACCAACTTCAATCAATCTTAAAGCTCAACTCACAAAATTTTGTAAGCCTAAATATTATGCATAAATTTTTTTAATAATTCAATACCATAACATAGATAAATTAAAATTATTATTTAAAAGCATCCACATAAATTCATAGACAATACATACCTATTTTAGCAATAGATTTTGAACAATGATGTACAGACAACAACACAACAGTAAGGGGACGCACTAGAACATTGCACGGACAGCGTATCTATGTTAGAAGGTCAAAGGTCTTTTCGATTTATAAAAGTGTTGGGTAAATATCCTTAAGACTGTAGGAAAAATGTTTGGTTAAACCGAAAAAGGTTGAAAATAAGCCTTGCTTGAGGGGTGCACTAGACACTGTCCTTAAAGATATTCCACAGTGAAGCGTACCCTCTAGGATTCAACAAGCACTTATGCTGAAGCAGACAACAGAAAAAGCAAGGAATCAATTAATACTCAGCTTTAAAACTTGTTTAAAATGAGAGAGGGGAAAATAAGTAGATGATTCTACTTTGAGACGGTTTTTGAAAGCTTATGTGCATGATATTTATTAGGGTGTTCAAAAATATCCGAATCGATGAATCCGATCCGATTATCCGTCGATCCGATCCTAAAATACGGATATCCAATTCAATTTTATTTTTGGATCGGATATCCGATCCGATTTTTTATTTTCCGGATTGGATACGGATCACAATATATCAAGTTTCGTATTATCCGAAAATCCGAAATATCCAAAAATTTAAATTTTTATAGATATAAATCTTATAATATTTAGTAATTTAATTCTTGTTATATCCGTAAAGTCAAAAAATAAAGATTTTCATAGATGTTAATCTTGTTATATTTGACAACTTGTTAATTTTTATATTCGAAAATCTAAAATTTTCATAGATACGGCCGTCAAATTCGAAAAAAAATACTTAAATCAAATTATATATACGGATAACTGGATGTCCGAATATCCGATCCGAGTATCTGATATCCGAATATCCGGATATCCGATTTTTTACGGATCATATACGGATCGCTATTTTACCGATCCAAAATTTCGGATCCGTATCCGAAAATGAACACCCCTAATATTTATAGTATCATGTATGCCAAAAAAAGACATAATATTTGTTCTCTTACAAGCCCAATATCAAGTCTTTATATTTAAACCCAAAAGAAATAATATAAAAGAAAGCTGTGAGATTCTTTGAAATAAACTAAATAATCTTATATTTTTGCAACAAAAATGTGATATGATCCACTTACATAGAACGTAAAACTCATAGTTCTATACGTTTTTTTGATCGTTGGATGAGTGAAATAGATGGTTGAGATTAGTTCTTTACTTTTTTTCAAATGTTAATCTTCATATAACCCACTGTTAATTTCATTTATCCATTTTATCAATCCAACAATTCAAAAAATATGTAAAAGTTAAAAATGTTTACACTGTCGATCCTAACCCATTTAAATTTAGAATATATATGTATATATACACGAACTACCATCCCTAAACATAACAAAAGAATAGTATTGTAGCGGTGGGAACTGAGATGGTAAGCTAACTGGCCTGATGGAACTCCTTGAAAGATATATGCAGAATGGAGATCTTGTCAAACGTGTAATGTTTAACACTAGTTAACATTTTGCATACACGTAAGTAACCTTAACAAGGCAACTAAAACTGCCAAAATTTTAATTTTTCCAATTCATCTGTCTTTTTATTAAATGAAAATAAAAATGATCTTATTTATTGTGGGTAAAATTAAGATTCAGATGGGTAGAAAACATAACTCTGACGTGAACCCCAAAAGACGTGGAATTTTAGGGTGAAACCTTTAATTTAAGGCTAATTTAAGGCTGACCGTTTCTTCAGGTTATAAGCTTGTACATAATTCCTTATAAAATATGTACATAATTGGTTATAGAAATTGTAAGAAAAATGGTATATACATTAAACATTACAAAGTAAGGATTTTTGTACCTACTAAAATACTACAAGATAACCTAATTCCTTACACGGATGGTAAGAATTTCAGTAGGTACCTAAATTACTAACCTTAATACGTAACTAGTTACAGAAGTTGTAATTAAAAAGGTAGGTATCGAAATATTTACCCGAGTTCACCATAATCAAAACTAGCTCAAGTAAAGGTAAGAAATTATGTACATACATAGTTGGCTACAAGATAACCTAATTCCTTACACAGATGGTAAGAATTTAAGTATGTACCTAAATTACTAACCTTTATCCGTAATTAGTTAAAGAAGTTGTAATTAAAAAGGTAGGTACCTAAATATTTACCCGAAATCACTAAAAACAAAACAAGCTCAAGTAATGGTAAGAAATTATGTACATACATAGTTGGCTACAATATAACCTATTTCCTTACACGGATGGTAAGAATTTAAGTAGGTATCTAAATTACTAACCTTTATACCTAATTAATTACAGAAATTATGTACGCACATAGTTGGCTACAAGATAACCTAATTCCTTACACGGATGGTAAGAATTTAAGTAGGTACCTAAATTACTAATCTTTATACGTAATTACAGAAGTTGTAATTAAAAAGGTAGGTACTAAAATATTTACCCGAGATCACCAAAAACAAAACTAGCTCAAGTAATGGTAAGAAATTATTTACGTACATAGTTGGCTACAAGATAACCTAATTCCTTACACGGATGGTAAGAATTTAAGTAAGTACCTAAATTACTAACCTTTATACGTAATTAGATACAGAAGTTGTAATTAAAAAGGTAGGTACCGAAATATTTACCCGAGATCACCAAAAACAAAACTAGCTCAAGTAATGGTAAGAAATTATGTACATACATAGTTGGCTACAAGATAACCTAATTCCTTACACCGATGGTAAGAATTTAAGTAGGTACCTAAATTACTAACCTTTATACGTAATTACTTACAGAAGTTGTAATTAAAAAGGTAGGTACTGAAATATTTACCCGTGTTCACCAAAAACAAAACTAGCTCAAGTAATTGTAAGAAATTATGTACATACATAGTTAGCTACAAGATAACCTAATTCCTTACACGGATGGTAAGAATTTAAGTAGGTACCTAAATTACTAACCTTTATACGTAATTCGTTACATAATTTGTAAATAAAAAGGTAGGTGCCGAAATATTTACCCGAGTTCACCAAAAACAAATCTAGCTCAAGTAAGGGTAGGAAATTATGTACATACATAGTTGGCTACAAGATAACCTAATTCCTTACACAGATGGTAAGAATTTAAGCAGGTACCTAAATTACTAACCTTCATACGTAATTTGTTACATAATTTGTAATTAAAAAGGCAGGTACCGAAATATTTACCCGAGTTTACCAAAAACAAAACTAGCTCAAGTATGGGTAAGAAATTATGTACATACATAGTTGGCTACAATATAACCTAATTCCTTATACGGATGGTAAGAATTTAAGTAGGTACCTAAATTACTAACCTTTATACGCAATTCGTTACAGAAGTTGTAATTAAAAAGGTAGGTACATAAATATTTACCCGTGTTCACAAAAAAAAGTAGTTGAAGTAAGGGTAAGAAATTATGTACATACATAGTTGGCTACAACATAACCTAATTCCTTACACGAATGGTAAGAATTTAAGTAGGTACCTAAATTACTAACCTTTATACGCAATTTATTACAGAATTTGTAATTAAAAAGGTAGGTACCGAAATATTTACACGAGTTCACCAAAAACAAAACTAGCTGAAGTAAGGGTAAGAAATTATGTACATACATAGAGAAATTATGTACATACATAGTTGGCTACAACATAGCCTAATTCCTTACACGGATGGTAGGAATTTAAGTAGGTATCTAAATTACTAACCTTTATACGTAATTCGTTACAGATGTTGTAATTAAAAATATAGGTACCGAAATATTTACCCGAGTTCACCAAAAACAAAACTATATCAAGTAAGGGTAGGAAATTATGTACATACATAGTTGACTACAAGATACCTAATTCCTTACATGGACGGTAAGAATTTAAGTAGGTACCTAAATTACAAACCTTTATTTGTAATTCGTTAAATAAGTTGTGATTAAAAAGGTAGGTACCGAAATATTTACCTGAGTTTACCAATAACAAAACTAGCTCAAGTAAGGGTATTAAATTATGTACATACATAGTTGGCTACAACATAATCTAATTCCTTACACGGGTGGTAAGAATTTAAGTAGGTACCTAAATTACTAACCTTTATAATTAATTCGTTACAGAAGTTGTAATTAAAAAGGTAGGTACCGAAATATTTACCCGAGTTCACCCAAAAAAGAGTAGCTGAAGTAAGGGTAAGAAATTCTGTACATACATTGTTGGCTGCAACATAACCTAATTTCTTACACTGGTGGTAAGAATTTAAGTAGGTACCTAAATTACTAACCTTTATACGTAATTCGTTATAGATGTTGTAATTAAAAAGGTAGGTAACGAAATATTTACCCGAGTTCACCAAAAACAAAAGTAGCTCAAGTAAAGGCAATAAATTATGTACATGCATAGTTGGATACAACATAACCTGATTCCTTACATGGATGGTAATAATTTAAGTAGGTACCTAAATTACTAACCTTTATACCTAATGCGTTACAGAAGTTGTAATTAAAAAGGTAGGTATCGAAATATTTACCCGAGTTCACCAAAAACAAAAGTAGCTGAAGTAAGGGTAAGAAATTTTGTACATACATAGTTGGCTACAACATAACCTAATTCCTTACACGGATGGTAAGAATTTAATTAGGTACTCAAATTACTAACTTTTATACGTAATTCGTTACAGAAGTTGTAATTAAAAAGGTAGGTACCAAAATTTTCCCGAGTTCACCAAAAAAAAACTAGCTCAAGTAAGGGTAAGAAATTATGTACATGCATAGTTGGCTACAACATAACCTAATTCCTTACACGAATTGTAAGAATTTAAGTAGGTACCTAAATTACTAACCTTTATATGTAATGAAGAGTGTGGCAATCGATTGAATAAAGCCAAGATGGGGTGAATTGGAATTTTTAAGAATGGTGGAAACTAATTGCAAAGATAGGAAATTACAAGGAGATTTATAGTTGTTCAACTCATTCAATGGAGTCTACATCCACTACCTTAGTTACCACACTAAAACCGAGGATTTAATGCTCACCTGCGCATGGGTTTCAAAACCTTTAAGGGGTTTCGAAACCTTTAAGGGGTTAATTCAAAATAAAAAATTAGCCGTTACAGGCCATGGTTTCGAAACCTTTATGGGGGTATCGAAAGCTGTAGCCAAAATCATAATTTTTGGTCTTACTGCCATACTGGTTTCAAAACCTCTAAGGGGGGTTTCAAAACCTTTAGTCAAAATGTGAGATTTAGGCCTTACTGCCATGGTGGTTTCAAAACCACTAAGGGTGTTTTGAAACCTATGCTTAAAAACTTAGATTTGACTTTTTGTTGACTTTTTAAGGAAAGTACAATATAGGTACTAAGTCAAATAGTTTAGAAAATATTTACTCAAGTTAAAAATGTATTTTTGGTAAATTTAATTCGAATACATGAAGTTTACAAAATTTTTCAAGTTAGTCCTTTTAGTTATATCAAAATCAAAATAAGTCTAACAATCACCCCCTTTTTGATATAACAAAACACTTGATAAAAATTTGTTTTTGAAAATTTGTCAATCTTTGTAAATTTCCCACTTAGGCTCCCCCTTAATAAAAGTCTTTATAAAATCTTTGAAAATTAAGTTTTAAAGACATTTGTTTAAAAATTCAACATAAATGTTTAATTCTAAAACAAATTTTTCAATCATAAATTTCACTCCCTTTTTGTTATATCAAAAAGAATAAAATGCTACAAAAGAACAAACATCATTAGAGCAATAAGGCATTATCCAAAAAGCAATAAAAAGATAAACCATAATATTCAATTTAACATAAAATTCATCATAAAATTTAACATAAAGATCTAAATATAAAATCCAACATCCAAATATGAAAACTAGCATAAAAGCTTAGCTTAAAGCCATAGTTATAAGATAAATATCCAACAAAGAGCAAATAAAGTCTAAAAACATAATCCAAAGAAATAAATCAAAATAAGTCCAAAATGCCATAGGAAAGTCATAGTAAAATGCATAAAAGTCTAAACATCCGGTGCATGAGACGATGAAGGTGGAAAGAGATGACCACGAATATCATGCATATCATGCTCCAATGATGTCACACGACCATCCAAGCTCCTAAGCATGCCGGTAGTCTCCTCATGAGAACTACGAAGAAATGCATCCATGTTGTCAATGTGAGTGACCATAGCCACGTACATGGATTCAATGGCCATATGAGGTGGAGCATCCGGTGCTTACGTAATATGCATAGGATTCATCTTTAAATCTCAAGTGTTTTGCATTAGTCTTAGTACTTGGGTTGCTTCATCATCTTCATCAATTTCTTAGGGTAAGTTTATCAAAAACTCATATTTATCGAAACTTCAAACAATCAAAATTTGATACAGTCTTCACTAAAAATTTGTTTTTCATGCGTTAAATCTTTAATACTGATGTCTTTTCTTCATGCTTTAGCTTCTTAAACATGCTTCTAACAACTCAAATATTGACTTCCAAAATAATGTCATGTTTATGGGTATTTCGAAATTCATGTTCATTTTTTAAGAATTTATGCATGAAACTGATGATTGTGGATTGATTTTAAATGCTATATGTATCTTATGTTGCAGGAGGTTACACCCAATTCTTTCTAATTTCCTTGACAAAATATTTTTTTACTATTAATGAGAGAACTTTAAATTTAAAAGAAAATTACAAGTAAATTTATAAGTATAATTATAATTACAAATAAAACACAATTATATTATTTTTACCAAAACTTTAAAAATCAAAATTATTAAAATCATGCAACAACAATCTCAACTTTTATAATGGAAAAACTCATCATCCATTCCCACACACAAAATCAAAATAAAAAAAAACCATCCAAGACATAATATGAAGAAACAAAAAATAGATATTACAAAGTAGTGAACCAGCAAACTCTAATCAGTTCCAAAATAGAGAAACAAACTTCAATTCCTAAACAATGGCATTGGTTGCACTTGCAATCCTTGGCCATAAATCAGCACACTCCTTCCCAATTGAACCAATTACGGCAGAACCTAAATTTATCATTAAGAAAATATTAGCTTTGATATCTAAAGATAAGTCCAACTCAAATATTCCGACTCAAATATTTCAAGAAAAATGAAACTCAAGATACCATGGTAATCAAAATTTGAGACATCCTACCTTTCATTTCTCCTTTTGAGTTGTGTGTAAATTAGCTCAATTAAAAAATAACATGTGTCATTTTAGGTCTAATAAAATTCATCAAGTGCATCAAAATTTTAATAATTTTGTGCATACTTGGATTGGGCAACAAGATCACATATATATTTTCTCATTTGAATATTAGCATCATAAGAGATATTCACAGATTTGGTATCAATATATCCAAACTTCTTAAAAGAAAATTTAACGTCATGTTCTTGTGATAGCATATTGCTATCACATTTCCTTATGATTTAAATAACCTATGTGACATTTGCTTCATCCATGTCTTTCATATCAAATTTTGAAACAAAATACCTCTCAGTCTCACATAATAGTTACTAATATAAGCATGTAATCAATATGAAACACAAAACCAAACAAACATCTTCAATAAGTTAGATACAAACAAAAAACTATTCAGATAAACTTGCTATCAACACAAACAAATAATCATTCATGTTTTTACTTATCAATTTTAAATAGATTATTCATTAATACTTGATTGAATTTCTCATTCTACTTTTTAGGAAGATTGTTTCAAGACATGTAATGATTTGAGACATTTACATACTTTAATTTCACGACTTGATTTAATGCATTCTTTGGGTTGTTCAATATATACTTTTAAATAACTAAAAACATGATTTTTAACATCCAATTGGTTGATAAAAAATTGTGTGTTGAATTAGAGCAAAAAATATCAATAAAGAAATTTTGTAATTGGAGTAAAAATATAAAAAAATCAATATTGTTTTAAGTAAAATCGTTTGCAATATATTTATAAAATTATCCGTCTTAAAATTTTCATGTAAAAATTCATTTACAAACGATAATTTTATTGTAGGTGGTAAACAATAATAAAACAGAGTTACGTTCAACTGTAACAACTTTTTTTTCAAAAGAAAAGCATTGTAAGAATAAACTATTTCAAAAAAAAATATTATTTTCAGCTAAGTATACATATAAAAAACAATACTTCCAAAGATTTATACAGTTCTAGGTCTTTTAAATCTTCTCAAATCATTATGTTTACAATCAAGTTTTAATCAGATTGAATCATAGATGAATTAGAAGAAAGAATCGTATAATTTTATGATACACCAATTTATAAGAGAAGATAGATCACAAATTAAGTTACTGATCCACTATATTCATTAAACAAAATAAACATCTCATTTATCTTAGTCATCTCTTTTAATTTTTTATTCCTAAAATAAAATATGGTATATCTTGAAAACACATATCACTAAAGCTGACATAAATTATAGTTATTGTTTTTTCAACAATTTTATTTCAATCAAATATGTTATTATCCAAAGCATAAAGCATATATGCAACACTATGAACAAGCAATCAAACATTTTAAAGCCAAATATCATTCCTTACTAACTAGAAGCATAAATTTGACAAATCACTCCACACTTTAAAATATTTTAAGAACATATAACTTTTATAAATTTAAAGTGTCTCTAATCATTTTCACATAGAAAATCCAACATACACATTTTACAAGTTATATTAATATTAGCATGCCAAATCAATCATAACAACACAAGTTCTCACAATAACACGTCACATAGATTATCATGACATTTTAATAAGAAAAAAATATAACTAACATGCGTAATAACTTTGAATAAACATGTTACAAAACCTTTTTTCACAAAATATATTCTCGATTCTTCATATTGGAAGGAAGCTTAGGCTAAGATTTCTTTTATTTAACTTTGAATAATACATTGCCTTTTCAAATACTTGTGCAGTTTCTAACGCTCTCTAAGATAGACAATTTCTTCACCTTCCTTCGTATGTGAGTAAGACATAAAGACATTTAATTGTCAAAAATATGCATAGTAACAACATTGTCTACCATCCACTCTTTTATATGAGTCTGAATATCGACTTTGAAAATTGACCACAAAATTATTACATATGCTTCGACCAAATTAAAATTTGACTTTACAGGATTTTTTTCATTATTTTGACTGTTTTAGCCAAAATAATATTTGACTTAAAAGGATTAACGACATCTGTTTCAACCAAATTAATATTTGGCTTAACAAGGTTAACAACATCTATTTCACCCAAATAAATATTTGGCTTAACAGGATATTCATTTCTCATTGAAATTTCTGCACTAAGTTATATGATGGCCCTATGTGTCATCATAATTGGAGATAAAAATCGTAGTTATAGTCAATGAATAATGCACCAGGTAGGTTCCTAAAAAAGAGAGGTGGTGTACAAGACACTCTTAAATACCAATTCTTTAATAGGACCAATCCTAGATATGTATTTTCGCAAGATCCCAATAATCAATTATGTAGTCTGTCACATATAAAATATTTTTTCCTTCTTTCTCAAAATATTATTTTGGGTTTGTAACCAACTTCAATCAATCTTAAAGCTCAACTCACAAAATTTTGTAAGCCCAAATATTAAGCATGAATTTTTTTAATAATTCAATACCATAACATAGATAAATTAAAATTATTATTTAAAAGCATTCACATAAATTCATAGACAATACATACCTATTTTAGCAATAGAGTTTGAACAATGATGTACAGACAACAACACAACAGTAAGGGGATGCACTAGAACATTGCACGGACAGCGTAACAACAACAATAATGCCAACGAAAATCTATGTTAGGAGGTCAAAGGTCTTTTCGATTTATAAAAGTGTTGGGTAAATATCCTTAAGACTGTAGGAAAAATGTTTGGTTAAACTGAAAAAGGGTTGAAAATAAGCCTTGCTTGAGGGGTACACTAGACACTGTCCTTAAAGATATTTCATAGTGAAGCGTACCCTCTAGGATTCAACAAGCACTTCTGCTGAAGCAGACAAAAAAAAGCAAAGAATCAACAAATACTCAGCTTTAAAACTAATTTAAAATGAGAGGAGGGGTAATAAGTAGATGATTCTACTTTGAGATGGTTTTTGAAAGCTTATGTGCATGATATTTATAGTATCATGTATGCCCAAAAAAGGCATAATATTTTTTCTCTTACAAGCCCAATATCAAGTCTTTATATTTAAACTCAGAAGAAATAATATAAAAGAAAGCTGTGAGATTCTTTGAAATAAACTAAATAATCTTATATTTTTGCAACAAAAAGTGATATGATCCACTTACATAAAACGTAAAACTCATAGTTCTATACGTTTTTTGGATCGTTGGATGAGTGAAATAGATGGTTGAGATTAGTTCTTTACTTTTTTTCAAATGTTAATCTTCATATAACCCACTGTTAATTTCATTTATCCATTTTATCAATCCAACAATTTAAAAAATATGTAAAAGTTAAAAATGTTTACACTTGTCGATCCTAACCCATTTAAAATTTAGAATATATATGTATATATACACGAGCTACCATCCCTAAACATAACAAAAGAATAGTATTGTAGCGGTGGGAACTGAGATGGTAAGCTAATTGGCCTGATGTAACTCCTTGAAAGATATATGCAGAATGGAGATATTGTCAAACGTGTAATGTTTAACACTAGTTAACATTTTGCATACACGTAAGTAACCTTAACAAGGCAACTAAAACTGCCAAAATTTAATTTTTCCAATTCATCTGTCTTTTTATTAAATGAAAATAAAAATGATCTTATTTATTGTCGGTAAAATTAAGATTCAGATGGGTAGAAAACATAACTCTGACGTGAACCCCCAAAAGACTTGCGTTACCCATCCAAAAATCCACTTTCCCAAAATTTTACCACATTTTCTCTCTTTCTCCCGAAAAAAGAAAAAAAAAAGAAACATGAGGGTACAGCAGAGGCCGATCCATGCGGTGTCGATGTGGGTGAGACGACAACCGCCGAAGGTGAAGGCTTTTTTGGCGGTAGTGTCGGGGATGGCAGCGCTTGTTCTTCTTCGATTTATCGTGCACGACCATGACAACCTCTTCGTCGCCTCCGAGGCGGTACACTCCATCGGAGTCTCTGTCCTTATCTATAAGCTCACAAAGGAGAAGACTTGTGCTGGTAATTTCGAATAAAGCTTTAGTTTTTTAATAAAAAAATATTGATTTTGTTATTAGAATGGTTGTTTTATTTGTAGCTGAAATTTGATACCTGGGTGCTTTTGCCCTAATTTAGCAATTAAAAAAACTCATGAAAGGTAATGATTAATTTGCAAAATTTAAAAGGTTTGGGATTGGCAACTTTGTGCCCGTCGATGGTGTATTTTTTCTTTTTAGCTGAATCTGGTTGAATTTTTGGCTTGAGTTTCCTTTTATTTCGATTTAAGATCTGTTTCTTTGATTGGTGACATCAATTGTAGTTCCTGATGCATAAAGTTCAATGCTTTTTCCTAGTTAATCTCACCTATCATTATCAAAGAGTGGAAGAGTTATACTGCTATTGGCGAAGTTGAGACTTCACTGGACATTCTGCTTTTGTTGCAGGCTTTGGTGAAATTTTTATTTATTGAGGGTTTTGAAATTGAATTGTGGTGCTTAGAATTAGAATGTATAAGTCCCGTTTTTAAATATTAAGTATCAAAATGAAGGGAAAAGTTTGTCTCACTAGTTTCATGAATTTTATATGTTTGTTATGTTATTATTCTATGGTAATTTGCATAAACAAGCCCTTTTTTGTTTGTTTCGCTAGTTTGAGGAATTCCATGAGTTTCACTGTCTTTACTTCTTTATTATGCTAATACTTTTGCACGAGTAACCTATGCTATCTTTAGGATATTGCCCCAACTGTTTGTATGACAAGAATGTTTGATTGATAAATTGATGTTGCTTTTGGCGCAAAAGTATGTGTTGTCTCTCTCACGCACATTTGTGACAATCCCGACCATTGTAATACTTGTTTGATGTTATAATGATGTGCGCTATTAATTTTGGTCATCTCCTTACGCTACATAAATGAATGAATTAATCAACTCTAGGTTATCCGTTATTGGTTAAATATGTGAAGAAAGTTTTTATCGGTGTAAATAGTGGTTTTACTCGTTCAATAAAAAAATTGCATGGTTGCAGGATTATCGCTCAAATCCCAAGAACTAACAGCTATCTTTTTAGCTGTTAGGCTGTATTGTAGCTTTGTCATGGAATATGATATACATACCCTACTTGATTTGGCCACATTGGCTACAACTTTATGGGTTATTTATATGATCCATTTCAAACTAAAGTCCAGCTACATGGAAGATAAGGACAACTTTTCTTTATATTATGTTGTGAGTTTTCTTCTATCATATTAACTTTTTTTTTCTTGCAATTATATGTAATTATGTATGCAGCCTGTCCTATGTATTGTATTTGTTGGATCTAGAATTTAATTGTACTGGTGTTGTTTCCTGTATTTCATGTTTTCATTGTCTAGAGACGGTAATGTTTGCAGTAGAGCTTGTGCTTACTTGCACATTCTCAAAAAAAAAAGGAGAGAGCTTGTGCTTGTCCTCTTTATCAATGGAGGTGAATGTAACTTGAAACAGCTAGCCCTGTCCCATTGGCCTGCAGATCTGCAAATTAGAAAAATATAATTTTTCTTTCTTTTCAATCCGTTTCATAAATAAGAAATTTACTTACTTTTTAGATGCTTTATTCCCCCCCCCCCCCAACACACACATGTTGCTCTTTAAATCATTGCTTGTCTTCTAAGTGTCTATTGAGTTATTCATCTTCAGTTTTTCTTATTACTGTTTCAAATTCCACCCACCACAAAAGTCACCCCCATCCTTCGTGTTTTGATTTTATGGATACTATCATGTAATCAATTGAAGAAAATTGACTTTTTCGTGTTGCAATGCATGGATGCATACAACTGTACAATTTTCTTCTTTGTTGCTCAAGTGTATTCTTTTTCTGAACCTGACATTTGAATGCAGCTCGTCCCATGTACAGCACTGGCCCTATTTATTCACCCCTCAACATCTCATAATCTAGTGAACCGGATTTTCTGGGCTTTCTGTGTATATCTAGAAGCTGTTTCAGTTTTACCCCAGTTGCAAGTGATGCAAAATACAAAGGTATGAATTCCTTATATAGGTAGATAAGGATTTAGAATCTTTATTTATAAGATTACCATCTGCAACTCATCTTTTTTGTGGTTTCAGATTGTTGAGCCTTTCACAGCTCATTATGTATTTGCATTGGGTGTTGCAAGGTTCCTCAGCTGTGCTCACTGGGTTCTCCAGGTTTGATCTTGTGCCCTGAAGTTGAATGTGATTGGTTTCAGTAGGGATGGCAAAATTACCCGTCCCTAACCCGACCCGGTGTGCCCCGACCCGACCCGACCCGACCGGGTTTTTTCTTATGATTTTCGGGGGTCGGGGCGGGTATTTAAAAATATAAAGTATGGTCGGGTTCGGGTATGATATGAAAATTTCCCGCCCTGCCTCGGTATTTTTTTATTATTTTTATTATATTTATAAAAATACCACTATATATAAATACTTTTAGGGGTTTCAAATTATTTTTTTAGTTTGTGTTTATCGTAAATTTTTGTTAGATATTGTTCGAATTTTAACATATCTGATTCTAAAAGTCAATGGTTCGAGTTTATTTTTTTAAATATGTATTTTTTTCTTCATATGAGTAATTTAATTAGTTTTATTTTATTTTTTATATAGTTTAAAGTCTGTGAAATTTATATTTTGTAAATATAATGGTCGTTCGATCGAATCTAACATTTATCGTCGACGAAATTTAATATATTTTTTACATTTTCGGGTCGGGTCGGGTTTAGAGTTTATAAATCGGGGCGGTGCGGGGCGGATAAATTATTATTTTATTCTCGGGCGGGGCGGGGTCGAGTTTTAGGATTAGTATATCGGGGCGGGTTCGGGGCGGCCAAAATCCCGCCCCGCCCCGTTGCCATCCCTAGGTTTCAGTTAATTTTGTTATTAAAGTTCAGCAGTTTTGAAATTCAGGATCAGTTGGAGCATTAAATGGATACCAGTCTGTGGGTAAAATTTATATGCCTTTAAATTTATCATGGTTGTCAGAACCGGACCACCCGGTTGAATGGATGGGGTAAAATAGGAAATCTTGGAACTGTTACGAACCATTAAAAATCCGGAAACTGGAGCAAAAAAAACAAGTGGTTCGACCAGTTGAACCTGTTCTTTTTCTTTCTAAAAAGATAATAATTTTCTGATTTTTTTATTAATTATTGTTGAACCAGAAATTGGTTGTTTAACTGGTTCAGCCACCGGTCTGGGTCTTGCAACATTGGAAATAATAGAGTAGACAACTTGAGTCTGCTTTATGTATGATCCTGTCGAACTGTTTGCATAATGCTTAATATGAGTCTGGTTCTGAATGTTCATTCATGTCGTTTCAATTAGCTACATTCTATGTTAACATAAGTAGTTCTGCATGGAGGGGGGAATTGTTGTATGATTCTGGTTGGAGAAGTGTTCTCGTGAACATTTGTAAGTGCAATCGCATTAAGATATTAATTCATTCCTACTGCTTTCAACAGGTTTTAGACAGTCGAGGTCATTTGCTGGTAGCCCTGGGTTATGGATTGTGGCCCTCCATGGTTCTTATATCGGAAATTGTCCAAACCTTCATTTTAGCAGACTTCTGTTACTATTATATCAAGAGGTTGGTTATGTTATGTGTGGTGTACAAGTATAACTAAATACTATTATCAACCTAAACATCATTAATGTTTACTGTATATAATCCCTTATGTTTTACAGTGTCTTTGGAGGGCAGCTTGTTCTCCGTCTTCCCTCCGGAGTAGTATAAGTGGAGATGATGTTTTGCTTTGGTCGATTAGCCCGGTGCCGAAAGGAAGTATTAACTTGTTTACAAATGTGACTAGATATCCTTGTTTAAGTTCTGGTTTTTGCTTTTGACATGTTTCTTATGACCAGAAACTAGCGGATTGTTTGTAAATTTGGGGGTGCAGAAGCTTTGGGTGGATGTTTATATTGAAGTGATTTCAATAATGGATTAATTTTCGGTGTAAAATACTAATCTTTTGCTTATATGAAGTTAATCATTATAGATTATTCCTACATGTGATTATGTGCTTTGGCTAGCAATTTTCGAAGAAAAGTAATAATGGCAACAGGTGTGGATGGAAATGAAAAAAAAAATAAAGTTCTACCTTACACTGCCAAAATTTCATGATCAAGAATATAATTATACATTAACAGTGTCGGAACAGTTTTAAAGTTTGATGGATTTTAGAAAAACAAATGAGAATTGTCGTAAATGACTCTTTAAGAATTCGAGTCAAATTCGAGCTTGAGTATGTTGAGCTTGATTCATCTCGTTAAAAATTCGAGTTGAGTTCGATTTTCAGTATGCTGAGCTCGACTCGGCTAGTTAAAAACTCAAGTCGAGTTTGAACTCGAGTCAAGTGTTGTTGGAATTTTGATCGAATTGAATTCGAATAGCTCGTTATATGTCTCGTTTAATTTACAACACTAATAACAATAATATATTATTTTTGATCAAATTATACGATTTCATTATAGATAGAATCATACAAAAAAAACATTTTTATGTGTCTCATTAAAAAACATTCATAATCCAACTATGAGATGTGGTGTGGTGGTTGCTCACGTCATTCCTAACTGTGAGGTTAGAGGTTTGATTACTACCAATGAGAACGAAAACGAGTACATATAAAAATATACGGAAAGTTAAAACTAAAAATTAAAGTAACATAACAACCAAAAACACCCAACCTAAATTTTAGCATATTATATTTTTGAGTAGCTCGCGATCTGTCTCGTCTCATTTACAGCCCTAAATTGGACCATTCAAGATCGAGTTATTTGATAAAAAATTTATTTATATAAAATTTATTAAAACAACTAATTTGGTCAATGAAATCGAAAATACATGTTTGATAGTCGGTTACGTATGAGAGAGAATTAAAGTCTCACAACGTTCAAAAATTGATATCTAGTATTTGATTAGATGTTGTCTTAGCTATGGTTGTTACATATTCGAATTTAATATAATTGTTTATCCTTAACATGCACATTTGAAGAAAAAACGATTTAGTTTAAAAAGGATATTCTTCTACTTCGAATACTTATAAATATCATACCAATTAGTGAGACGCATTATTTATAAAGTCCTAATAAAAGAACATTACCTCGAATTTTTATAAAACATTAAAAGTGTAAAAATGCATGAAGATAGAATTTAACCATTTTTAGAAGGATGTTACTTCGAGTCATCAAGAAAATCGCATCATGATAAGTTGAGGGCGCTACCACTTTCCTAACATTACCTCGATTTATGCAATAAAGCATGTAATAATGATAATTAGTATATATATAAATACTATAAATATATTTAGTAAAATTGTTATGTATATATGTTATATTATAAATGATGAGTCAACCACGCTCGACTAACATCATTGAACACAACTAACGATGAACACTATTAAATTGATTAATAAAGATTAAAAATTTCAATAACTCAACATATAATTATAAATTATTTAAAATAAAATTTCAATTAAATTATTTTCTATATATATTATATTTTTAAATTTTTTAAATAATTGGATCAAATATCAACCTTAGTCAAATTAAAAAATAAAAAACTCTAAACCTTAAATCGTAAACATGAAACCCTAAACTCTAAACCATACACCATAAATCATAAACTCTAAACCATCAAACAATTCGACCAAAATGAATTCAAATTTATGGTTTATGGTTTCGGGTTCTAGGTTTTGGGTTTATGGTTTCGAGTTTTGGATTTTAGGTTTCAGATTTAAGGTTTCATGTTTTAGGTTTTTATTTTTAAAATTAACTAAGGTTGGTATTTGATCCAATTACTTTTAAAAAAAAATTTAAAAATATATTATATATATGGAAAATAATTTAATTAAAATTTTATTTAAAATAAAATTTATAATTATATGTTGAGTCCTTAAGATTTTTAATCTTTATTAATCAATTTAATGGTGTTCAGCGTTAATCGTGTTCAACGGTGTTCGTCGAGCATTGTAGATTTTTCCTATTATAAATTATAAATATAAAGTTAGGGGTTATCGGTGGCGAATCTTGATAAAATTGTTTGAGGGGCCGATTAAAAGTTTTTAAAAATTTTGGTGGTCTATTTTTTTAAAAAAATTGAAAGGATTAATTTAAAATATTCAAAAAAATTCAACTATGGGGATAACGAACCGTAACCGTGTAAATAATCGTAGAAATCCCTGAAAAATATCTGTAAAGATCCTGAATATTTTACAATTTTTTCAAAAATTTATACTTAACTCTCATTTACAGTGTACCTACCAATCTTATTGTAAATATCAAAGTCCATCAAGATATTTATGACCTTTGTTTAAACCTTATTAAATTTCAGTGATCTCTCCGGTAATTTACCCTACTAGTTTCTGCTTGATTCTTGTAGTGTTATTTATGCATAAGAATATGTCATTTTTACTTTTCATATTATTTGATTCATATGTATTTACTTTTCATATTATAGTTTAATGACAAGAATGATCAAAACATGTATACAAGAGCAGCAACATCAAGTACCACATGCTAGATTGATTTGGCTATAAAAAAATCATTACATGCTAAGTTGTTATAATAATTTTAAAATGGTTTGTTTATTTTTTGTAAACTAAAATTATCATTTATGTTTGTAACTTTGGAGATTTTTAATGTTAGACATTTGTAAGGAAAAACATTTCCTTTACTTGTGTATCTACCTTACTTTTTGTCATATGATATATTAATTATACCATGTAGATGAAAACATTCAGTTGAAAGTATGCAATTCTAGATCTCAGAACTGCTTACACTTTTTAAATATTTGTACCAAGAATATACATGTAAAGTGTAGCTTCTTCCAAAGTACCCTCTAGAAAAAAAAATATGCATCCGTCTTTCAAATAGACTGTTGGTTGTCTTTTCACTTTTGTGGGTGACTGATGTGTATGTCTCTTTGTTTTAGGCCTTGGATACATTTAATGTGAGAAAGGGGCCATGGTGGCCGAAGAAGATGAAAACCGGTGAACAATGAACAATAAAATATAAAAAGCTACAGTTTAACGATAGAACAAAAATAATATTTTCAACAGAGAACAATGTATTTCTCTGTATTTTCTCTTATTCTTCTTATTCAAATGAGTATAAGGTGAGCCTTTAAATAGGCAATTGCAGAGTTTTAGTATAGCTAAAACTATACTTTTATCTCGACTTTATCTCTAATTTAAAGAAGACAAATAAGATTTTATTTCTAATTTAAAGAAGACTTCTAATAAATCTAAACTACTAGTTACCGACTTAGAAATAAACTCTAATTACGCGGTTACAATCCACACTCCCCCTCAAGCTGGTGAGTAAACGTAGTAGCGAACCAGCTTGGATCTTGGATGCAATGCCTTGTGCAAAAGAAGAAGAAGAAAAAACCATCAATTTTATCTTTGCTGATTTTTTTACAAAGAACTCAAATTTCACGTGTTGTTCCTTAGAAAAAAATGCTCCCATTTATTGAGAGTCTTTGATTTGACTGTTGCATCAGTTGGAATATCAGGATTCTCCATTGGATGCTCCACAGGATGCTCCAGCATGCACTTCCTGACTGGATTTTTGATGCGAAAGATGTAGGCTGTGATGACAGGAATCTACACTCCCCCTCAAGCTGATAGTTACACATACTAAAAACTCAGCTTGGATCTTTGATGTAAATTTCTTTTCCTATCTTTTACAATGGATGGCTAAGATAGAACCAGATAGTTTTTAAGGATCAACTATAACCTTTCCCTATCTTTTACAATGGATGGCTAAGATAGGACCGGATAGTTTTTAAGGCTAAACTATAACCTTTCCCTATCTTTTAGTATGAGAAAGGGGCCATGGTGGCCGAAGAAGATGAAAGCCGGTGAACAATGAACAATAAAATATAAAAAGCTACAGTTTAACGATAGAACAAAAATAATATTTTCAACAGAGAACAATGTATTTCTCTGTATTTTCTCTTATTCTTCTTATTCAAATGAGTATAAGGTGAGCCTTTAAATAGGCAATTGCAGAGTTTTAGTATAGCTAAAACTATACTTTTATCTCGACTTTATCTCTAATTTAAAGAAGACAAATAAGATTTTATTTCTAATGTAAAGAAGACTTCTAATAAATCTAAACTACTAGTTACCGACTTAGAAATAAACCACATTTAATACCGCAATTGTTTCTCCTGTATATTATGTGATGTTCACAACTCTGACCATTATCGCTAGTGTAATCATGTTCAAGGTAAATTATTTGATTCATCCCTCTTAAATTTGGTTCCGGCGCCTAATTGAGGTTGCAATTTATCAACATCTAGAGGAACTTATGTGGACAAACTGAGTGTTGTTATGTTGTTCTTTTTATAGGATTGGTCAGGTCAAAATGTGAGCAGTATTGCCTCTGAGATTTGTGGATTCATCACCGTGCTCTCTGGAACAATCATACTACATGCAACAAGAGAACAGGAACCACCTCCTCCAGTTGGTATGTGTAGAATTTATATTCCACCTTTCTTTTTGCTTCTTATTTGGGCAGTTATATACAAGCGAGAGATTTCAAACAGATATCTGGTGAACCATCATTTGCTGTTAAGTAATTTTCCTCTGGTTTTGTATCATTTTTTATTTGCTATTTTTCCAAGTCTGTTTACAGCTTGCCTTAAAATTTATAAAACAGTGATCTATTGATCTTATATGATATATGATTTATAGGGCAATGAAAAATAGTATACAAGAAATCCATTTTTTTACTCCTTGGGACTCTGTTTGAAATATGTGCCTTTTGGATGGTTTAGTAGGCATATCCATGGAGGTAAGATTAGCATTTACCTATTTATTGTTTCCCTAGTGTCAGTGTGTGTCTGATAACCATACATGATGAAACTTTATATGATATTTGAACTACTCGTACTTTCTAGGAGTGTAAAGTGAGACTGCAAACCAGGAGTTACAACTTGCAACCTATTTGAAAATCTTCTTTGATTATTCAAGCAAATAATAGTACATTGTTTGCATTTTACCCTTCTCAGTTGAGCTTATGATAGAGCCTTTACATTGCAGGAACTGTTACATGGTATGTTAGTGCCGATTCAATGAAGAGTCCCGAGGATGAACATTTAATCACTCTACGCAGTTCGGAGTATTATGAGCCATGAGTTCTCTTTCTATTATGAGTGTCTTGATCTCCCTCCATTGACTTGGATAGAAATATGTGGAAGCAAGAGTTCCTTTGTTGTCCAGTGAAAATTTGCAGGTGTCAGCAAAAGCCAGAAAAGGTAGTTTTCTTGCAGTACCTTTTATCAGATGACATGCAAACGACTCCCTAATTTCCATTCAGTTAATTGATTAATGCATCTTAAATTCTTTCCATCATTGACAACATCGAAGGAGGAGTTCAGAATCATGCCCCATTTGACAATGGGGATCTCATTTTCCCTTACACTTGTAAATTAACAAAGAGAGAGTTCTTTTTCTTGATATGTTCTTTCTTTTTGTTGAGGTTGGTGTTGTAATGAATCGGGTTTTGTAGATTCTCTTCCATTTGTGAAGTCAATGTATGGAGTTTGTGTTTTTTTAGCATACAAAAGTGTTCATGTTTGATTCTAATATAGCTTTTATTGAACTGAAATCAATCAAGCTTTTGAACATCTGTCCAAACCTTTGGCGTCCAAGAATCAGCTTTGAAGCAGCAACAACATCGACACTTTTTAGAAAACAAAGGTTGAGCAAGATGACGTTTTAGAAACAATAAGGGTAAAAATACTGGCTTTTTACATGGATGCAGCACTTCCCTTAATTATTTAGGAAAATGACGCTCCCCCATTTGGAGAATTTACAGAAATAGTGCACCCAATTCCCCCCCCCCCCCCAAAATATGCCACAAGCCAATTTATGTTTACAAATATTGTATTTCTACAGTGAAAATGAAGATAATATCATTTTCACCGTTTTTGAATAGTATTTTTATTTTTCGAATAAAAAATGAAGTCGAATATAAAGACCATCTATGAACAGTGCAAATTCAAAGTCGGTGTAAGAGGCTCTGTCTTCATTATCCATCTCCATTGTTTAGAATTTAAATTTTATGTTAGATATGTATGGCTTATTTTTGTTTACGATTTCAGTGATTTTCAAGAAGATAACAAATTTGTAATAATATTTGAAAGTATATTCAAAAAAATATATTCAAAAAAATAAATTTAAAATAACTTTAGATAAAAATATATATTCGAAAGTATTTTTGATAAATTTGTATAATTTTAGAAAGTATATAAAAATATATTCAAATTAAGATTAAAATAATAAATTCAAAATTAATTTAAAATTTAAGATTTAGTATGTTCATTTTGATTTGTGTATTCTGATTGAAAATATATATTGTTTTGAACATGCAAAGAAAATGAGCAACAACAGATTTATGACGATTGTCCATTACAATGGACAAATTGTAAAAATTGATGTCGGAGCTGTATTTGAATCTGAAAGCACTACGAAGATGAGATTTGAAAAGGAAATCACGCTTCGAGAAAAGAAGGAGAAGATATCCGAGAAAATTAGAGCTGAGATTCATGATTTGCGGTACCGGTGGCTGACATGTCACAATCTAGTTAGATATTCTGCAAAAACTATCCAAGAATATTGATGTTGGAATAATGATTGCACAACATGAATCTATGAATATTCGAAATATCGAGTTGCTTGCTGAGGTGCGTGATGTTCCCGACCCATCCTGAAACGTAGTTGGAGAATCTGCTCAAATTGGTTTCGACAATGAGATTGATATCCGGAGGTAGTTTTGTCGCAATGTTAGCAAGTGAGACATCAAGTGTATTTCATCTAGCTGGGCCTTCAACATATGCAACATCATACGGGCTGATGAGCATATAATTTCTAGAACCGACTGTTGATGCTGATGTAGAGAACCTACGAGGCCGATGAGGAGAAACACTTGAAGATTTCAGTGAAGATGAAGATATTGGGGATCCTGATTTGTTCCCAGATGACGTTGGTGATGCCCCTGATTTTGGTGTTAGAGAATTCATTTCAATTGGGAACGGTATTATATGGTATGAACCTCGTACTCACATGAACTTAGTAGATTTTAATGCGATGAGGGCACCTCAATTCCCGAATATGCCACAATTAACTTCGAGTCAGTATGATGAATTATCAGTTGGGTTTTAATTTAATGAAAAGAATAAAGTTACATTGGCAGTTAAAGAGTATAACATCAAAAATCATGTGGACTACGTTGTTGTAGAATCCAGCCCGATGATTTTCTTTGCCAAGTGTGTGAAATATAGACAAGAGAGCAATTGGAAGATTCAAGCGTCGAAGATTCAGAAGAAAAATGCTTGGGAGGTCACAAAGTACATTGGCGATCACACATGTTTATGAACTTCCATTGACCAGGACCACCGCAAATTGGACTCGAATGTAATAAGCCATCACGTGATGAAGCTGGTTGAAGTAAATCCAAGGGTTCTCGCTTCAGTGATTAAGGTAACCATTGCACAACGGTTTGGATATCAGATAAAATACAAGAAAGGGGCAGCGTACAAGGGATAAGACAATGCAGTCGGTGTATGGTGATTACGATAAGTCATACAATGAGCTACCAGCTTTATTACTAGTAATGACACATTTCATCCCAGGCACCATAGTGATGTATCAAACCTCGTATGCATACGACCAGAAGGCCAACTTGTTGAAGGGCATAAATTTTTCCATCGACTATTATGGGCGTTCAAGCATGCATTGAAGGTTTTCCATTTTGCAAACGTATGGTCCAAGTCAATGACACGTGGATGTACGAGAGATACTCTCATGTAATGTTGATTGCTATTTCACAAAATGGTGAGAACAATGTCTTCCTAATTACATTCGTAATTATTGAGTAAGAGACGACTGATGCTTGGAATTTCTTTTTGAGCAAATTACGTGAGCATGTCATCCGAGAAGATGGGATATGCATTATATCCGATCGAGGGAAAGGTATCAAGTCAGTAATTAACCGAGATGAAAGTCGTTGGACACCTCCGTACGCGTATCCTGCATATTGTGTTCGTCACATTGGTAAGAAAAGTTACGAACAGTTTAGAAAAACAATACATTCGCAGTGAGATTTTAAGTATGGGTAAGTATCATTTTTCAAACTCCATTATATATGCATGTCCATTTATGTGTTTTGATTTTTCTCGACACTAACAATATATATTATGGCACAAGATATCTATTACCGCGGCTAGATTTTGAGAGAAAGATGGAGAATTTAATGAAGTACGACGATTGCGTTTGGAGTTGGGCAAACAATATCGAGATGGAAAGATGGACCCAATTGTATGATGAATGCGGTAGACGATACGGGCAAATGACAACCAAACTTGTGGAGTGCATAAATGGAGTGCTAAAAGGATCACGTCATCTCCTAATAGCAAGCTTGGTGAAAGAGATGTACTATAGGTTGGCTAAAGTTTGGACTACTAAAGGGAAGCAAATCGAGTCCTTAATAAATAGGTGATACCGTTGGGCTCCCGATTTTGTGACGAAAATGCAAAATAATGTGAAGAGTGCAACGTCGATGAATGTTCACATGTTCGACTGAATGAATCAAACTTTTGATTTTGTTGGTTCCAGACACAATAACAAATCAGGACACTCAAATGTATTTCGAGTCAATTTTGGACGTAGGTGGTGTGACTGTAGCGAGTTCCAGGCATGGCGATATCCATGTGCTCATGCAGTTGCAGCATGTATGTCTGTAGGGGTTGAACTGTACACCTATGTTGATGAATGCTTCAATCTCTATAGGATGGTAAATATTTATAAAAGTGAGTTCCCCCCAATAATGAATTCAAAGTATTGGCCGTCAGTGGAGCATGAAAAATGGTTACCGAATCTTAGACTCCATAAAACCCCAACTAGCTGACCTATATCGACTCGCATCTATACCAGTATGGATCTTCATCATAGAGAGAGGGGACAATGAAAGAGATGTACCATATGTAGGGCTGAAGGACATTCGAGATCAAACTGTCCAAATGAACCAAGATACGTGCCCATGCCTTAGTGATTTCTTTTTGTATTCCAAAATATTAAAATATTGATATAAAATATTCTACTTTCCATTAGTATTATTTATTTATAATTTTATGTTTTTACTACTATAATATTGCTTAATTCTGATTTAATAATTAAGGACCAAATTGTTAAGTATTTAAAGTTTAAGGACTAATTTATAAATTTCTAAAAGTTTCAAGGACCAACGAAATTTTGCATTTTATTAGTAAGAAATATTCTTAATTTCATATTCATCTCAAAACTTGAACTTCAAAAAATAACGACTACTGAATCAGAGTTTAATTGAAAAAGTTATGAGATAGTGACCAAAACGTAAAAATTCAATAATTTATGTAAGGTTTCGAAACCTATGAGAAAGGTTTCAAAACTGTTGGGAGGCTCAAACAATCAACTAATGCCAAGAGGGAGGGTAAATTGGATTTTGAATGATAGTGGTGGAAGTAATAGGAAATTAAAATTTGACACAAAGATTTATAGTGGTTTGACTTTCTAACCAAAGTTTACATTCACTACCTTAGCTTCTCACTAAAGATTTTCCCAAAATCACTACTGATTTTTTTCTTTTTCCAGGCTCAAGGAGATAACCCGTACAACCCTCAAAGCTTATACCCCAAAGCTTTGAGAAACCTCTCTTACAAGAGAAAAGAAAATAAGCAAACTAGGAAAATCTCACAAGGCTGATTTGTTTGCAATTCTAAGCTCTCACCCAAAATCTAACACTTGAGCATATATAACAATTAAGCTCACAAGTGTGTTCTACAAAGAAATTTATAATTAAAGTAAAAAAAAACATTTTCTCTATACATTAAATGTCGGCAAGTTATTTCTTGTTGTTACATGGCTGTTTGAAGCTTGCTTTTAAACCTTCTAATGAGTTTGTGGTTGTTACTAGCAGTTGAGGTTGGTTTGGAGCCAACGGGGACTTTATTTCCAGCCATAAATGCACTTTTGGAGCTGGGCGTATCGATACTCGAGGTCTGGGTATCGGTACCCGTCTTAAGAAAAATAGCCATTGGAGCATTTATTACACAGAGGCATCAGTACGCTACATAAGCTTATTGGTATGACCCATAGGGTATCGGTACAGACAAGCATGTACTGGTACTCAATTTGGCTACTGGAATTTGGAGTTTTGGTAAATCAAAGGGGCGTATCGATACAGATAAAACTAGTATCAGTACATGTGACTGGGTATCAATACCTGAGAAAGGGTATTGGTACTCACAACATGTTTTTGATACTTTGTCTATTTTGAAAGCATTTAAATATGTCAAAACCCCTTTGAAATATTTTTGCAAATTAATTTAAATCCAAAAATAGTTTTCATTTTAGTTATATCAAAATCAATATCTTAACAGTCTCCCATTTTTGATATAATGATACCACTTGAAAAATTATTTTTGTGAAAACTCCCCCTTAAGAAAATATTTTTAGAAAAAGAGAATATTTTTGAAAATATTTAAAGCTTCCACTTGTTTTTGTAATTGAATTTTTCGAACCCTATCTCTCCCCCCTTTTGTTATATCAAAAATAATTTCAAAATTAAGTTTGAAACAACATTTAAGTTCTCAACACCAAATGTTGAAAGATTAAAAACCAATCATTGAAAATTAAGTACCAGTTGATATAAAATACCAATTATTGGTGTAAAAACAATGGAAAAAAAGACAAAAGATATTTTATGAAAGAATTAAAAAATGGCTCCCCTTACTCAAGCAACAAATAAATTGTTAGTCCAACAATTCAAGAGAAAATAAAATTGAACTTCAATCAAATAAACCAAGAAATTTAATTTAAACATGCCATTTATGAAAGATAAACCATAAGCATACAAGGCATGGCAAAAAAGAGAAAAAAACTATCCCTTTTTGACTGTATGTACTGGTACAGTTTCATCTGTATCTGTACAGAACCATATGCAATACCGGTATGGTAAGGGTTGTACCGAAACTGGCTGCACGATTTTGGCAGAAAATGCAGCAAAAGTACTTCTAAAAACCTTTTTATGACATCCTAAGAGCATTTAAAGGCTTTAAGAGGATTAGATATGCATTAAAGAACATATAAGCTACATTTTAATCAACAAGCTTCTCAAGATAACATATAAAGATTAAATCAAGCATGGATTTTATCAAAATCAACCAAACATTACAAGTTAATGGACATAGACATAGAAATCAAGCATAGAGGCCAAAAACATGTAACTCATGCAATTTGTGACTCCCTCTAACTATATGAAATTAGGCACAACATAGAGTCATACAAACATACTTAGATCATCAACAAAGTCAAACAATATAGACAAGATCAAGCAATTTGCATGAAAACTAAAAGTGCCACTTGAACCAAGGTAGGATGTTAAGCCTTCCTTCTCCAAGTGTCCTTTATTATTTGTGTGTTATGAGCTTCCAAAATTTCAACTTTTATCATCAATGGCTCAAGCACACCTATACATAGACAATCAAGTAATATTTGGTATCCAAATTGCTTTGGATCCAATGGCATTAGTCCCGAATAATTTAGCCCCCTTAGGAATCTATTTTTCAATGTCTTCCCCTTTGTTTGAACAAATTAGTCCTTTAGGGACCCAAACGTCCTTAACTATTTTCCCTTTAAAAAATCTAGGGTCTATAAATATAGACCAGGTAAGTATCTATTTTAGGTAGGAGATCTTATTGAATAAGGTTTCTTGGTGACCAAGTATTTGGGTCTATAAATATAGACCAGGTGTAACCCTTTGAATTATGAGAGAACAAGAGAATGGGAGAGAGGGAATTACTCTGGAGAGATGTAACCACTTTTAGGATCTCTACAACTATTGTGCCTATGTTGTAGAGATGGGTATTGTAGGGATATTGGGAAGAGTGTTTTGGCTCTACCGGGTTATGGGATTTGTACACTGGGTTTTGGGATTACATGGGTTATCATGTATTTGTACTATTCGGGTTCTCTACATTATTAGTGGATTGTTCGTTTCTCTCGTCCGTGGAGGTAGGCTATGCTGAACCACATTAAATCTTGTCTCTTGTGCATGTCTTGGTCTATGTCGTTATCGTTTTGGTTATTTTACCGCATAACAAATTCCTATCACTTTTGTTCGAACTCAATGAGTTTTGCTTCAAGTTCATCTTTGGTTTTAGAAATCGATTCATTTTGAATTTTTAAATTGGAAACTATTTTTTTTTCAAAATTTAATTTTTAAATTCTAAAATCAACTCATCATAGGCATATTGTAATTCATCAAAAGAATATGAAATTGAAGTAGATGAATTAGAAGTTACCCTTGAATCTTCTTCGATGGCCATGAGACATATGTGGGCTGCCTCATTATCAGTGGAGTCCTCTTCATCACTCAATGTAACCACAAATGCCTTCTTCTTATGGCTTGATCCTTTCTTGTTGAAACGAGGGCAATCGTACTTGGTATGACCTGGCTTCTTGCATTCAAAGCATAGGTATCCCTTATCTTTATCCTCGATTCTCGTATTGATTCTTCTTTTTCTTACTTCATGAATCGGGTGAACTTCTTGAAGAGCTTGATCATATCTTATTCTTCATCTTCACTCTCATCTTTACTATATTCTTCTTGAATTTTTAAGGAGGATTTGAGAGTAACAACATTCAAGTCTTCAATGTCTTGCTCTACTTTCTTTTTCCCCTTGGGTATCATCATCTTATGGGTGAGCAAAGATCCCATAAGCTCATCAAGCTTAGGCTCCTTCAAATTCTTTGCTTCTATGATAGTGGTCTTCTTTGAATCCCATTACTCAGGAAGTGAGTAAATCAACTTCCTCACAAGCTTGTCCTCCAGAATCACTTCTCCAAAACCTTTAAGTCCATTCAAAATGGTAGAGAACTGATCGAACATAGCTTTGATGTCTTTATTAGGGTTCATCTTGAAGTTCTCGTACTCAAGGTTGAGAAGACCAATCTTGGTCTCTTTTACTTTATCGGTTCCTTCATGAGTGACTTCAATCTTGTCCCAAATTTCCTTGGCACTTTCACAAGAAGAGATTTTAGCATATTCTTCCGGACCAAGTGCACAAAAGAGAATGTGCAAGGTCATTGTATTGAGCTCCAACTTCTTGCGATCATCTGCACTCTATTCCATCTTGCTACTTTGTGGAATGAACAGGCTATCAAGAACAATGTCCCAAAGACGATAATCTTTGGCTCTCATGAAAAAAATCATCATATTCTTCTAATAGGAGTAGTTGGCACCGTCGAAGTAAGGAGGCTTGTTGATGGATTGCGCCATAAACTCCAGTTGATGTAGAATGGTTGAGCATCTCAAGGATCGACTCTAGGATGTTAATTCGATGTAGAGATTAAGCTTTGATACCAATTGTTGGGAGGCTCGAACGATCAACCGAATGCCAAGAGAGGGTGAATTGGATTTTGAGTGATAGTGGTAGAAGCAATAGGAAATTAAAATTTGATACAAGGATTTATAGTGGTTCAACTTTCTAAGCAAAGTCTACATCCACTACCATAGCTTCCCACTAAGGATTTTTCCCAAATTCACTACTGAATTTCTTTCCTTTTTCCATGCTCAAGGAGATAACCCATACAACCCTCAAAGCTTATACCCCAAAGCTTTGAGAAACTTCTCTTACAAGAGAAAAGAAAATAAGCAAACTAGGAAAACCTCACAAGGATGGTTTGTTTGCAATTTTAAGCTCTCACCCAAAACCTAATACTTGAGCATATATAACAATTAAGCTCACAAGTGTGTTCTACAAATAAATTGACAATTAAAGCACACAAACACTTTCTCTATACATTAAATGTTGGCAAGTTGTTTCTTTTTGTTACATGGCTGCTTGAAGCTTGCTTTTAAACCCTATAATGAGTTTGTGGTCGTTACTAGCTGTTGGGGTTGGTCTAAAGCCGTTGGAAACTTTATTTCCATCCATAAATGCACTTTTGGAGCTGGGCATATTGGTACTCGAGGTCTGGGTATCAGTACCTGCCTTAAGAAAAATAGCCGTTAGAGTATTTATTACACAGAGGTATCAGTACGACCCATAGGGTATTGGTACAAACAAGCCTATATCGAAAATCATTTTGGCTACTGGAATTTAGAGTTTTGGAAAATCAAAGGGGCGTATCGGTACATATAAAACTGGTATCGGTACGGGTAAATGGGTAGCGATACCTGGGAAAGGGTATCGACACTCACAACTTGTTTTTGACACTTTGGTTATTTCGAAAGCATCTAAATATGTCAAAAAAACCCTTTGAAATATTTTTGTAAATTAATTTAAGTCCAAAAATATTTTTTGTTTTAGTTATATCAAAATCAATATCTCAACAGAAACCTATGTCATAGATTCATAAAATTAACATTCTGAAATGGAGGTTTCAATACCTCTTAGTATGGTTTCGAAACCTTTGTCCCGTTTCACCAAAATATGACATTTTATGCCATTTCTAACCCCTAATTGTCACTTTTATCATTAAGTAACTTAATTACATTGTTTTAAGCATGAACATGAACATTTAAGCCATTTCTAATTTTTAACTGTTAGCATTAAGTTAATTTATTACTAATTAATGAATTCAAATATTCGAATTTGAAAAGCGATTCATTAATTGATAAAGAAAATTAGATTAGGTGAATAATAAAAAAATAGTGGAAAATAAAAAAACAATAAAATTCAAACTCAAATGTATTACACAAAAGATAGGAAATTATTTCTTATGTAAGTTCTACCCATGATGGGGTTTGGTCGAATAATAATGTCGCGGCGCTCGTAGATCACGTTGTGGCCTCTGTGGTGCCTCAGACTCATCTTCAGCGTTGCTCACCTCCTTAGTCACCGAGGGCATATAAGGCAGTGTTGTGAATAAATAGTCACTGCTTTGCCCTCCTATAATCTCTGGTGAATACATGAAATTTTTCGTTTCCTGAAAATCAATTTTTTTCCAAAGTTCGAGTAGATAGGTGACTGTGGTGGATAAAACTCGGGTCTGTATATGTAATGCCCCAAAAATTTACTAAGCTAGTTCAGGGTCATTCAGTGCTAAGGTTAGCATAAGGCTAACTTAGTGATCAAAATGACATCTTTGTAAAAGTTTGAGGACTTAAGTGTAAATTCTCTTAAGACACACATGGATTATGGAGCAGAGATGATTTTAGGGCCAATTTAGCATTGCTTTTGAAAAATGCTTTTAAAAGTACTGTTAGAAAAGTGATTTTGAAAAGTGAAATGTAAGATTTTAGTGTTTGGCATTATTGTTGAAAAATGCTTTTGAAAAGATAAAATGTCCATTTTAAACATGATATTGTAAAATAAAAATAAATGAACGCAAATAATATTTAAATTCGTTATCATAAAATTTATCAACATTATATGAAATAAATTTATCTAAATAATAAAAATATAAAAACTATGATAATTCATTAGTAATTTTTTATATATAAAATATAAACTTTAAATATTTCTAAATAATTAATATAAAATTTTGAATTAAATATAAAAATTTAGCCTCTAAACTATGATTTTTTATATTATTGTAATATAATTAACTATTAATGTAATATATTAATAATTATTATATTCAATATTATTTTATTATATTAAAGTTTTTATTATTTATTTTTATTTAAAATATAACATTTTTAATATTGTTTTAATAATTATTATATTTAATATATTTAACAATTACCGAATTTAAAATTAAAATATTAATTTAATATAATTATTATTATATTTAATATTATTTTATTATATTAGTATCAAAATTAATTTTAATAATTAAGGATAAAAAAGTAACTTCACACCAAAAAGTGATTTTCTACCCCAAAAGCTAGAAATCTTAGCTTTTGAGGTTGGGTGGAAAACTACTTTTTAAGTGATTTTTCACTTTGGCATTGTTTATGGGCGAAAAATTATTTTTTGAGCAAAAGTTCCTTTTTAAGCAATGTCAAAAAGTGCTTTAGTCTTGTGGATCATGAAACAATGATGGTTTTGAATTTTGTATCCACAACGGGTCGCGGGGCGGGAGATAGGTATGAGTTTTTTTTTACGGTGATGAGTTTGGGGACAACACTTTCCGCACCTGTCACGCCCAATTAACATCCCTAATACTAATAATATTTTTTAAAGAAAAAAAAAAACTAAACCATGGTTAATAGTGACCTAACCCACATCCGAATTAGAGAGAATGATCAATTCATTATTACCCACATTCCCCTTCATATGCACTCTCTCCATATAATTCTCAGTTTATATCTGAATATTTAGTTCGCAGCTTCAATTATTCCCTTGGTGCAATACTTTCGGCTCAAGAATCCCATGCACTCTTATTTTGTTACGCTGAAAGTTCCCTCACGATGAGTTGCAATGGCTGCAGAATTCTACGAAAAGGGCGCAGTGAAAATTGCATGCTTAGACAAAGCTTGCAATGTATAGAAAACCCTCAAGCCCAAGCACACGCCACCGTCTTCGTCGCCAAATTCTTCGGCCACGCCGGCCTTATGTCCTTCCTTTCCTCCGTGCCCCACCCTCACAAACCCGGTAACTCCACTTTCTACTGGTGGTAATAATGAGAAATCCTTGGATTTTTTTGTCTTTGTCTTCGTATTGATTACTTGGTATACGTGTGTATGTGAGTTTGCAGCTTTGTTCCAATCTCTTTTGTTCGAAGCCGTGGGGCGGGCGGTGAACCCCGTGAGCGGAGCCTTGGGGTTGATGTGGACAGGGAATTGGAGTCTCTGCCAGTCGGCGGTGCAAGAGCTGCTTCGAAGTGGCACGTGGCAGCCGCTGCCCGATAACTGGGTTTCAGGGCCAGGCTTTGAGGATGTTTCAGAAACGGTTGGCGGTGACAAGTGTTTCCTAACGAAAGATGAGTACTTTGTGGGAAAGGAAGGTTTTGACGGTGGAGTGGTTAAATATCAAGCGATTGATCTTGATCTGTGCTTGACGACCGGTGATGATGTAGCGTTGAAGAAGAGGGTGATGATGTAGCGTTGAAGAAGAGGAGACAAGCTACACCATTGAACGAGTCTGAAGCCGATTTTCCGGAGATGACCATAGTTCAAAGGGCGGCCACGAACAAAAGCTTATGAGTCTCTTCTTTTGAATAACTTTTTTTGCAATCTTTTTATGTTTAATTTCGTTTTAAGTTTAGAGCGTTAAATTGAGTTGGAAGAATTTTGTAATTATTGAATAAAGAGGAGCCTTTAATCCCCATTTTTATTTGTGCCATTTTGACCTACAAGACTAGTGGAGGAATCAAATGTGTTGTGATTTATATGATCGTCTTTTAGAAATAGTTCAAAGTTGATGGATTCTGGCACAAGAACAAACTAGAACTTGTTAGCATTAGGCTGCGCCTGCTATGGCTAAATCTTGTTACATGTAAAGAATGGCTTTTGGGTTGTTTAAAGAGTCAACGTTGCAATCCTGTTTGAACGACTTATGTCAAACAATATGACAGGAAGAGAATATCTGAGGATGAATATGAAATGGACGTGTGGAGAAGAAAGAAATGGGAGATGAGATTAGGGTTTTGGTCCCTTGCTGAAACCAATAGTCATCTATAGGCCTTTCAATGTTGGGGTTGGGGTCCATTCCAATGTATGCATTTTGCTTCATATTTTGCATCATCAAACTTTACGAATCAAATAGTGTCCCATGTTTAACTATACATAGGGCCAAAATCATAAATTTGTCCCATGTTTAACTATACATAGGGCCAAAATCAGAAATTTATTTAAGAGGTGTTATTTTTTAAATAGCATCTAAAAAGAATTAATTATTATAAAAATATCATTTTATTTATGAAGAAGTGTGAATTATATATATTAATTTTTTATATACAAATTATATAAAAATATAATTTTGAAAAAAAATTGAAGCGTCAATAAACAACCCATTTGTTAAAGTGGCTCCACCCTGACTATACACACAAGCACTCTTCTTAAAACAATAAAAATATACTAGTAGTGGTCCCATGGAAGTGGAACCATACCATTTCCATGTCAGTATATGTATTGAGTGATGCTAAAGGGATGCACCCATGAATTATTTCATTTTTCATATAATTTAAGTATTTTTTAATACTTTTGTTAATATCTAATTTGCATTCTTAAAATTTATAATTTCCTATCTTAAATTTCTAATATAACTTCTTAAAATTTATATCCCTAGCATAATATCTTGTATCCGTCCTAAACGTAGTGGGTAATTTATATAAATCATTTTCAAGTGATATTGCTATCGTAAAATTTTGACTTACGAAGAAAAGGTTAGATAGTGATGAATGTGGTGAGTGGTGGGGAGTTGGAGTTTAGCCTTATTTGAGACCACACAAAGATGGAGAGGGGTGACGTTTTGAGTTTGGGTGCTTTCCTTTGCAGCACGTATCAATGAATTATGAAAAAGGATAAAATGGTTGTTTTGGAGTGTGGCCCTTTCGTGGCATAGAAGGGCAAAATGAGGTTTGGGGCTGCATTATCAAAAAGTCCCGGTTTGGAATATATATGTTACGCTTATAATATAAAACATGTGCCAAACATTTTTTTGACAAACTGTGCCAAATATTTATAAATAGACAAATAACTATTTTTTTGAATAGATTTCATTTGTTGTGCTTTTATATATGCTTCACCGATGATTTGATGCCATGTATGTTATTAATTATTAATTATTGCTTTATTAGTTTTTTTATTTTATTGACAATACACGTGGCATAAAATCATTAGTGGGGCTGTCGAAACCATTTTTTACCGATAAAAATAGCTTGGACAATTTATTCTTCAAATTAGGGTTTTCTTTAAATTCATTTGATGCGTGTAAAATAGTATGTGTGATTAAGAGCAAGTATACTCGTCGCACAAGTAATAAAGTGATAAGTAGAGTGTCGAACCCACAGGAATTGGAGTGATAAACTCAAAGCAATTGCACGAAAGAGTTAGTAAAATAATGATGTGTGGTGAATGGAATTATAAACTAAATGCAATAATAAAAAGTAAAGATGAAGCAATGATCAAAAGACAAACAGATGTTGTAGCAAAGATTCAGATAATTATGGATGCTGGGTTTATTGCTTAGGAACTATACTAGTTACCATTCGAATGTTATAACAATTGGCAGTACATGTCCCCATAGACCAATTAGATCTTCATCTATCTGATAGGGTTTTCTAATAACTCCTAGACTCTCTCGATACCTAGAAGTAACAACAAGAAGTTATGGTAATACATGTCTGTGTGAACCCTAATAACTTATTGTTTATTCAAGTTCCCCTTATTAGTCGTTGAAATCCTAAACTTATGTCTAAGTCATATTAAGACTAAGTTAACAGCTTAGCCTCATTGTTCACGTTTGTCTAACTTAACTCTCTCGATACTAAGCCACATATCAATAATTAAAAGGATTCTCTCGATAGCTCTTACAATAATTATGCGTGAAGAACAATGAACATGATAGATAAAGGAAAAAGGCTATAACAATGAACAAGTAATTAAACATAGAATCTTAAAACAATAAAACCCAACAAAAAGTATGTAACTCATGTCTGAGCAAATAACAACCATAATAAAAACAATTAAAACATGGCAGCCGATAAAGCAAGAGAGAAAGAGAATCAAAGCGTCCTAAGATTTCTTCTTCGTGCCCTCGAACTGTTGCTGCAGTGCTCCAAACTCCTAAAGCCTCTTTCTATAGCTTTTCGTCTCTTGATGATTCCTCTTAACTTTTGAAAATGGTGGTTCTCCGATGAAAAAGACAAATGGTTGTTCTTCCTTGAATAAAAGCTTCTCTACGTATTTGTGTGTTAAGTGCAGTCTCCTTTAATTGTTTCCCTTGACGTCTTTATATAGAGGTGGCTTTCCTAAGGTTTTAAAAACCCTAAAGTGTAAGTAATCTTTTAATGAGGATCTTACTTTTCTATGTCATAATTGCTCAATAAAAGAATATCTTGTCACACGCTTTTAATAAATTGCCATGTGATCTAGCAAAGAGGATCTTTGCTATCCATGTCATAAATGGCTCAATAAAGGAGAGGGGGACACCCATTAATCACATTAAAAGATCCAAGATTTGTCTCTAGCGTCACATCGAATGATGTAGCATCCAGTCTAGCACGGAAGAATTCTACTCCAATGTTCCAACGTTCCACTCCTCCGTTACTTCCTACGCAAGCAAGACTAAAAGCTACTACCTTTCCCATGCATTGCATCAATATAGATAAACATTAAGCTCAAACACCAAAACTCCATAAATATATGCAAACTACTCCTAAATGCAACTAAATGAGCCTAAACACATGCAAAAGTTAAGCTAAAAGGGTATGCAAAATAGGTTATTTACACAGTCATCAAATACCCCCAAACTTGAATTGTTGCTTGTCCTCAAGCAATGCAAATTAGACCAAACTAAAAACAAAACAAAAGTAAACAACCCATTGTATTAAAGGTTCCAACTAAGCTATGATTTCAAAAATTCCAAAACATGCAACAATAGTAATTCATTCCTAAGCTATTTTAAAGAAGTGCAATGCATCAGAGTTCACAATTTTGTTCCAAGGATCAATTCTGATGTAGGTGCAGTGGGTGTTGTGTTGCATGCAATCTTCACTTAATGGCCTTAGAAAAATTTAAGGATTACTCTCTTTTATTTGACTCGATATTTTTTTTCTTTTTAAGCATAGTATTTGAATCCCCTTCATTCTTTTTAAGTTTTAAAAATGTATCACTGGTGCTTCAGCTTATCACAACTACTCTTCAGACCTAAAGATGGAGTAGAGAAAATAGCTCATCCCCGAGCCCTACGAGCAGAGTCATTCCGTGAAGACTTTCATTTACTCTTATGCCAGTACTACCATTCCTACCAGGGAAAGTTAAATGGAGCACACACAACTCACCTAGTGTATTTAGGTAGCAAGATGCATAGAAGAGTGTCCTTAAACAGTTTTACCTACGACATCGAATGTTCAATTAATTTTTATTATTTTCTCAATTTTTTGGGAGTTAAATTAAGCTTTTTATTTGCTACATTGAGCATTTAGTTCATTCACATTAATTCATGCATTGGCCATAGAGAGTCAACCTAGAATTTCTTTAAGGCTTCTTAAGCTTTTAGATGGAAAGATATGGTTTTTATGTTAAGGATATAAAGGTGAAGGGGTAGGAGATTTTGGAAGGAAAAATAATTAATGTGGGTTTATGGGAAAGCGGGAAAATGGAGAAAGAAAATCCTAAAAAGTAAAAGAGAGGTTGTAGGGTTTTAATGATAAAGGAAGAGAAAAAAATATTTTTCATTAAATGCACATATTCTCTTCCCTTTTTATCTTTTAGCAACTCAAACACCTTAAAAATACTGCCAAAAATCAACTTTTCGCCAAATCAAAAAAAATCAATATTCTTTCTTGCTTTATGGCTGCAAAATAAACAATAAAAAAAACAAGGGAAAATAATCAACTCAATGTTTTATCATAAAAACAAATAAAAATAAAAAATACAGAAAAATAAAAGAGAAGATGAAGCAGAAACATCCTAATGTGTTAGGATGACTGTCATTTCCACTACTTCTTACAGTCCATCCACACCCTCCATCGAGTGACAATTCTTCCCATAACGAGTTGAGACAAGGTGCTTGAAACTACTCCCCCTTGTGGAACCTTGGTGGATATATCTTTCTTTCTTGTTCCTTTGTAGTCCATGCATACCTTCCACCTTACTATTGTTCTTGAAGGAATTAATTCGCTGGTCGAAAAGATTATACCAACACCCAACCATTTTATTACTTAATTCTCATTGACTTCCTCTATTGTTAGGTGTAACCTTTATTGTTGTAGCAATTGCTATTTTAGCCAATTGCTATGGAAATCCTCTATTATGATCTTGTGTGAATCAAGTGAATGAACAATTCTTTCAAAGTGTTCAAGGGTCTAACCACCACTTTCTTTAAGCTTTGCAAACATCTCCATCAGTAGAGATTTTAGAACAACACCAAGATCGGAGGGAATCACCATGGATAAAGTGTCATCTCCCAATTGAGCATACCCTAGCTTCGATGGTCTATAGTCTTGACATTGTGGATAAGAGCTGTCTTCAGATTGTTGCTCCAACATCAATTTGGCTATAGCAGTTTGAGCATCAGATTTATCAAACGTTTTTGTATCATTGCTATTCTCAGCCTCATCGAGTGTTGTTACATCATTGCTCTGTTTAGGCTCCTTAAGCTTTACTGTGACAACTCTTTGTTCAGGCTCATCCATTGATGGACATTTTTCTTATGTTCTTGAATCAAAGTTTCTATTTGTTCCCCACACATTTGTAAGATCTCTTCACATTGCCCTTCATCCTCTTGACTTGGGATTTCAGTATTCCCTTGAACTGGTTGTTGCAACATGCTATTCAAGACATTCAAAATCTCTGCTGTGTGATTTTCAATATTTCTCAATGTTTCAGCAGAACTTTGAAGCTTAGCATCCATCCAAGCCTTCATAGATTTTGATTTATATTGATGATTACTGCTTTGCTGCGACATTGGATTGAACTCTAGTGATGCAGCATGGTTATAAGGTGCATATAAATTGTCACCCTCTTGAGCATTCCATAAGAAGCTTGGTTGCTGATGAAGATTACATTGCCATGACATGTATGTTGTAGCAGCAAAATTATTATCTTCATAAAAAATTTTAGCTCCTTAATCATACCACAAAAAAATTTGCTACTGGTTACACCGTTGGTTGTAGGCTTCGAGGTGGTCTTTGACACTCATGTTACAGTTCTCCTTGTAGCAATATCTGTTAGTGTTGTATGGGCAATTTCTCTACAAATGTTGTTCCCCACAAGAATTTGCCACGTCATGAACTTTTGGGTTGCTCTAGTGGTTAGGTATAAGTTGTTGATGGTGGGTGTAAGATATTCTCGAATAGATTGACCTTTACTTCTCCTCATGTTGATATTCCTTCACATGTGACACGCCTGAAAAATGAAAATAAAAACAAAAATAAAAAATAAAAGTTAGAATTAAACTAAAAATTAATCGCAACTATTAAGAAATTATCAATTGCCAATCTCTGGCAACGATGCCAAAAAATTGATGTGTGTAAAATAGTATGCGCAATTAAAAGCAAGTATACTATCACACAGGTAATAAAGTGATAAGAAGAGTGTCGAACCCATAGGGATTTGAGTGATAAACTCAAAACATTTGCACGAAAGAGTTAGCAAAATAATGATGTGTGGTGAATGGAACTATAAACTAAATGTAATAATAAAAAGTAAAGATGAAGCAATGATCAAAAGACAAACAGATGATGTAGCAAAGATTCGGATAATTATGGATGTTGGGTTTATTGTTTAGGAACTATGCTAATTACTATTCGAATGTTATAACAGTTGGCAATACATGTCTGCGTAAACCAATTAGATCCCCATCTATTCGACAGGGTTTTCTAATAACTCCTAGACTCTCTCAATACATAGAAGTAACAACAAGAAGTTATGGTCATACATGTCTGCGTGAACCCTAACTTATTATTTATTTAAGTTCTCCTTATTAGTCGTTGAAATCCTAAACTTATGTCTAAGCCATATTAAGACTAAGTTAACAACTTAGCCTCTTTGTTCACCTTTGTCTAACTTAACTCTCTCGATACTATACCACATATTAATAATTAAAAGCCCTATCTCAATAGCTCTTACAATAATTATGCATAAAGAACAATGAATAAGATATATAAAGGGAAAAGCTATAACAATGAACAAGTAATTAAAACATAGAATCCTAAAATAATAAAATCCAACAAAAAGTATTTAACTTATGTAAAAGCAAATAACAAACATAATAAAAACAATTAAAACATGGCAGTCGATAAAGAAAGTGAGAAAGAGAATCAAAGCATCCTAAGATTTCTTCCTTGTACCCTCGAACTCTTGTTGTAGTGCTCTAAACTCTTAAAGCCTCTCTCGATAGCTTTTTGTCGCTTGGAGATTCCTCTTAACCTTCAACAATGGTGGTTCTCCGATGAAGAAAATGGTTGTTCTTTCTTGAATAAAAGCTTCTCTACGTATTTGTGCGTTAAGTGCAACCTCTTTTAATTGTTGATCATGATGTCTTTATATAAGGGTAGCTCCCATAGGGTTTTAAAAACCCTAAAGTACAAGTAATCTTTTAATGAGGATCTTACTTTTCTGCGTCATTAATTGCTCAATGAAAGAATATCGTGTCACGTGCTTTTAATAAATTGTCACGTGATCTAGGAAAGAGGATCTTTGCTTTCCACGTTATTAATGGCTCAATAAAGGAGAGGGGACCACGCATTAAATCACATTAAAGGATCCAAGATTTATCTGCAGTGTCACATCAAATATTGTAGTATCTAGTCCAGCATGGAAGAATTTTGCTCCAATCTTCCAATGCTCCACTGCTCCGTTACCTCCTACTCAAGCAACACTAAAAACTACTACATTTTCCATTAATAACATCAATATAGATAAACATTAAGCTCAAACACCATAACTCTATAAATATATGCAAATTGCTCCTGAATGCAACTAAATGTGCCTAAACACCTGCAAAAATTAAGCTAAAAGGGTATGCAAAATAGTTTATTTATACAGTCATCATCATTTATTTTTAAAAGATTTTGAGTTACCATCGGTCACTTTGGTAGACCGAAAACCATAAAATAACCGAGATTTTCTTTTAAAATTTGGGGTTTGGAAGTCGATTATGTGTGGGGAAGGATTAGCACCCCACAAACACCTAATATCGGTACCTTTAATTTTGTGTGGTATATCGGCATTTTGGAATACCATTTGAATCTAATTTAATCATTAATTATTAGTTGGGTTTATGTTACAAATGAAAATAGTCCTTTTATAAGGAAATATATTTTTGCTTCAAATATAAATTGGAAACACCCCTATACGCTCAGGGCACCTCTATTCATATTCCAAAAATATATATCACATATAAAAGGTTTTTTATGCATGATTAGTTATGATCTAGTTCATTTTTTGTACTAATCTAAAAAGACTCGAATTTAAATTCATATGTTATTTAAATTATGAATATTATTAATTTTGAAATTTTATATGAGATAACACTCAATCACTCTTGAGCGCCATCCAAGTTTAAACCCCAAAATTATAGATAATATTCCCTACTTTATTAATTATACTAATTGTTAGAGTTCTAGTTTTATTTAGGGCTCCAATTAATTAATCTAAATTATTTATTAATTTCCTAATATTTTAATGAATATTGAATATTCTCTTTAAGAGCTCATGTTAAACAATATATCCCATTACATTTAGGACACCATTCAAATTTGAAACTCCAAAATTTTAAATTCAATACCCATTAATTTTCTATAATTATCTGCCTAATTTAAATTATTAAAGCCTAATTAAAGCATATAACTAAGGCTCTAATAAGCTATTAAACTAAGCTATGTATTTTAATTATATCAATTAATATTACATGTCATATTTAAATTACGCCTCATTCAAATAATAATTAAAAAGCATTTAATTTAAATAATTAAAATTGTAAAGGACCAACTTGCAAAAATTAAAAGCTGTAATATTGATTTTATTTATAAAAGGACTAAATCGAATACATTGAGAATTGGGGGGAAATCACAAGGGTCAGAACATTAGGACGTGGGTCTAAGATGCGATTCGGCTCATGAAGCTCGGACACCCTCTGACCCGGGGTCCAAAACACGACGTTTTATATAGGGTATATAAACCCTTTTCCCTAAAAAATTTCCCTTTTCCTTCATTTATCCGATTTTCCCTCTTTCTACCCATATCACTCTCAAAATCTCTCTGAAAACTCTCCCCCATAAACACATATTTTCCCAGAAAAACACTCAAAATTATATTAAAATACCCATTTTCCTAAGCTTTTCTTTAAGTGTTCATCTTAAATAAGATGAACACGAAGAACAAATCCTTCCGGCCACTCCCTTTTCATTTTGACAGCCACACCAACCACCGTGATGATTTATTCGGCCACCACGTGTCAACTCCGGTCACCACAGCTCAAACTCCGGTCATCCCTAACCTATCTTTGATCACTCCCGCCAAAACTTCAGCGACCATGAAGCAATTTTCGGCTATCGTCCCGGCCATCGTCCTAACCAAAAAACCATTTTTCAACCATAAACTTCTAGATCTACTCCCGGTTCGATAGAGCCACTTATCTCCAACCACTTAAAGGCCTAATCTACCCGCAACCCTCTCCCTCTTCGACTCCGCCATGAAAATCAAACTCTGGCTACGAAGATAAGTTTCTGGCTTGGTTCGTTTATCTCTTTTTGTAGTTTCATTCATGTACTGATTTTTTTTTTTTGTAGGATAATGAATGAGAAGGAAAATACCTTCTCAGTGTCAACGACGAGATTTTGGTGGTTGCTTTCTTCGGCATCCGTTCGTGTTCCAGGCGGGGTTTCAACTCTAGGCAATTCAAATCTCCGACGGCTCTTCAGTTTCCAGCGAGGGTTCAAATCCCCAGGTTTTTCTCTCTCCTCACAACTCCCTTTTTTTAATTATAGCAATTATTATTATTATTTTTAATTGTCATTAATGGACTGACACTCTCTCCCCTCTATTTATAGGGGCAAATTTGACATCATTGTTGACATCACTACGATGATGTCAGCCTCCAACTAAGGATAAAGAAGCACAAATTTGTGTGCTCATCTAAAGACTAACGGGAGACCGCCACGTGGCGTAGATCAAGCGGGAAAATGGATTTCAAATCTAAATTTGTTTATGTTGGGCTGACAGGGGCTGTTTATTAGTTGTAAGTAAATTGTAAAAGGAATTTGGTCCTTGGAATGAAATCTGGGCCTTGTATTATGAAAATGGACATTTGAACAATAATATCAGTTTATTGACTATTTATTTAATATCATCTTTATTTATTTACTTACTTATTTTTATTTAAAAAGAAAATATCATTATATATACTTATACCCGGATAAAATTTGAGTATTACAGCTACCCTTCTTTGCTCATTGTTGTGAAACGAGAATTGGGCAAAAAATGAAAAGAAACAAATTTTGTCCTAGCCAACCAACTGTCACTCTATGTTGCAAGTTCTTCTTATTATGAACTTCCACTCCTTTATCTCTTTTAGAAAGCTTGAACAATTTCTTCTCATTATGAACTTCTCAATCCTTCTGTCAAGATTGAACCGAAGTCTGAACTAGTTTTTCTCATTATGAACTACTCATTCTTCTAAAAAAGTTGATCCACGGGTTCTTATTATGAACTCCTGACTTTTCTTCTTCTGAAAAACACAAACAAGTTCTTCTCATAATGAACTCCTTTATCTTTCCCGTGAACACTTTGTATTTACCTCATTGGAAATCTTAAACAAGTTCTTCTCATTATGAACTTTTCATCTTTCCACTGAACATTCTGTATTTCCTTCCTTAGAAATCCTGAACAAGTTCTTCTTATTATGAACTTCTCAATCTTCCTACAAAGGCTAAACATAAAGTCTAAATCAATTCTTCTTATTATGAACTCATTCATTCCTCTTGGTAATTCTGATCCACTTTTCTCTGCAAAAAAAGTTGATCTTCATTCTTGATGGAAATGTTGACCCACCTCTCTGTAAAGGTGTTGAACAAACAAGTTTTTATGCAAAGTTGGTGAAGTCCAAAACAATCTAACTCTTCAATCTTTTGAAATGTTTAATAAGGTTTGAATAAGCCAAACCATCCATTCTTCTAAAACGCGGTGAAGCCTTGAATCGTTACACTCTTCGTTTCTTTGAAATGTTTATAAAGTTTGAAAAAGCTAAACTATATGTTCTTCTAAAATGTGGTAAAGCCCGGAACGATCACACTTTTCATTCTTCTAAAATGTTAAGCCACATCTTTACAAAGGTGTTGAAGAAGTGAGTTCTTCTCATTGTGATCTCCTCATTCTTTGACGGATGAAATTTCCTCATTACGACTTTTTCATTCTTTGCTGAGCAAGTTCTTCTCATTATGAACTTTGTACTCTTTGCTGGGTGAACTCCTCTCATTAGGAGCTCTGTACTCTTTGCTAGGCATGTTGATTCACCTCTTCTTGTGGGAAAATTGAAACTACAAAAAGAAATATCATCAATCAGTGAAAACAGAACCTGAAATGATATGAGATATACTCGATTTCTAGCTTGAAGTATTAAGATCTTTAGAGTCACTTATCATTCTACCTAAAGTGTTTCGATCTTTCATCAAACTCGTGCATATGATATCTTGTTTCTATTTTTCTGATCGATCTCCTTCTATGCTTGGAACGTATGTAACTTGCAAAAAGTCGACTCTATCATTAATCTTTCAATATTAATTGTAAGGTAAATGTACAATTTGGGTAAATCATTAAGAAACTTCAAGTGCTTTGACGAGATATGTTGAAACTTTTGACCAATTAAATTGTAAATCTTCCTCATTTGAGCTCGAAGTTGATCTATCTTGCTTCCCAACATGGTAACCTGAACTTTCTTCTTTCCTTGAAACTTGTTCTATGATATCTTGTTTCTATTTTTAAATCGATCTCCTTCTATGTTGGCTAAATATGGTACAATTTAGGGTAAATCATTAAGAAACTTCAAGTGCTTTGACGAGATATGTTGAAACTTTTGACCAAAATCTTCCTCATTTGAGGTTAAAATTTCTTTTCTCAAAAGGTTAAAATCTTTTACAGTACCCCTACTGTCTTAATGTGAAGAAATTTGAAAAGTTCTCATCATTCCCGAAACTTAACATCATGCCCGAAGGACTTGCTTATGACCCAAAGGTTTTAGAATTATTCTGCACTTTCTGCCATATTTAGACAATCAAATATTCTCATCACTCCCAAGATGATGGCACGAAGGATTTAACATCATGCCCAAAGGACTTACTGATAACCCGAAGGTTTTAGAATTTTACTGCACTTTCTATCTTGTGTAGACAATTAAATATTTTCCACACTTTCAAGGTGATGGCTTGAAGGACTTATTGATGACCACGGCTTGAAGGACAACTAAATGTTCTCATCACTCGAAGGTGATTGGCCGAAGGGCTTAAAATCTTTCCTGAATGACTTACTGATGACCCAAAGGTTTTAGAATTATACTGAACTTTCTGTCTTGTGTAGACAATCAAATGTTCTCATCACTCCCGAAAGTGATGGGCCAAAGGGCTTAAAATATTTCCAGAATGACTTACAGATGACCCGAAGGTTTTAGAATTGTACTGCACTTTCTATCTAGTGTAGACAATCAAATGTTCTCATCACTCCCTAAGGTGATAGCCCAAAGGGCTAAAATCTTTGTTGAGATCCGCTTCTTCAAAAAAGAAGTCAAGAGTTGATATCTTTGCTTCACAAAAATATAAATTTAAATCTTTGCTAATCTTTGTTAGATCTACTTTTCCCATCTTGAATTCATAGATTGAAATCTTTGCTTGTTCTTTGCTGATTTTGTAAATTCCTGCCAAAATATGCAAAAATGCTTAAATGTATGAGTTAGCATGCTCCTATCTTATGGATGCCTGACTATATATGATGCATGAATTCTGGAAACTCGAGGACCACTTGGATGGGCTCGATCTTCTTTGCTTATCCGTTAAGTTTTTTGCTTCTATTACAACGGTGATGGTACCTCATCTCTTTAGATTGTTTTTTCTCAAATCTTGCTTAGCTGGATGTTCTTGAGTTTTGTTTTACCCCAAAATTTATTGTTTTGCTCTTATTCTTGAAGCTCTTATTGCTTCTTGTTCTTTCTTATTTTGTCATTTAGCATGCCCCAACAAAATTTACCCCAAAAATTTATTGTTTTGTTTTTATTCTTCTTGAACTAACTTTTGACTTCTATAATCAAATTCCTTTTGGCTCAACATCCTCTCTTTTCTATTCTGATTTGAACTCTTATGCACAATGATGCCCTAGTAATCTCTTTGTTTATTGTCTCATCATGTAGGATTTGCCCCTCTTTCATCATTTAGTGCGAGCAAATGCCTAAAGTCCCAGAACTTTCTTCAAGTCCTTGAACTTTCATCAGGTTCATTCTTTAATTTCAAAAACCAACCAAAACGCTATAGCATAAACTTGCTTTATGTCCCTGAATTGTATGATATATGCATTCTTATCATTATCATCACCATGACCCATGATGGGTTATTCCTCTTTCGAATAGAAGGCTGGCAATCAAATATGAACGTCTCGTACTCAGACATATCTTTTCCATGTTAGGTCAATCATTTGCATCCACGACCTTGGTTTTTGAAGTTTATCTCTGAAGCAATACAAGTGAATCTTTTTGTTTATAAAAATGTTTGTTTATCGACATTCCAATAAATGATACCTTACAAGACCAAGAAAATCAAAATCTTAATATAAAGAAAAAAAACAGAATAGGATGCCCTGGATATCAAGTGCAAGAGCGTCTCAGATTCAACCCTCATATGATTATCATATCTTATTAATGTTGCAGAGATATTTGAAGTTATGAAATTTCTTCCAGATCACTCGATTTACACCATATGATTACCGCATTGCTCGATCTAGTCAGAAACAACTCCTTTTCAGTTCTCTTCATTCTTTTCCATTCATAAATGTGTTCAAGATTCCAGACTTGTTTAACCAGTAGAGTGCAAAAATATCATTATAAGAATAAAATTCTATAAGTGCATGTGTGCTTCTGATTGTAACTAGCCATTATTATTATTAATATTATTATTATACACATATCTTCCAAAATACATCTCTGATTCCAGGGTATTGGACAGGTGAAGCATAGCTCCTTATTAGATTTGTCACCCCCACAGCTCCATCACAATGCTCCGAGATTTATTTATTTAATTTTTCATTTTAATTATTTTTCTCTTTTCTCCTTTTCCCTTTTTATTCTTTTTTATTCTCTTTTTTCTCTTATTTTTGTTTCTTTCTTCTTCTTTTCTCTCTCTTTTTCCTTGTACAAATTGTGTTCTTTTTAGTGTATAGAAGTCTACGCTTAGAACTTCAATTTCCAGAAACTCTACTTGGTTAAAATTGTCTAATCCAAGTCACTGTTTATGAATTTCAAAGATTTTTCATCGAACGCCATCAAAGATGTAGTAATCTGCCATTTTCTTGCTTTGCTGACCAGATTAGACCGAGAAATAAATTTCATTTAATCATCTTTAGAACATCCAATTGATCTTTGTACCGAAATCAATGTCGTATCTTGCAATTGGCATCTAGGGACCTACAAGGGTAAGAAGAGATATACATATATTCATGGATTTCAAAAAAAAAAATCCCTCTATTGAAATGAAAATAAAAAAACGTGATGTATGCCCTTAGAAAAATATCTTTACTACTTTTGGTATGGAAGTAGCAAAATTAATTCTGTGCATTACTTCAGAGATAGTCCTTGTGAATTGTACCCACATGATGCACGAACATGAGTAAGACCGACTCCTCAAAATTCCAGAAATCTTAGACATTCATTCTGGCTCTTCGATTCATTGGCTGGTGTAACAGCTTGCTCCACTATTTTTATCTCCTATTGTTGAACTATGGTTAGATGGATTTGGCATTATCTTAATTGGCCTTGTAATACCCGAATTATTAGCCTAGGAATCTTACTCTTTGGCCCTCAAGATAAATTATGATTCTAGTAACGTTATATGCATTAAACAAGTAAGTATATGATCAAATTATAATAAAAGAATTTTCTAATACCTTTGTAAAATGGACTAAAATGAATTATTAGTGAAATAGGGAAGTTTGCATGTAAAGAAATTTCAAATAGTGGCCTTAGCCACTTGTATCCTCCGGAAACAAACAAAGTGTGGGGAGAGGGGGAGTGCTCACGGCAATTGAGAAACAAAGGGAGAGAAATTAAAGAGAAAATCCTTCTTCTTCTTCTTCTTCATTTATCCTCTAATAGCCCAATAGAAAGGGAATTGAGAGAAAGTTTTGGGGGTTATCTTTAGCTTATAATTAAACCTTGATCGAATGGTGCTTGCACATAAGGTAAACTCTTGCTCTCTTTCTTATGAAATTGATCAATGTTCGTGCTATAGAAATCGGTTGTGTTAAATGATTCAAGTATGGGAATTTGATTATTATGGAGTGAGGATCCAACAGGTTGGAAGATAGATGTTTGAGTTGTTGGAGTTTGAAATTTTGTTATGAGAAATTAGACCATTCAAACATTATGTACATAGGTGGATGAATATGGACATTGTTATAGTAGAATAGGTTAAATGGTGATTATGAAATGGACAGTGTATTAAGGGCTGCTCGAATAGATGTTGCTGGATATAATTTGGATGTTTGCCAAGATAGTAGAAATAAATATTGTTTGAATTGATTATTAGGATGATAATGTTTAAGCAATTCGAATGGTGTGATGTAAGTTACTAGAAATCAAAAGTTTGCTATGTATTGAGAGTTCATTCAAAAATTATGTTAAATGTAATTTAAGAACTTTATGAATAAATCCTTGTGACTATGACGTTAATATTTGAGCTTATTATAGATGTTGTTGTTGATTAGAATCGAACCATGGACTGTCTTGGAATTCATAAGGAAACTTAAGAATGTTTTGTATGTATAAATGAAAATGTATGAACTTGAGGCTATTAGCTAAGTTCAAAAGTAAATTCATAAGATTAAAGGATTGATTTGATGCACATAGTGAATGAATTTAGCTGTTGTGATCGAGTATATACCTAGGTATGAAGGTTGCCTTGTTTTGGTGTGTTTGTACATGTAATTGGATTGATTTAATTGAGTAGGTACCATGTATGAAATCTGCCCTGTTTTGATGTATGTATATGAAATAGGATTGTCTTGAGAATGATTGAAAATTTTGATTTGTTCTAATGCATAAATTAAAATTCTTGTTATAATTAGATAAAGAAGGAATTGATCAAGTGAGACACTTAGGAGTATGCAAACATAACTAATAATGGACTGTTTTGTATCAATGTTGATGACAGTGGGTTGCTATGAATGAATTTATATGAATACATGAATAATTAAATTGTTCTAAAACATGTTTGTGTCTCTTGTTGTAACTAGGTCAAGAAATAATAGAGGAAGCGAAATTCAAAGAGAGTAAAGCTGTAGGAGGGCAATCCATAATTGTAATTCGAGAACAAAACTAGCTTGAAAAAATCTGTGAGTGTAGTTTAAAATCTCGGGATAGGATTAAACTATCTCGAGCATCTTTAGTTTCTTTATTCTTACATTGCATATTCCTTAAATTAAGCTAGGCCAGCATATTTAAGCCTGGATTCAAGGTAAGTGCCTAAATATTGGGTAATCTATGAAATAAAGTGCTCGACTTGATGTTATGTTTTTTTTTGTGAGAACAATTCGTACTTTAATATACTCCATAAGTAACCTATGTCATGCTATCATTTGATAAAGATATATGCTTAAGATAAGGATCATATATGACTTATAATTGCACTTGAAATGAAAAATTATAAGTTATGTTCGAATGATGCCTTGATTTTTGAAGTTATGATCAAATTCTGATTTTTGATATGATACGATAAGTTATAAGCTTTGTTTAATTGACTATATAACTTTATGTGGTTAATATGATAAGTCATAAGCTTTGCTTATGTGATTATATGAACGTGGAGCTATGCTCATCTTTGATAAGATTAAAACATGATCAAGACTATATGAATAAAGAGCTAAGCTTATGTGAAAAAGCCTTGGTTCCGAGTTAGTATGAGGTATAGTTGGCATACCATAGAGTCCATAGAGATTAGATCTGGGGTGGACTACGATCCTCATATTTGGCGAAAGTAAGAGGGAAGTGTTGTGGTCAATTGGCGACAGTAGGAGGGATTGACCGGTACTGCGAATACCATTTTATTTGGCGAGAGTTGGTTAGAGATTCGTGTACCTAGGTTGTTACTGGATTCTCAAGGCTATGAAAAAGATTGAATAATGAAATTTGCTAATTAAACAAATGAAACATGCTTGATAAAATATGTGAAAAGCATTCATGTTTATGAGATATTATGTTTAATTGTTATGTGACAAATAACTATGTGGAGAGATACTATGCTTGATTAAATATGTTCTTGAGATACTACATTTCATAATTTGGGTATCATGTAGTCAAGTTTATGGGATACTATGTTTGATATTATATGTAATAAATAGTCATAAGCTAATGACATACAAAGTTTGATAGCCTATACGATAAGTAGTTTAAATACATGATACGTGTGACAACTTATTTGTTAAAGTAAAATCATGATTGTAGCACGTTGGATGTCTTATGAGTCAAGTAATCTAGAATTTGAATAATGTATGTGATAAGTAAACATATTTAAGTGATGCCTCATTTAAGAAGAATTATGGATTCACAAGTTAACGTGTTGAATAAATATGAAAACTTGCATATTAAGTAATTGACATTTAATCGAAGTTGTGCATAATCGAATTGAGAATTAGTGTTATGACTCGAAACCTTGTGGATATAATTAATGAACCTATGAAAACTTATAACTAAATAAATAGCTTGATGTAATGGTATTTACGTAATATATAAACAAATTGGATGAAATACAACCATGTCTTGGAATAATTTTACAATGTGTATTTGTATATGTTTGTTAGTGGATTGTTTTGATAAAAATAATCATGTTTTAGGCTGCTTTCAAGGTTTATATATATATATGATTGGTGAATTGTTTTACTTAAATTCCAAGTATGTTAAGGATTAATGGGAATACATAAATTATAAACATATGTCTGGTGGGCTGTTTTAGATAAATTCAAGCATGTAGATGGTTGTTTTGAATAAATATATATTTATGTAAGCACTTAACTCGGGACATATATTTGCATATAAACAAGTATGAGTTGGAATGCTTTGAGTGTGTTCAAATATTTCATAAATATGTCTTGATATGTTTGATATCTTGTATGTCAGTTAACTTGTATGTTAATATGTTAGTTTGATAACTTAAGAAATTTGTAGCAATGTCCAAGAAATGAACCTAATTGGACTGTTTTGTAATGTGTATTTGTATATATATATATATATATATGTGTGTGTGTGTGTGTGTGTGTGTGTGTGTGGATTATTTTGATAAGAAATGAACCTACTTGGAATGTTTTGTAATGTGTAATTGTGTTTACACATTTGTGGACTGTTTCGATAAGAGAATGAACATAATTAGACTGTTTTGAATAAAAATAAGTATGGTGTGGACTGTTTTTAAATTTCTAATTGAATAAACATAATTGGTAGACTGTTTTAGTTAAACTCAAGTAAGTTGTGAGTTATTTTGAATATGAATATGCATGTACATGAATTGAGATGGTTTTACATGAAAACAAGTATGTATTGAAGGTGCTTTGAAATATGTTTAATCTCTTATATGAAAATAAGCATATCTATGATAAGCTATGTTAGATAGCTTGCGTGACAAGCATCACCTGTCTTTGATATACAATTTTTTTGGGTAACTTGTGTGATAAGAAACCATGACCTGATATACTATAGGTGTTGTTTTGAGTGTTAAGAAATCCAGGGGTTGAGATGTATACTTAATGTCTTATATGTTAAGAAATACATTACATGGAAAACTATGATTGGTGTTTTGGACAAGTAATTCATGTGTTAATAGGCTAAGTTAAAAAGAAACCAAGGAAGTTTATAAGATAAATGACTGAATTGAGAAATGTCTTCCTATTGTAATCGATTATTAACAGGGTACATGGACACGATTGTTAAATTACTCATGTATTCTTAAGCTCATGTATTTTTCTATTACCATGTGTTGAGATAAGTGTTTGTTTGCGTGATTTGTTCTTAATTGGCTAACATCTTTTCCAAGCATAGTATGTTGGAATGTTTTTATTAAAACTTGCTGAAAGGATAGACTTTTGATCTCATACTACAACACTCTTTAAGTTACATCACTAAGCTTAAGCTTACTCTATCCTTTCACTACATTTCAGGACGATTTTGCTTATGAGTATTTTTAGAGCTAGGACGAGATCACGAGTGTTGAGGTGTATGTTAGTATTCTCCTTAAGAACTCCTAGATGGTGGCACATAGTCGTTATGAATGTATAATGCATTACAATTTCTTGTTTGATTTAAATGTTTACAAGATTTATAAGTATTCAAAGTTGTAATGGGCCCTTAATTATTCCTTATTTGTTTGCTATATGAGTTATAATTGCTAGTATGACTATATGGTTCTAAATATCTTTATGTGCCTTAAGTTGTTAGTTCTCCTTGATGTCATATACGTACGAGGCTAATATATATATATATCCATTATCATGTGTTAAACCCTAAAGAAAGAATATTGTAAGTTCGTAAGTTTAGTTTGAAGGATAAATTAAATAATTAGTTAGTATGCCAATACTTACACGCAAGGTTTTGCTATGTGATAGTTATTTGTAACTGAAATTGATTGGTTTAAGATGTGAAATAACTTTGATCTTAATAATTGAGGGTAGCTATCACCTTATTGTAAATGGTTTATAATACTCATGATTGTTTGGTGGAAAAGCTATGTTATACTTGATGTTCGAATACTGGTTATCATAGATATATGTTTGATTGTGATTGGTGATGCTTAGTTAGTAATCTTGGATATTGAGTTTGAGTTTTAAATAACACAACATGTAAGCTTAAAAATCATTAATTTATGATTTTCTGTCATCACGATCAATTTCAATCATTGATTTATATGTATTATAAATCGATTAAAAGCATGCAAGTTTATAATTGAACCAAGATTAATGAAGTGCATGAACGAAAAGAAAGTTGTTCAGATAGTAGAAGGATGTAATAAACCTTGTGATATGAAATACCTAAATTATCAAGGCATGCTATGAAATAGCGGTTGATGTAATTTGCTTAGCGTTTGTATTCTTCTTTGTATATGATTGAATTTGAGAAAATACCTATGCAATATATATAAAGTTTTAAATTACTCTATTTTTTGAAGGCATGATCAGTTAATTGTACTTTTTCGATCAAGAATCCTTATATGTTTGTTTGGTAACACATCTTTAGCCGGTTTACTTCCTAGACCGGGTAGGAGGTGTTACAGGCCTAGGAGTGAGATATTGACCTTCAATAAGGTGAGGAAATAAGTCTGAAATAGGTACTCCAAATATCTCCAAATTTGCACTTGCTCGAGGAATTTTTCGTGATAGTTTTGAGGAATCAGCTGGCCTTTTTCTCTTACAGCTCCGAGAGATTTGTACATAACATTCATTCACTTTTTTTTTCCTCTTTCTCCACTTCTTGATTATCATGATTTTCAAATTTAGGTTCCAATTTTCTTGATCGAAACCCTATTTCTATTGCTTCTCCCATCATCATGAGATCATTAAAACCTCTCCTTGAGCTCACGAGCATTCTCACGAAGAAATGAGGTGGAAGAGTTTGAATAAAATGGGAGATATTTCTTCCTCTTTCATGGGAGGTTGTACTTAGGCTACTAATCCTCGCTAACTCAATTCATAATCTTTAAAGCTTTCGCTAACTTTCATACTCATATTATGCAATAGTTGTCGATCTGGAGCTAGGTTTATAACATACTTGTATTGCCCCAAAATTCTTTGGACAAATTAAGCCATGATTGAATCTGTTCTCGACTTAAACTATTGTACCATACTGCAGCAGGTCCAACCAGGCTATCATGAAAATAATTGATCAACAATTTATCATCCTCTAAATATCCTTCTATTTTTCTGCAGAACATTGTCAAGTAGATTTAGGGCAGCTAGAAATGTTATATTTCTCAAAATTAGGGATCTTGAACTCTAGCGAAATAACCAAATCAGGGACTAAGTAGAGTTCTCTTGCATCTAAGTTGATGGAATTGTTGACGCCTTCTCCTGCCTTGATCTCTTCCTCAATTCTTTTATATCTATCTTCCAACTACTCGAGTCCTAATCCTTCTATTTTCATATAGTCACATGAACATGAGACGATAGGTTTAACAGAACTTATACATGAATTTGACTTAGATGCTCCGGGGTAGATTATCAAACGTGGTGTGATAGTGTGGTTCCTTGCATTTCTCTGATGCTTGGTCATCCATTCTTGTAACCCTTCTTGAGTTTGTTCAATTCCTCTCGTATCTTCATCCATGATAACATATTTCCAAACTTTCACTGATTTCCAAATTACTGCCATTGAAACCCCGATCGTTTTAAATCATGAATGTTAATGCTAAGTTGTTAAATAATGATGTCGTGTTGTTAAATATGCAATAAACATGCAATATAAACATGGTTTCAATACATCAGATATCAAATACTACAAATATTGCTGAGCTCCAACTTTTAATTTCCTAACTTCCTCTAAGAGCCAAGTCAGCTTCCCTCCGTGATCTAATGCTGGATCGATACTCTAAGTTAATACCATTGCTATGTCAGCCATATCTGGCACTTGTTGAGCCACTTCTTGTGCTTGAGTAACAATAATTTTCATGTCATTTTCTCTTTCTCGTATCTTCATTCTTGATATTTGAAATTGGGCATGTTGCTTTTCCTTATTTTCTTAACAATCTTTCTTAATATCATCAGCAAGATCTTTGTACATTAGTGTAAGATTTAGATACTCATCCACCTTCTTCTTTAGTGTTTCATTTTCAGCTTGACTTTCATTCAGCTTGATAGCAATATCCTCATACATCTGCATGTACCTACTCATCATCTTGCATTTAGCCCGACTAACCCTTAGATCGTTCATACATGTATTGCATTATATTTCCATTTCATGCAGATCACACGAGAGTGTATTGATTCGATTTTCACTTGCCTTAAAACTCTTTTTCCAATATTCAGCTTTATGCTTCAGTTCTTTGATTCATTTCTTCAACTGTTCCAAAGTCACACTCAAACCAATATTCTTGAGCATTGAACAAAGTTCTTGATAATTAAATTGTAAGCTTCTCAACTTCTCATTCAAATCATCTCTCTCTTGCCTTAATTTGCTTATTTGAGCCTCATATTCAAACTGTTGTCACTCTTTTTAGGTATTTTATCTTGAATTTCATATTCATCCATTGAATCAGGCTGGTTTTTTGTTACAAATTCCCATTTTTCATACTCCAAAAGAACATGAACTCGACGTTTGAGGGTGATACAATTCTTAATAGAATTTCCTTGAATTCTATCATGAAATTAACAATGAGCATTGGTGTCATACCATTTTGGATACGGCGCAGCCTTCTTGGCTCATCGATGGGCTTCCTTTATATAGGCGCTTGTGGAAACCCTAGATTGGGTTTGAATCTTGAAAGTTTGTTACGCTCCAAGATAGGCGCATTATCCTCTTATTCGTTTGTTACGCTCCAAGATAGACATGTTATCCTTTTATCCTCTTTTTGAACTTCTAGGGCTGACTGGGTTTTTGGCCAACGTCTAATTAACCGGACATGGTGACCCTTCTTTTGCCAATCGAGCTTAGCAATTCTCCTCCTACTTTTGCCATCAGCACTCGGCATTTATATTCTGCTCATCTGCCCTTTTGCCACTATTCCTATCCTGCTTCTGCCAACTGCTCCTAACCTGCTACCAAACCAAGAAAATACCCCTTCACTCTGGAAAAAAAACATTTTTTAACTCCTAGGTGCAAATTCATGAATCTACTAACTAAATGGACAAATATGTACTCAAAGTCAAGCAATATCATGGCAATTTATACATGACAAGTAGTAATTTTGAGGATTTAACACCCCCCTCTGCAAAATTGTCCTAATTAACACATGCTAGCAATAAAAATTTGGCCCTAGTTCTGTCCTCAGATATCCCGGTGCAGTAATACCAACAGATCAACAAATTCAGGTACAACAATATAACTCTAATATAGGGTCATAAAGTGTGCATGAAGTCTAGGCAATTTGCATCAAGTATCCTTCAACTTCCTTAGCAAAACTTTACTATCCAAACTTAGAACATTTTTTTATTTACCAAGGGGTTTCTTTTTGCTGGCATTAAGTTGGGTTCGTGTCACAATGATGTTTAGCGTGAGAAGTAAGAGGGAGCATACCATGAACCCCTACGTAAATCCAGACTACGTCACTAGCTTACCCATTACACTCATACCCTAAAGTTTTTAGCTTTAGAACTAAGAGGAAGCAAACCACGTAGCCCCAAGTTACTTATTGTCTCTAAGAAATAGAAGTGTTCTAAATTTTTTTTTGCCTTTGGTAAAACATTGTTGCCTTATTTTTCTTTTTACCCTGACATTGTTTTTCTAGTTCAGTTTCAAGAATCCTAAGTTTGTCTTGGGAACTCGATGCATACTACGTGTTTAAGTGAGACTAAAGTTCCCTAAGCTAGAGATCAGTTGCCAAGCAACTTGGCATTACTAATCTACTGACTCATGCAAACTAAAGATTCTAATTTTATCATCGGACAAGGCATACTAGTGCAAATTCTAACTACGCTAGCAATTATATTGGCAAAATTATCAAGTCTAAACTAAGCTAAATTTTTTTAACGGTTTGTTGTACATGTGTTGACCTAATCTACATGGCAACAAAATGCAAACAAAAATATAAAAATGAATGAATGTCATGGCAAAAGATGTGAGGCAACACACACACAAACCAGAGGTGTGTATTATCCTCAATGAATGAAAACACATACATACAAATGAAATGCATGATCAAAATGAAAAATATGAAAGTAAAGGAGTTAAGGGGAAGAAGACTCCATTTTGAAGTGTTCGATGGGAGTGACACAGGTGTTTCTCTTAACGAAACTCCCTTAACTTGGAGCCACGTGCTTCTTTCTTTTAAGCGTGGGCTTCGAGATAGTAGTAGAGGCCTTCACATCCTAGAGGACCTCATCGATGACCCTCGTCAGCTCAGACGCGGTGGGAGCTACTGGAGTAGAGGATAAAGCGGGGGCAGCATGTGGCACATTGGTCTTGGCAGAGACTTCCTCACCAGACTCTTGTAAAGTCTTGATCTTAGTAGATTCAACTTGAATAGGTAAAACAGGGAAAGTGGCATCAGATTGTTGTGTTAGAGTGTGAACAGATTGAGGACTGATTGGCATTCCTTTAGGCACTTAAAGTTCAGTGGGGAAATCAGGAAATGGTAGCAAAGGATTGGCGGCGATGCCCTCATGATTTTTATTTAGGGCTTGGTCCTAGGCTCCAGTATATTACCATAACGCCAAATTTTGTTCCTCTACCTTCTCCAATTTTTGTAGTATGAACTCCCGGCGTTGGTAGATTTGAGACACCAATCCTATTGTGTCAACTGGCATAGGTGAGAAAGGTTCATCCTTGGAAATCTTGGCAGCATATACCGGTTGCGCAACCTTTTCTTTGCCCTTCTCTTTGGCCTCTATAGCAATCAATTGCTGCCACAAGGCAAGAGTGATGGTTCCCTTACAATTTTGGACATTGTCTAAATTGAGTTGTGGCACCTTATAGAGTATGCAAAATTTTGAGATTAGCGAAGGAAAAATCAAACTGCTGCAACCCTTATCAACACATTTGTAAGTCTCATCAACAATCAGTCGATCCACATTAATTTTCCTTCCATCATGATTGGGCACAACAAGGCCATTATCTCTTCGAAGACTGTATCATTATGCGTTGTTGGCATGAGATTAGCCTTCAAGAAGTGGCTCTAACATCTCAGTTATGGTATTAATGCCAGCCTTTTCACTATTCTTTTGCCCTTGGAAGAAACATTCCATTTTGTGCCTAGTTCGCATAAGTATTTCAGCAGTAAATGTCTCTTGGCAGCATCCATCGACTCAACAAATGCCAAATGTTCTTCTCTTGCACCATCTAATTGAAACAAACGATTAATATATCCTTCATTGAATTGGACACACGAACCTCGAATAAATAGAAAATGTGAATCCTTGGTAGTGAGGTGGGTGTAGAATTTGTGAATAATGGTGGAGTAGACCTCCCCTGGCTGTTGGTAAAAGGTCTCCCATTAGTGCTTCTTGACAATGGCAACTACTTTCAGCGAGAACCCCAAGTTAGGTTCATTTTTGAATTTGAACCCTTTCTCGTAACAAAAGATTCAAGAAGCAAAGTTGTCCTAATACTTCTTCTTGATTTTGTCATTGAAAAAGATTTTAATTAGTGTTGAGGAAGATGCCATTGAAAGAAATTGGGAGGAAATGGAAAAGATAAAGGAAAAATTGGTTCTTGCTTTTTCTTGCCGTGCGAGAGAATGAAAAGAATAAAGATTTGCTTAAGGAAAAATTAAGGGTTAAATAAATAAAAAATGAGACTGTTGAGATGGTTTAAAGGTGAGGTTAGTGGAGATAATGATAGTTGTGGCATTTATATGTGTATGGGGGAGTGGGATAATGATGAGTTTATGAGTTATGAGAGTTAACGATGCAGAAAAGAACTGGGCAAAAGTAATAGGGTAAAATTTCAAAGTGTGAAAATTTAACCTAGACGGCTAGGGTTTTCTCGCTTTAGCAAAAAATTACTCTCCCCTTGGGCCTTATCGTGTATCGGGTCCAGGTGTTATCTGATTTTTAAATGATGGATGTCCAAATATCCGCATGTCCTGGCAAAATTTCTTGTACTAAGCTTCCAAAGCAGAAAAGAAAATAGAAAAATAGGCTAAAAGAAAAATAACTAACCTAACTATTTACATTGATCAAAAGATGATGGGAAAATTTACTGAATCTTTGCCAAGAGAGTAATCTCCTTGGCATTCCTCTAACTTCCTTCCAGATAATGCTTCAATCTCCGGCAATTCACTTTGAAAATTATCCCCATTTTCAATTCTTTGATATCTAATGCTCCATGAGCATAAGGCTTGACAACTTTAAATGGTCCTGACCATCTGGATTTGATTTTTCCTGGAAATAACTTAAGCCTTGAATTGAACAACAACACTTTTTGCCCTTCTTCAAACTGTCTTGGCAAAATTCTATTGTCATGCCACCTCTTTATTTATTCTTTATACAACTTGGCATTTTCATAGGCTTGTGCTCTAAATTCCTCCATCTCATTCAAATCTAACAAATGTTTCTTACATGTAGCCCTCCATTCCATGTTCAACTACTTGGTTGCCTAATAAGCTCGACGTTCTAACTCTACTAGCAAATGGCATGACTTTCCAAATACAAGCTTGTATGGGGAAGTTCCTAATAGAGTTTTGAAAAGTGTTCTGTATACCGATAAGGAATCATCTAGCTTCAATGACCAATCCTTCCAAGTTGGGTTCACAGTTTTCTCCAAAATATTCTTGATTTGTTTGTTTGAAATTTTTGCATGGCCAATTGTTTGAGGATAGTAGGCTGTAGAAATTTTTTGCTGGATTTTGTACCTGCACAGAGCTTTAGTGATTAAATGACATTTAAAATGGGTACCTTCATCATGTATGATGGCTTTGGGGAACCAAATCTGGTAAATATATGCTTGTGTAGGAACTTGGCAATTGCCTTGGCATCGTTTGTTAAGAGAGCAACAACTTCAACCCACTTTGAGACATGATCTATGGCCACAAGTATGTATAAATTGACAATTGATGGGGGAAATGACCAATAAAGTCTATCCCTCAAACATCAAACAGCTTCATTGACATGATATTCTAAACTGGCAATTGATGTCTGTTGGAAATATTTCCAGTACGCTGGCATTTATCACATGCCTTGGCAAAATAATGGGCATCATTGAACAGAGTAGGCCAGAAAAATCCTGAATGCAACACTTTAGCCGTTGTCTTCATTCTAGCAAAATGTCCTCCATATGGTGTTGTGTGGCAAAGCTGAAAGATGTTTTGTTGTTCATCCTCTGGCACACAACGATGAATGACTTGGTCGGTATATTACTTGAAAAAATGGCTCGTCCTAACAATATTTCCAGATAAACCTCAAAAGTCGCTTCTTGCATTACTTGAAAAGTCCGGTGGCAACATTTTGTTGACCAGTTAGTTGACTATGTCAGTATACGATCGAATAATAGTAATCAAAAGCAAATGTTCATCAGGGAAATCATCTTTGATGGCAGCTGTGTTGCCATCTTCATAGTGGTTCTCTAAATGAAACAAATAATCATCTACCTGATTCTCATTTCCTTTCTTATCTCGAATCTCGAGGTCAAAATCATGTAACAAAAGTTTCCATCGGATCAGTCTGGGCTTGGCATCCTTTTTGACTAAAAGACACTTGAGTGCCGAGTGGTCTGTGTATACCACAACTTTACTACCCACCAGGTAAGATCTAAAATTTTCAAATACAAAGACAATTGCAAGAAACTTCTCAGTTGTTGTGTAGTTAAGCTGGGCCTCATTCAATGTAAGGCTGGCATAATAAACGGTATAGAAAATTTTGCCACGCCTCTGTCCTAACACAATTCCAACGGCATAGTCGTTGGCATCATACATGAGCTCGAATAGCTCATTCCAATCTTGTGCCACGACTATGGGGGCATTAATTAACCTGTCTTTCAGTTCCTGAAATACTTTCAAACAAGAATAGACAAACGCAAAAGTCGTATTCTGTTCTAAAAGTAAGCATAAAGGTTTAGAATTTTTTGAGAAATCTTTAATAAAACGACGATAAAACTTGCATTTCCCAAGAAGCTTCTAATACCTTTGACACTTGTGGGTGGTGGCAATTGTTTGATTACCTCTGCCTTCGCTTTGTCTACTTTCAGTCCCTGTTTGGTCACTTTGTATATGAAAACTATGCTCTCCTTCCCCATGAAGTGGTATTTTTCCAGTTTAGGACCATGCTGGTTTTAGTACATCTTCGTATAACAAGTTCCAAACTCTGAAGGCATTTCTCAAAACTTTCGCCAAATACTGAGAAGTTATCTATGAAGACTTCTAAATTGTTCTCGATCATGTTTGAGAAAATTGACATCTTGCAACGTTGAAACATTTTTGGGGTTTTACATAATCCAAAAGGCATTCTTCTAAAAGTGAATATCCCATATGGACAAGTGAACATCATTTTCTCTTAATCTTTTAGAGTGAAGGAAATCTGATTATAGCCTGAGTAGCCATCCAGAAAGCAATAAAATGCCTTACTTGGCAATCTGTCCAACATCTGATCAATGGAGGGCATTGGAAAGTGATCCTTCCACGTGGCATTATTTAGCTTCCTGTAATCCATGCACACATTTTGGCCTGTCAAGATTCTCGAGGAAATTAGTTCATCTTTATTGTTTTGCACAACGGTCATTGCACCCTTCTTTGGTACACACCGCACCAGGCTGACCCACGAACTATCAGAAATGGGATAAATTATCTTGGCATCCATCCTTTTTATGACTTCTTTCTTGACTACCTCTTTTATTCTCGGGTTCATTCTTCTCTGGGACTCGATTGTTTTGCCGTGGTAATCCTCCAAAATGATTTTGTGTCTGCAAATTGTTGGGATTATCCCTCGGATGTCAGCTAAGGTCCATCCTAAGGCTTGCTTCAAATTGCCCAATATTTCCAGCAATCTCTCCTTCTGGTCATTAGTCAAATCTGCAACAATGATCATTGGAAAAGTAGAGTTGTCTCACAGGTAAACATATTTCAGGTGGCTTGGCAAAGGTTTTAGCTCCAGTTTCGGTGGCTCATGTATAGATGGTTTGGGTGACTTGCTTTCTAACACCCTTAACGTATACTCATAGTACAAATACACATTAAGGATGTCAATACATTTTCTGATAGAATTAAATACTCGTAATTTTTTTCTTTTCTTTTTTTTTCTAACCACACGAATAATTCATATTTATTTGACTATTAGTCAAACTTATACCTTTAAAACAACAAATGAATAAATTGATACATGCCCACTAGAGAATATCATAATTTAGAATGTCTTATTATGTTTGGCAGATTGCAGCTTGATCAACATGCTTGACTCATCTTCCGGTAAGTTTCCAATAACCTACATGTGAAACAGCACATGCTAAGTATTCACTTAGTGAGGCAACTATAAATTGAAGTAAAGCATTTCAATGTATAAAAATAACATAAAATAAACTTATCAAAGTCATTCCCCTGTCATTTAACAATACTATACATTTCCTGCAAAATGGCAAGTGATTCAAGTACAACTTATATCATATCATAAAACAAGTATAAATATAATGTTCTCAGTATTTATCAGTCATCATGAAATCATTTGCAATATAACCTTCCTTTAGAGATAGTCCAAAGTAAATATTATGAGATCAAGGTACTCGAGTCACATGTATAACACACTTGAGTGTCTAACTTGTACATCTTGTAAATGAGTACGTACTCGAGGACGCTCTCTGCTTCTCATTTAGGCACCTCGTTAGTGTCATTAGCACTATGGGCTTGGATCCCCAAGGTGCACACCAAGGGCTTGGGTCCCCAAGGTGTTACGTACTCGATGACGCTCTTTGCTCCTCATTAAAGCACCTTGTTAGTGCCATTAGCACTATGGGCTTGGATCCCCAGGGTGCAACACCAAGGGCTTGGGTCCCCAAGGTGGGTGTGACACTGTAGTAGTCACAAAGCTTGTAATCATATCATCTTGTGTGATGCAGTACCATGGGCTCTCATAACATATTACTTGGGAATTTCATTTCATTATAAGCCAATCATCATCATTCTTGTAAACGAGCAATTTATATCCCATATTTCGTCATAATTATATATCATCAAGACATCAAAGTAGGCAATTTATACCCTAACTTCCTTCGTTTATAGAACATATGTCACTTGCCTTTGTTACTTTATGCATCAAATCCATATGCTTCAAAGCAATATAAATCATTTCTATATTAAGGTCGATTTGTCACAAGTCTTTTTCATATATATATATATAATAGGTAAAAATGCACTCACCTTGGCCATTTAACATGAGGCCTCACTAAGTCCTAGTTCGATCCTCTTTCATAGTAACTCGAACCTTCTCTGATTCAGGCTCGACTTCATTAATCACTTAAATACAGTAAAATATTTGTTAGACTCAATTCTAACAATACCTTAATCTTGCTTTTTAACATAATCATTCGAAAATAAAATATTTCTAAAATTTCCCCAACTTTTCTTTGCAATTAACAAATGGGACTTATAGTCTTTAATGACCAATTTGAGCTTCCAATAATTCTTCCGAGCTTGTTAACTAACATTTAAATATAGAATGTTTCAAATTATATTTTCTTCCAGTTTGCGCTACCTTCAAAGATTTACTTGTATAGGACATAATGCATAATGGATCTTAATTTTCCTTGATACTAGACAAACTAGATTTGATAACGGTTCTAACGGTATAAGCCACATAAATTAATAAAATCTACAAAAATTATGAAAAATCACTGAATTCACGTCACAGATTGTCCAGGCAGAAATCTGCTCTATAATTTTTTTGACCTTCCTTCTAATAAAAATTCATATTTTTTAACTCTGAACTCGGAATCAGTTTTCGTTTGTTGGAAACGAAACTAAACTGACATACCTTTATATCGGTATAAAATTCACCATCTAACCATTTTTTATAGAATTTATGGTGAATTTCTAAACTTACCGCCATAATTTAAATTCAACCTAACTTCCCATATTTAGTTTCTAAATTTACCATAACTTCTCCTTATTTTTTTACTTATCAATTTAGTCCTATCGTTTTACTTCAAATAACTAAATGAAGCTTGTATTAATAAGTTCTATTTACATCCTTAATCAAAATAGGCTTAAAACAATTATTTAACCAAAAATCAAAATTAGTCTCCATCAAGAACTACATTGCCATATTGGTCCCTAAACTTTCATACTTGGCCGAATTAGTCCTTTAAGTAATTAAGCTACTATTCCCTCCCTTTATTTAATTAAAGTACTTAAATCAATAATCTAAATTAAGTACTCATAAAATTTCAGTATCATAATTAAATCCCTAAACTTCTTCATGCTTGCCATTTTGGTCCTTCTATCATTCACGAACTTTATTTTGATCCAAACATCAAAATTAAACTTTCTATATTTGATTCAATGAAATACACTCAAAATATATTTTTTTCTCATAATTTTCCCCTTCATTTAAGCCAAATCTGAATTGGTCCTTCAATTTTTCCTACTTGGCCGAAATGGTCAGTTAAAGATACAAGCTCCCAAAATTTAAGCAATTTAAGCATACTATTCATCAATTCAATCCAAGTTCATATCATTTCCAGCCATAACAGATCATCCACCAACTTTACTAAATTTTCTTTTTGATCACTTAATGCAATTCAACATAATTCTTCAATCCAATCACTAAATCAAGCATGTACAAGCCTTAATCTTTCATAAAAATTCTTAAATTTCAATTCCCTAAATAAATCCCTAAATTCTAGGGTTAGGGTTCTTAACTTTATCATGAAATTAAACACAATCCAAGCTTAATTTCATCAAAACAACATTGAATTCATGTCATTCAAGTCCTAACTTTAACTTAGCACATCAGTTCCCTAATTCTTTCTCATCAATAACTCAAGTAGTTCTTCACAACAACATGCAATATTACTACCAAAGTGTAGAGAATTGAATGTAGAACAAATTATTCTAAAGGATCATACCTTGAATCTTGCTTAAAATCCTTCAAAATCAAACTTGAAAATTGAGTTTTCTTCTCCACCCTTTGTTCCTCTCTCCCAAGTTTTTGAAGCAAAATAGATGAACAACTTTTTTTCATTTTACTCTTATTTTGCCACTTGTTTGATTAAAATGAATTTTAAATTTATTTTAATCCATTTTACTAAATTGTCCCCCAATTACACCCTAATTTACAATCTTTCTTTAAAAGTCACTCCATTAAATTTGAACCAATTTGGTTGCTTCATAACCGACCACTTCTAAAGAAATCATAAGAATTTTATTTTATGATTTTTTTATTCGATCCAAATATTCGATAATCACCTGATATGATTTTCCAATAATCGAACTATTGAATCTAATCCAAAAATCTCATATCTCTAAATTCCATAAATGTTATTTTATGATTTTCCATGGCTTATGGAACAGCCTCTAAATTTTCAATTCGATCTGATTTCCCGATATTCACAAAACACTTCTACTGCTATTTTACCTTTACCGAGCTATTGTATTTATTCCAAAAATTTTATGTTTCCATATTCAGAAAAGTAATAATATTATCTCATAAAAAACTTCCTTTCCTAAGGACTTGGACTGAATTTTCCTAACTCGGTCTAATATTATGATAATTATCGAAAATCCTCATCGAGTAAAATTTCTCTTAAAAATCCTTTATCGAAAATCCATATGAATATTCTCTACTCTTAATGAGTCTAAAATATAGGCCAAAAACACTTTTATGGGACATTCTCGAAGGTCACTCATCCTAGTGTTTCTATGGTCTGGGCACACTTAATAATTTTATTTAATCCAAATTCAATATCGTATACTGTATTTTCATTCCTGGGACCTATATCAGATTTTACTCGCTGACTGAATTTATCCATCTACATGATAAAATTAGTTATTGAGAAAATCCTTTATTATGGATTTAAACTTTTCCTTTCTTTATGATTTGGCAACCAACCTTTGAAAATTGTCATTTTGGTCACTATACTTTAACCTTCAATTCCCATTCCAATTTTATTGGATTTTAACCTAATTTTGTATGTACCCTCATATTCCTATCCTTTATCTCATGATACCTTTAAACCTCAAAAATTCCTTTTCTAAAGCTCCTAATTAAAGAAATCCTAACTTTTCCATTTTTTTCATTTTAGTCACTAAGTTAGCTTTTAAGCTACTAACTTATTACCAAATGACCTTAATACTGTTTAACAAAGTTTTAAGGTGTTACATGATTTCTCTACCAACCAACTCAAGTGGCTCAAGTCTCCCAAAATAACACATGACTTCATTCAACATGGTTGGTTCTTTAGATTCTTTACTTATCATATCATCATCATCTAACTCTCTGCATTATCATCTGTATCTTGGAAAATATGTGATGTGTCCAAGTTGAAAATGGACTATATCATCTCAACAACTTGGAATTCTTCAGATTCATCTGCACACTTAAGAGCTTGAAATACTTTAAACATAACCTGTTGGTTATTCATACGCATAGAAAGCTCACATTTTTGTACATCAATTAGGGTCCTACCCGTGGCAAAAAACGGTCTTCCCAAAATTATTGGGACATTATCAGCAGCCTCATATTTTAAAATAATAAAATTAGCTGGAAATATAAATTTATCTACCTTTACCAACACATTCCCAATCTTACCCTTGGGATGTACATAAGATCGATCTGCTAGCTGAAGTGTTACTACGTCCACGTTGAAAATGGACTACATCATCTCAACAACTTGGTATTCCTCAGATTCGTATGCACACTTAAGAGCTTGAAATACATTAAACATAACATGCTGGTCATTCATATGCACAATAAGCTCACCTTTTTGTATATCAATTACGGTCCTACCCGTGGCAAGAAATGGTCTTCCCAAAATTATTGGGACATTATCAGCAGCCTCATATTCTAAAATACTAAAATCAGCTAGAAATATAAATTTATCTACCTTTACGAACACATTTTCAATCTTAACCTTGGGATGTACATAAGATCGATCTGCTAGTTGATGTGTTACTATAGTAGGACTTGCTTCAATTCTAAGCTTTCTGAAAACTGACATTGGCATCAGATTGATGCTGGCTCTCAGGTCACATAGTGCTTTACCCATGAATCTATTGCCAATTATGCAGGGAATAGTGAAACTTTTCAGATCTTTTATTTTCGGTGGCAGTTTATTGGTTATCATTGCTATGCATCTTTTAGTAAGAGAAACAGTCTCGAAGTCACCCAGCTCCTCTTTTTGGACAAGATGTCCTTCGTGAACTTAAAGTAGTTGGGAATTTGTTTGAGAGCTTCTACTAATGGTATGTTGATTTGTAGTTGTTTAAGAACTTCTAAGAAGTGCTTAAATTGGTGGTCTTGTTTGTTTTTCTGAAGCCTTTGTGGAAAAGGTGGTGGTGGATAAGCAAATATTGGCTCCACTGGCTTTGCCAAAGTGGTGTTGGCATCAGATTGAGGTCTGACATTGTTATTACTTGCCTTCAGCTTCTTGGCTTCTTTGGGCTTATTTGTTGGTAGCATCTTCTCATCCTGGAAAATGATTGGTTGTTTGATAGGTGTTTCATTCTCGCATTGTTTTTCACTTCGAAGAGTGTTCTTGGCATTGTTTATTCCCTTTTTACCGAGCATCTTCTGTATCACTTAGCAAAGTTCTCTGGGGTCTATTACTGAGTGCATTTGCAATCTGTCCCCAGTTGAACCTCCAAGTTCCACATAGATGCTGCTAGACTCTGGACAGTGGCATTATTTCTCTCCATGTACTCTGTTAAAGAGTTCCATTGGGTAGATCTCTGCACTGGATGGAAATTGTTTTGTACTCTCTATGGCATTACATTCTAGTTAAAACCTGATGGTGCATTGTTGCTTTGATGCTCAACATTATATTGGTTACCTCTTTGATTTGCCCAAAAAAGTTCATGTGTTGCTTCCAACCTGCATTATAAGTATTAGAATTTAGGTTAAAATTACGATTGAAATTGCCAACATAATTTACTTATTCAGGGTTTTCTGGGAAGTCATCCATATTATGACGCTCTCTATAAATAGTGCATAATAGTTTCAGTACCTTTAGTTCTTGAACTTTAGTAGGCTTTTGCATTGCCTTCATTATATTAGTGAGGTTGGAAATTTGAGCATTGATAGATGAATGTGCATCAAGCTCTAATTTCCCAATAGTTTTTGTTCTGGTTCCCAATCTAGCAGTAAGATACTGAAGGTCATTAGTGGGAATCATTTCAAGGATGTCAAATGCCTCAGTGTAATTCTTGTCTAGCAACGAACCATTTGCCGAAGCATCAACCACAGTCCTTGCATGAGCATTGAGTCCATTATAAAAAGTCTCCATCTGGGTCTAAGTAGGAAATCCATGCATGTGACATATTCTCAACATATCCTTGAAACGCTCCTAGGCATCATATAAAGTTTCGTCATCAGTTTTCCTAAAAGTAATGATTTCACTCTGCAACTTGTCATTAAGTTTAGGTGGCTGGAATCTCAGAAAGAACTTTTGGCATAATTCTGCCCATGAAGTAACTGAACCAGGAAAAAAAGAACTTAGCCACAATTTTGCTTTATCTTTCAGAGAAAATGAGAATAGTCTCAACTTCACTGTCTCTTCAACTACACCAGGTTGCTGAAATAGTTGGCACACCTCTATGAATTGCTTAAATGTTGTATTGGGTCTCCAGTAGGTGATCCATCAAATTGACGTGCATTTAATAACGTCTAAATCATTACTGGTTTAAGTTTAGAATTGGTTGTATTTACCTCTGGGCCAACCAACCCTGTTATCAAATTATCCATGATTGGTGCCAAGTGTTCTCTAATAGGTCGTTCTTCTTCCACAACAACAGTAGGAGTGGGTGGAATTTCTTCATGTATTACCGGATTCTCCTGGTTTTTGGTATTGTTTATAACACCTTCTAGACCATCATTTTCGTTGCAAGTCATTTCTCGAAGTTTTCTTTTTATCCTACGTAGGGTTCTTTCAATTTCTGGATCGTATAGTAAATATTTCCTTACAGTGCAGCTCCTGGTCATACACCGAACAAAAGAAAAATAAGTAAAATAAATAAGACAACTAAAAATCAAAACAATAAATCCCATTGCAATCCCTGGTAGTAGCGCTAAAAAATTATCGATTGACTAACACTTAGCAAACAATGGATGAATTAACGTAATATGCCAGTAAAAATATGCCAAGAATAGGTCTTTTTACATGCAAGTATACACAGTCAGCTAGTAATACAGCAGCAAGCTGAGTATCGCATCCACAGGGACTGTCTAGGAATTAAATGCCACGATAATTACTTATGATTTGAAATAAGTAAATTGGTGATTGAGATTGGTTTTTGTTTAAGAAAACGTTTAAGGAAAATAAAGTACAAAACTGGGTAGGTTGGTAAACATTTGAATCAAGGTGATGGTTAAGTGTTGGCAAAGGGTGCTTGGATTTCACGCTCGCGATGGCAGCAATTAATAACTTTAAACCTTGGTTTTATTACCAAGTAGATTTTAAGTTAGTATTGCCTCTATCGACAAAAATACCCTAAGTTAATCACTTTAAAACCCCTACATGTCTATAGTGTTGTTTTCAAATAATTAACTTGGCAAGATTTTAATCTTTACTCCTAAGGGGTAGATCCACTTCCAAAGTAAGATCGTCTACTTGAATATCTTCTGTCAAAGCTTCTCTCCTTAGTATTTAGCAATTAATTCTTATCCCCTAAGTCTGTTAAGATATTAAGGGATAATGAGCATTCAATGCCAACTGTCTTATGGCATAAAATCAGATAAAAATAAATGCTAGCAAAATAAAAAATTTCCAAGGTATTCAATTATTAAAAACCTAAAAGCAAAGCGTTCATCGCAAACATCCCAGCTAACTTAAGAAAATCAATTCATGGCTGGGAAACCATCAACACCATATCATTTTCAAATAACACCGTCATAAAATCAGAATTAAAACTAAAAGAAATGGGCAAAGAAGGAGATCCATCGATACAGCCCTTCAATGGATCTAGAGCTCTCAGTTGAAGCTTGGTCAAACCACGGTTTACTCTCTATACTCTTTTCTCACCACGGCGCAGCCTCCTTGACTCATCGATGGGCTTTCTTTATATAGGCGCTCATGGAAACCCTAGATTGCTTTTGAATCTTGAAAGTTTGTTACGCTTTAAGATAGGTGTGTTATCCTCTTATCCTCTTTTTGAACTTTTAGGGATGACTGGGATTTTGACCAAAGGCTAACTAACCAGACATCGTCATCCTTATTTTGCCAACCGAGCTTGGCAATTCTCGTCCTACTTTTTCCATCAGCACTCAATATTTCTCTTCTACTCTTCTGGCCTTCTGTCGCTGCTCCTATCTTACTTCTGTCAAATGCTCCTAACCTGCCACCAAAACAAGAAAATACCCCTTCACTCTGGAAAAAGAAATATTCCTTAACTCCTTGGTGCAAATGCATGAATCTACTAACTAAATGCACAAATATGTACTCGAAGTCAAGAAATATCATGGCAATATATACGTGAAAAGTAATACTTTTGAGGATTTAACACTGAACTTACTTGATGGTAATAACATATTGCATTGATGTCATAGCCTTCAGGATAAGAAGGCTCTTTAGGCTTAGACTAAACTTGGTCCACAAAATTTTTTCTCTACTAGTATCGGAAGCAATTCTGCATATGTCATCGGAATTGAATTAAAAGATCCTCCTCCTTTGTTTCCTTCTTGTATTTCTTTGTAATATCCCGAAAATCGGCCTAGTTGGGATTCAATTTCTAGTGATCAGAAAATTTATTTTCGATCGAGTAAGAAAGTATAATTCGAGGGTTATATCACAAGAAGCGGAAAGACTAAGATTTAAGTCCTACATTAAACCATTTTTAATTAATAGACGACTCATAAGCCATGTTTCATTGTTTAGTTAAGTGTTAAAATAATAATAATAATAATAATAATAATAATAATAATAATAATAATAATAATAATAAAACCCCTTTGGGAGGGTTTAGTAATGAACGGTTGGAAATATGGGGATTTGATGGCACATGGCATATGAAATTAGCCATTCAGTAGTAATATATATATTATATTTTATTTGATTAAAAAATTACATTATATATATTAAATCATGTATTAAGCTTATTTTGTTATTGTAATAAGTAAGGCTGGAGACGCTTAGTCATCACAAGTTAAAATGGTATGCTGACACCTATCCTTCCATTAGCACAAACTAAATGATAAGTTCATTTTAACATGGTCTTCTATTTCTAAAAAAGTGGAAAAACTTGGAAGTCAAATGGGGGAAGGAAGAAAGCTTTAGGGTGTTAAATTGAAAAGAGAATTCCTCAAATCAGACTTTTTCCTTTAGCTTATCCATAGTCTATAATATCAAATGTTAGCAAAGTGCATCGAAAACAAGTTTCGATTAACATGAATTCAAGAACAATGGGTAAGACCTTCATATCTTAATTTCGATAAATTGTTTGTTTAATTATATATATATATACTGACCATACTGTCTATTTGTGGAAATGTGTTAAATGGAGCATGAACCAACCTTGTTCGTAAGGCAAGGATAAGTAGAAGAATGAAAAATCCAGATTGGTTGATAGCTAACTTGGTTGAGGTGACTATAGTTCATGGTTTGGATGGCTAGGAGGCATCCTTGTTGTATTACTTCCTATAGTTTATTGTATGATTATTTTCGAATTGTTCATTGACTTATATAGAGCATTTGATGGAAATTATCATATCACTGGAAAGCATTGGTAAGTCCTTTTGTATTGCCTTGCATCATATCGCATCGGCAAGATTATTGCATTGATGAGTTCATTGCATCGGCAAGTCCATAGCATTGATTAAATTATTGCATTAATGAAAACATGGTATTGATAAGATCACAGTTTTGACAAAGATATTATATTGGCAAGGCTATTGTATTAATTATTTATTGTATTGACAAGGACTATTGGAGCTAAGGCTCAACTATCGAATAAGAATATTTCTCTTTTGTTAAATCATAAGACATGTAAATTGCCTTGCAATGGAAGCCCTTGGACACTTTGACTTGGTACATGGTATATTGGGACTACGTTCCATGAGCTACGGCTCAAGGGTAATGACCCTATATTATATTGGCGATGCTGAAGGTTAGGGGGAGATGATGGATGATGATGGAGGAAGCATTGACTCATTTTTATTACAATGATACAAGCCATTGCTTTGTGCTTTGAGCTTGTTTAAACACATACCAATGCTACCTAAGTCCAAAAGTGATCTAAGGCGAACAATGTAAAAAACAAGTAAAGACATTGACAAGATTATTACAAGAATAAGAAATGTAAATGAGTTAATGACATCGGGCATTGAACAATCATGTTACCATAGGCATTGCTTATTTTGCTTCCATAATAGTCATTGTTATTATCTTTATGTTATTGTAAAAGGTCACTACCTCACTAGGCAAAGTATGCCTAATGCATTCATTTCCATGCATCATTTCAAGTTTAAGATTTCCGAGGACGTGATCATGGTTCGAGGTTGCAAGTCACTCTCTAAGACTTTTGAGTAATGTATCTTTGTCCCTTATAACTCCTAGAAAGGTGGCATATGGCACATGTATATGTATGTATGTGTAAACATGATGTATATGTTATGGAATTGTAAAAGGTAACTAAGATAAGTTTAGGAGATGCTTAATAATGACATTCTAGAATAAGGTATGAAAATATGTGATTAAATATGATTATTGAGGCCTTGTATGCATTGATTAGTAAAGAGGACATGAGATCTATGTAAACAAGTTATAAAATGGTCATCTTGGTGACATGATGTTAGATATGAGTTGTATGATAAGGAATAAGTCTAAAATGATGTATTTCTCGTGTATGTATAGCTCACCATGTTGAATGGGTTAAAATATGAAATATGGCATGTTGGTGTTTTGGTAAAATTGGTAAAGTGGCCTAAAACGCTCTAACAAGTAAGAATATAGAGAATGGATTCATATTGGTATGAAAATTTGCATGTATATAGATTTGATGTTTATAAGTTGGCTTGTAAAATTTGGTAATCATTGGACAAGGTTAAGGCCCTTGATTTGTCTAAAAACTAGACTAATATTGTCATTATAGGATTGTCCATACGCTACGGGTGGTGGCATATTAGTACGGGAGTGCAATTTGGGGCGTAGGTATAAAGACATACCGATACAGCTATTGAAGTATCAGTAAGGGTATTTGAATCTAGAAAATTACTTTAGTATTGTACTGACACTCCATCGATCCCTAGAGTTGACCAATTTGGCGTTGATTGTGTGTACCAATACCCAGCATCGATACAAGCTTAAAGAATTTTACCGGTACGACCCTTAGCGCATGTAATCGTTTTAACGACCAAGACAAGGCATAATGATACAGCCTCTTCGAGTATCGTTACCGAGTTAGGTAAGTTGGTTAAAAACGTTAATTAACTAGTTTTAAAATCTTGCAATATGGCCACTGTATCTTGTATGGATTAATTGAAGGTACAAATGATTTCTAAATTCATTGAATTTTGTATACAAGATAATCAAGCCTCGAATTTCACATTGGTAACCCTAATTATTGATAAGTCCCTATAATTTTCTAAAATTACAATTTGATCCCTAAAGTTGAAAAAGTTATTGAATGGCCCTTTATTATGATTTTAATTAAGTACCAGTTGATCATTGTTAATTATCGCATTATATTAATAGCTTTGGTTCACTATCCAACGCATAAGTTATCATAAATTTGGGTTCGATCGCTGTATTATTCACCGATAATTCTTCTGACCCAGATTCCTACCAGACCATAAAGGGGTGTTACATTCTTCCTAGCCTATCATCACTTTCTTAGGCTCTCAAAGGATTAAGATTAACAAAAAAAATAAAGCTTCAATTTCACGGACATGCAAGGATTTTCAAAGGATGAAAATTATGAATGCTTGGAATTTTGGCACTTAATATGCATAAACGATCTAATTTTAAATGCGAGTTAGAATTGAATGAATTTGCATATTGCTAAATTGATTTTACTTAAGGTTTAGTTTATTTTTTATATTATATTTGAATAATTACTTGGGTAAATTATATGGTTAGTCTGTGAATTTTTAGGATGCTTGCATTTAATCACCAGACTTTAAAAAAATGCAATATAATCACAAAATTTTTAATTCGTTTTTATTGCAATAATTGTCGTCAACTATCGTTAATCAATATCGACATGATATGCTATGTAATGCTAAAGTTGATTGGTGGATAATCATTTTGACAACCATTCGATTCAAATATTTCAATTAGCCTTGCGAGTTCGTCATTTGTATTTACTTACTTTGTTAAACCAATAAAATGGGTATGAATTGTTTTATTGATAAGAAAATATGATTTATTATAAATGTTATATTAAACTCTGAAGTTTTATTTTAATTATTTATTTAAAGAGAAAATTTTATCATTGTTTTATACCATGAGTATGAAGTCCAATATATGATAGGGACTAACCGAACTCAATATCGAACGTCGAATTGGTCACCGAAGTAAATCTATTTTGAATTTAAGCAAACTCACATGTAATTTAAAATTAAAATGTGACATTTCATCAATCAACATACAACGAAAACATAATCATATATATAAGTGGGCAACAAAACCTAGAACTTGTTTTGTCTACCGAGAAAATACTAAGGGCAAAATTGTCATGGTAAAGCACACAAATGGTAACTAAAGTTTGTTTACAAATTCAAAACGATAACTAAACTTTCAAAAGTTATATAATGACAATTAAACTTTATGTTTTGTCACAAAACGGTCACTCGACCGTTAACAAACGTTAAATGGATAATATTGGAATTTCGAAAATTTGAATAATAACACATTTAGTACTCTATATTTATAGATTCACTTAATTTATTCATATTTCAAATTAAAACCCATAATTTCCCAGTATTTGACACCATTGAACCTACTTCTCAAGTAAGCCATTCATTTTAAAGCTACTAGATCTTTCTCTTTTTTAAATTTCCTAACTATAATTCTAGTTTGAAGTAGATCACTCGGGCTCCTTATTTCCTGCACATCAAAGCATGAATTTGTCAAATGAACCAACTTCCTCGAATGCCTTTGGGTTATCCAAAGGTAGAAAATAATCAATGAAGGATTACGAGTCAATATGGTTGCTAGAGACCATATGAAGAAGTTAAAAAATTCTGGTGTCTTACCTTTCGTTATATTCTTAAAGCATATTAGGGTTCATTGATAGGATTTAAACTCCAATGAAACTCAGTTGTTCACAGCAAGAAGATTTTAAAGAGCACAAGATTGACTAACTTGCCTCTCTGAATACTCTACTTTTTTTGGAGTAAATAACATTGAGAATTTGCTTTGTTTTTCTTTGTAGTGCATTTTTAGGATGTTTCATAGAGACAAGCCTCGTGCAATGCCACATGATACTTCCAGTTCTACTTACCGAAAACCTTCATTGGCTAAAATAAAGTGTGACATTCCTACATTCAAATGTACACCTGATCTAGATGCCTCGTGCAAAGCCATATAATACTTTAGGTTCTACTTATCAAAAACCTTCATTGGCTAAACCAAAGTGTGACATTTCTACATCCAAATGTACACCTGATCCAGATGCTTATTGTGATTGGGATAATAAGGTTGAGAACATGGTTTCATATCATAAGTTTCCAGATTATGAAAAAATTTGATAGCTACCTTAGGATTTGTTGACCAGGCTTTGCGTTGGTGGAATGAATTTTCGAGGGACCAACAGTTATATCGTGAATGAGAGATTAATTCTTTGAAAGAATTGAAGCGGATCACGAGGAAGTAATATGTTTCATCTTGGTATTATAGGGATAATGAATGGAAGCTTCAACAATTGAGACAACGCCATAAATAAGTCGTTGAATATTTCAAATACATGGAGATTCTTTTGCAAAGATCAAACATCCAAGAAGAAGAGGTAGATACATGATCCAGATTTTTTGGAGGGTTAAATGAGGATATAGTTGAGGTGCTTGAGTTTCAGACTTATGCTCATATTGATGAGGCTATCCAAGAAGACATTAGCATTGAGGTCCAACTCCTATGGAAAGACAAGTCTCATTCAAGGGGTTATTCATCCTATGATAAGAATGTAAGGAAGACGTTACCATGGAGAATTTGAACTTGCCTTGTGATGAAGAAGAAGTTGATGATCATCTAAAGGGAAACACCTACGACGATACTCCACAATCAAAAGCTGCAATTGATTCTCTTCATAATTCTACTTCATGTTCTAGCGCTAGTGAAAATTTTCCTATTGAAGAAGAATAATCTTCCAAACAAGAGGAAAGTGATATTGAACCCACCAGTCAAGAGAACAATGTTTCTGATCCTTCATGTGTAGAAGTAAGTTCCCTTGATTCATTCTCATCACCACCCCAAAGAAAGTAAGTGTGATTTTAACCCTTTATTTGATTCTTGTTCAACCATTATGTTAGAAATAATTTCTCCTCTAGAAAAATTACACTTTGATGATATTTTTGTGAGAGGGATATCATAAGTAAGTTAAAAAAGACTGAGAGTAAAGAGGCCAAAAGCAAAAAAAGTCAAATTGATAGCCCAAACTTGGTGAGTGAAAACACATATGTCGTAAAAGTCACACAAAGTCCAAAAACAAAAAAATATATCGAGTGATTTTTTTTACTAATCATAACAAATGTTCCATTAGTATTATCTTATTTTTTTCAGGATGAATCATTTTGAGGAGAGGGGCAATGATACACGTATGAGATGGATAAAATGTTGCATCGTGGATAAGATGCTGAAACTGTTTTCTAAGTCTGGGAAATCAAACGACCTGTGACTACTTTTCGAATGAGATTCGGGCAATTTTGGGTCGAGATGCTTTTTGATGAATAGACCTTCATTCAGTTACCTTTCCAATGCATCAATCCGATGTCGAGAACTCAAGATATCCCATTTTATTGAAGATTGTGCATGCAGAAAAATGGATGCATAATTTATTTTGGAATTTTGTAAAATTTTGCCCAAAAACTAATATATAAAGCTTTGGACGAATTAAACTTAGCCCAAGATATTTATTATCTTTTAAATTGATATTTTTAGGGGTTTTGTAAGTTAGGAACTATAAGCCACCTTCTTCTTGAAGCATCCTAATCGTTGGATCAAAGAATGAATCAAGGAATGAGATTACACACCATATTCTTGCAGCCCACACCAAGACTCCTCAAATTCATCACAACCATCAAATTGAAGCTCTTCCAAGGGTCCCCACTGCTGCCACCAATTTTAAGGGTTCTAAGTGCTTTATTTGTTATTTTATATTCATTAGTAGTTCATTCTTTTTGGCCATCCTTCATCTATAAAATGATATTTTTTCTTCATTGTTTTTTTAGATTTAAGATTTTAATAAAAGTATTTTTTTTATTACGTGTTTTCAAGTGTCAATAAAATTACGCCTTAGAAGTTTTCTTCAACATGTTCAACTAGTTTGAGCAATGAAGGATCTTCACACTCCGAGTTACCTATCTAATTTCGGGTAAGAGGGTCAGTTAGAACAATATCATGGAGGTTGCCTATCCAATCGCGAGTATGATGATTTTGTGGGACAACTACCATTCCATCACCATCTTTATCTTCTACAATCATCCCCAAACGTCACTGTCATCCAATTCAAAACTAATTTTTTTCAAATTTGATTTCTTTATTCATTACTTTATCTTTATTAATTTTTTTATAGTTTATTCATCTTATTCATTGTCTAAACATTCATCTTAACTTCGTTTCTTTAATTTCTGCTTCTTAATTTTAGAATTTTCAAGAAAAGTCTAACTAGCTTATCTTGGAATTTCAAGATCACACCTAGCTTTGTTCATCGAGCCCTAGGATTGACTCCAAGCAATTGATTGAAGGGTTCAACGTTACAAGGTGACTTCATATCATTTATGGAGTTGCCTTGGTACATTGTATTCTTCAATTGACTGCTTGGAAGCAAACCAAAAGCTTTAAACTCAATAAGATGGATTATGCGAATCTTTGAATTTCAAGAATGCTTGGTTTGACATTTTTGAAAATTCTGAAAATAATAGTAGAAAATTAAAGAAACAAATTGTAGAATGAAGAATAGATGAAAACCAAGAAGAATTAAACAAAAAATATAGAAAAATATAAACGAGAAAGAAAGATAAACAAACCTAAAAATTCATATTTGAATTGCTGGAGATGGCGTCAATGGAGATTGTTGTAGAGGATGAAAATGGTGTGATGGATAAATAGATATCCCATGGAACCCTTCTACCTATAATTGAACATGCAACCTCCACGATAAGGCTTTAACCGCCCTCCTACCCGCGATTAGATAGGCAACCCAGAGTGTGAAGATCCTCCATTGCACAAACTAGTTGAACATGTTGAAGAAAACATCTAAGGAACAGGTTTATTGATACTTGAAAGCACATACTCAAAGAATACTTTATCAAAATCTCAAATTTGGAAAATAAGGAAAGAGACATCATCCTTTTATAGGTGAAGGATGGCCAAAAAGAATGAACTACTAATGAATAAAAAATAAAAAAAATAAATCAACCTTAGAAATCTTGAAGTTAGTGGCAGCCATGGGGACCCTTGGATAAGCTTTAATCAGATGGTTGAGATGAATTTGAGGAGTCTTGGTGTGGGCTGCAAGAATATTGCGTGTAATCTCATCCCTTGATTTATTCTTTGATCCAATGAGTAGGATGCTTCAAGATGAAGGTAGTTGATGATTCAGAACTTATAAAACCCATAAAAATATAAATTCAAAAGATAATAAATACATTGGGCTAAGTTTAATTCGTCAAAAGCCTTATATATTAGCTTTTGGACAAAATTTTACAAAATCTCTTATCCAGTTTTCTACATGTGCGGTCTTCAGCAAAATGAATGTATCTTGAATTCTCGACATCGGATTGATGCTTTGGAAAGATAACTGAATGTCCAGATCCCATTTAAAAAGTCATCGCAAGTCAATTGATTTCAAAGGCATAGAAAACAATTTTAGCTTCTTGTCCAAGATGCATCGTTTTAACTCCCCCATTCATGTATCAATATATTATCGATATTGGACAAATTTCAAAGAGACCCTTACATTTCCCATGGGTTCGTAGAATGGTCCCAAGTTTATCTCACATTTAAATTAGTCCCCAACTATGCAAAACTTTCAATTAGCCTCTACAGTCTACAAGTTAAAACATTCTAAAGAAAGGATGTAAAATGGAGAGAAAGGGATGGTAATTTTTATTTTTTAATTTAGTTTTTTTCCAAACCAAGAGTACACTGATATTATATAGCAAAAGAGATAACCAACTATTTCTAGAATCTTCAAAATTTCCTCTATAAATCGCTCCAGAAATTTGTTTTTACCATCTAACAACTTTTTGACAGCTTAGCATTACAGCTGTCAATGAATTTACATTCATTCTTCAACATTTTCCCCACTTGTTTTTCTTTCCTGAACTTCAGCAAGACTCAAGACATTCAATTGTTTGTGAAGTTCTTCAAAGTGCTGAACTGCAACTGGTTTGTGAGGGCGTCGGCAATTTGATATCAAGCTGGTATGTAGTTAACCTAGAGCAGACCATCAGCCACTCTTTTGCGGACGAAGTGCAAATCAAGATCAACATGCTTGGTTTTAGCATGTAGGACAGGATTTGCAGCCATGAAGATTGTGCTAGTGTTATCACACCACGCCTTAGGCACATCAGGCAAGTAGATCCCTTGTCCAAGAGAACAGACTTAACCCAGAAAATATCAGAGGCAGCATCAGCAAGGCTCCTGTATTCAGCCTCTACGGTGGAACGAGATACTGCGCGCTGCTTCTTGGAGCTCCAAGATACTAAGTGAGAACCCAATGTTACACAATAACTAGTGGTGGAGCGTCTATCATCCACATCACTCCTCCAATCCGCATCCGAATAAGTTGTGAGGAGAAGTGAATCTAATGGTTGTGGAGTGAACCATAAACCATAATTAACATTACCTTTCAAATATTTGAGAATGCGACATACAGCCTGCCAGTGAACATCATAAGGAGATTGCATGAATTGTGCAACTTTGTTGACTGTAAATGACAGATCAGGCCGGGTGTTGCATAGATATTGAAGGCTCCCTACAATGCTGCGATAAGTGTGAATATCTCCCAGGGGATCACCATCATGTCGACTTAACTTAGGATAAGCAACCATTGGTGTAGATGCCTCATTCCCATTGATTTGTTCTGACCGACGCAATAACTCAAGAGCATAGTTTTTCTGATGTAAAAATAACCCACCACCAACCTGTTGAACATCAATTCCAAGAAAAAACTGAAGAAGGCCTAGATCTTTCAAAGAAAAACGAGTGTGCAGTTCTGTTATAATATGTTTGATAAGGTCATCCGAGCTCCATGTAATAAGAATATTGTCAATATAGACGACGAGATACGTAGTCACAAAATTTTCCATGCACACAAATAACATTGTATCAGCAGAGGAGGCATGAAAACCAAGATGAGATAAGAACGACTTCAACTTGAGAAACCAATTTCTCAGGGCCTGGTAAGCCATAAAGTGTATTTTTGAGCTTGCAAACAAGAGGAGTGCCATCAGCTTTGTTAACAAGAGGAGGCATGTAAACCACTTCTTGAAGGTCGCTTTTAAGAAAGGCATTGCTTACATCTACTTGATGTATTTGCCACTTTCGAGTTACAGCAATAGAGAGGAGTATGTTCACTGTGAAAAAGCGTACAACTGGGCTAAAAGTCTCCAAATAATCCTGACCGGGAACTTGAGTGAAGCTCTTAGCTACAAGTCGAGCCTTGTAGCGATTGATTGTGCCATTGGAATTGTATTTGATGCAAAAGAGCCATTTGCAACATATGGCCTTTTTACCAACTGGTAATTCCACAAGATCCCACCTGTCATTTGCCTGTAAAGCATGAAACTCATCTATAACAGCTGCTGTCCATTTCTCATCAGATAAATCATTATGTACAGTGATAGGAATAGCGTCACTTTGAGCAAGATAGAGTTTTGGCTTGAAAATGCCGGCCTTACTTTGAGTTGTCATTGAATGCACATTGGATCCTGGTTATTGAAGGTCATGTACATCATCATCAGAAGGAGTGTCACATGATCCACCAACACCAACAGTCGACCTAGGAGAGGATGACAACGATGGACGAGTATCAACAGTAGGTGCATCATCCTGATTCGAGGGTAACATGTGAGAAAGGGGCCATGGTGGCCGGAGAAGATGAACTCTGGTAAACAATGAACAATAAAATATGAAAAGCTAGAGTTGAATGATAGAACAAAAATAGTATTTTCAACATAGAACAATGTATTTCTCTGTATTTTCTCTTATTCTTCTTTTTATTCAAATGCGTATAAGGTGAGCCTTTGAATAGGCAATTACGTATAGATAAAACTATATTTTATCTCTAATTTAAGTAAGACTTTATCTCTAATTTAAAGAAGATAAATAAGATTTTAATTTTAATTTAAAGAAGACTTCTAGTAAATCTAAACTACTAGTTACTGACTTAGAAATAAACTCTAATTACACGGTTACAATCCACACTCCCCCTCAAGCTGGTGAGTAAACGTAGTAGAGAACCAGCTTGGATCTTGGATGCGATGCCTTGTGCAAAAAAGAAGAAGAAGAAGAAGAAGAAGAAGAAGAAACCAGCAATTTTATCTTCGCTGATTTTTTTTACAGCAACTCAAACTTCATGTGCTGTACCTTAGAGAAAAATGCTCCCTTTTCTTGAGAGTCTTTGATTTGATTGATGCATCAGTTGGAATATCAGGATTCTCCACTTGATGCTCCATGGGATGCTCCAGCATGCACTTCCTAACAAGATTTTTTATGCGAAAGATGTAGGCTGTGATGAGAAAAATCTACACTCCCCCTCAAGCTTGTAGTTACACATACTAAAAACTCAGCTTAGATATTTGATGTAAATTCCTTTCCCTATCTTTTACAATGGATGGCTAAGATAGAAACGAATAGTTTTTAAGGCTAAACTATAACCTTTCCTTATCTTTTACAATGGATGGATAAGATAGAACCGGATAGTTTTTAAGGCTAAACTATAACCTTTCCCTATCTTTTACAATGGATGGCTAAGATAGAACCATTAAACGAACACTACCAATCACCTTGTGATTGAATATAGGTGAATATCAAAAGAAGTAATTAGGCATTCTTCACCGGACAGATTCGACGATTTGTCGTAGCAGAAGAAAAATAGTTTCATAACCTTCGGTGGCAGCAGAAGAGAACCAGCTTCAGGATCGTCTATGGCTCTGATACTATGTGAGAAAGGGGTCATGGTGGCCGGAAAAGATGAACGCCGGTAAACAATGAACAATAAAATATGAAAAGCTAGAGTTTAACGATGGAACAAAAATAGTATTTCCAACAGAGAACAATGTGTTTCTCTGTGTTTTCTCTTATTCTTCTTCTTATTCAAATGTGTATAAGGTTAGCCTTTGAATAGGCAATTACAGAGTTCTAGTATAGATAAAACTATACTTTTATCTCTAATTTAAGTAAGACTTTATCTCTAATTTAAAGGAGATAAATAAGATTTTATTTATAATTTAAAGAAGACTTCTAGTAAATCTAAACTACTAGTTACTGACTTAGAAATAAACTCTAATTACACGGTTACAATCCACACTCCCCCTCAAGCTGGTGAGTAAACGTAGTGGAGAACTAGCTTGGATCTTGGATGCGATGCCTTGTGCAAAAAAGAAGAAGAAGAAGAAGAAACCAGCAATTTTATCTTTGCTGATTTTTTTTACAGCAACTCAAACTTTATGTGCTGTACCTTAGAGAAAAATGCTCCTCTTTCTTGAGAGTCTTTGATTTGATTGATGCATCAGTTAGAATATCAGGATTCCCACTTGATGCTCCACGGGATGCTCCAGCATGCACTTTCTAACTAGATTTTTTATGCGAAAGATGTAGGATGTGATGACAAGAATCTACACTCCCTCTCAAGCTTGTAGTTACACATACTAAAAACTCAGCTTGGATCTTTGATGTAAATTCCTTTCCCTATCTTTTACAATGGATGGCTAAGATAGAACCGAATAGTTTTTAAGGCTAAACTATAACCTTTCCATGTCTTTTACAATGGATGGATAAGATAGAACCGGATAGTTTTTAAGGCTAAACTATAACCTTTCCATATCTTTTACAATGGATGGCTAAGATAGAACCATTAAACGAACACTACCAAGCACCTTGTGATTGAATATGGGTGAATATCAGAGGAAGTAATTAGGCATTCTTCACCGGACAGATTCGATGATTTGTCAGTAGCAGAAGAAAAATAGTTTCATGACCTTCGGTGGTAGCATAAGAAAACTGGCGTCAGGATTGTCTATGGCTCTGATACCATGTGAGAAAGGGGTCATGGTGGCTGGAGAAGATGAACGCCAGTAAACAATGAACAATAAAATATGAAAAGCTAGAGTTTAACGAGAGAACAAAAATAGTATTTCCAACAGAGAACAATGTGTTTCTCTGTATTTTCTCTTATTCTTCTTCTTATTCAAATGTGTATAAGGTGAGCCTTTGAATAGGCAATTACAGAGTTCTAGTATAGCTAAAACTATACTTTTATCTCTAATTTAAATAAGACTTTATCTCTAATATAAAGAAGACAAATAAGATTTCATTTCTAATTTAAAGAAGACTTCTAGTAAATCTAAACTATTAGTTACTGACTTAGAAATAAACTCTAATTACACGGTTACAATCCACACTCCCCCTCAAGCTGGTGAGTAAACGTAGTAGTGAACCAGCTTGGATCTTGAATGCGATGCCTTGTGCAAAGAAGAAGAAGAAGAAACCAGCAATTTTATCTTTGGTGATTTTTTTTTACAGCAACTCAAACTTCATGTGTTGTTCCTTAGAGAAAAAATGCTCTCCTTTCTTGAGAGTCTTTGATTTGATTGATGCATCGGTTTGGAATATCAGGCTTCTCCACATAATGCTCCAGCATGCACTTCCTAACTAGATTTTTTATGCGAAAGATGTAGGCTGTGATAACAGGAATCTACACTCCACTTCAAGCTTATAGTTACACATACTAAAAAACCCAGCTTGGATCTTTGATGTAAATTCCTTTCCCTATCTTTTACAATGGTTGGATAAGATAGAACCGAATAGTTTTTAAGGCTAAACTATAATCTTTCCCTATCTTTTACAATGGATGGATAAGATAAAACCGGATAGTTTTTAAGGCTAAACTATAACCTTTCCCTATCTTTTACAATGGATGGCTAAGATAGGACCATTAAAAGAACACTACCAGGCACCTTGTGATTGGATGAGGGTGAATATCAGAGGAAGTAATTAGGCATTCTTCACCGGACAGATTTGATGATTTGTCAGTAGCGGAAGAAAAATAGTTTCATGACCTTCGGCGACAACAGAAAAGAACCGGCGTCAGGATCGTCTATGGCTCTAATACCATGTAAGAAAGGGGCCATGGTGGCTGGAGAAGATGAACGCCGGTAAACAATGAATAATAAAATATGAAAAGCTAGAGTTTAACGATAGAAGAAAAATAGTATTTTCAACAGAGAACAATGTGTTTCTCTGTATTTTCTCTTATTCTTCTTCTTATTCAAATGTGTATAAGGTGAGCCTTTGAATAGGCAATTATAGAGTTTTAATATAGCTAAACTATACTTTTATCTCTAATTTAAGTAAGACTTTATCTCTAATTTAAAGAAGACAAATAAGATTTTATTTCTAATTTAAATAAGACTTAGTAAATCTAAACTACTAGTTGCTGACTTAGAAATAAACTCTAATTACACGGTTACAATCCACATAGCATAGTTGAAAGAGTAGGTATTGTCACATCATGTTGTATTTCTATATTGGAAGGAGGCATAGCCGGAGTAGGATGATTACGTTGATCTATAGAAGAAGCTGTTGGTGGGGATGCTTCAGGGAAATTTACACCAGATGATTAAGCAGGAGATTCGGAGACAAGCGTAATAGGCTCTAGAACAATAGGATTGGCTATTGAATAATTAGGTGATGGAGAGGCTGTATTGGAAGATGATGCATTAGCCCATGGAAAAACAGTTTCATTAAAGATGACATTCCTGGAAATGAAAAACCTCCCCTGATCATCTAAACACTGATAGCCATGATGTTTAGGGGAGTATCCAAGAAAAAGACACGGCTTAGATCGATAATCAAGCTTCTGACGATTGAAGGATCTTAAGCAAGGGTAGCATTCACACCCAAAGACAAGCAGAAAACTATAATCTGGAGTCTTGTTATTAAGTTTCTGAAATGGTGAAACATTATTTAGCCGTCTTAAGGAAAGTTTGTTGATAAGAAACGTGGCACTTAGAACTGCATAGGACCAAAATTTTAAAGGCATAGTAGCCTGAGCTAACAAGGCAAGAGCCATCTCCACGATATGCCTGTGTTTTCTTTCCACGACACCATTTTGCTGGGAGGTGTGTGGACAGGTAACACGATGTTGAATGCCAAGTTGTGCCAGTGTGGTCTCAAGAAAAAGAAATTTTCCTCCCCCGTCAGTTTGAATAGTGTGAATGGGAACATCATATTGGTTCTTAACAATAGCATAAAATAAGTTGAACGCAGTTGATGCTTCAGATTTAGTCTTAAGCAAATATATCCAACAATACCGAGTGCATAAATCCACAAAGGAGATATAATACTGAAAACCATTTGATCGAATGGGTGCAGGTCCCCAAAGATCAATTTCAATTAATTCAAACAGCTTACTATAAACTGTAGTATAAGCTTTAAACGGTAAGGAATGGCTTTTACCCAACTGGCAAGCCTTATACACAATACTCTTGTCAACCACAATTGACTTATTTAATATAGTATTACTACGTCAACCGATACATGACTAAGCCTTCGATGCCAACACCAAAACAACTTGTTTGATCGAATAGTGGTAGTATAATCAGCAACATCCTATTTGGGTAATTCACTCATGAAGTGGTAGAGACCCTTTATTGCGTACCCGTTTAGAGAATATCGCCTGACTTTTCGTCCTTCACACAACATGAATCAGCATGAAATTTAATATAAGCAAAATTATCTCGTGTAAATTTGGAGGCATAAAGTAAATTTTGAATTATTTGTGGCACATGTAGCAATTGTTGAAGCATAAGAGGACGAGAAGATGATAAAAAAAAAACAGACTGCCCTATGTGTGAAATAGGCAATGAATATCCATCACCAATGTGCACGTTGCCCTTACCAAAATATGGAGATCCGGAGAGAAATGAAGAAAAGCTGTTTGCCACATGATGCGTCGCGTCGGAGTCGGGGTGCCATGTCACAAGGTTTGAACTAGGCGTTGTAGCAACAAGAGTGTTGACGTGAGCATCATCCAGTGGTTCAGGAGCAATGCCTTGTCAGACCCTACAGGAGAAAAGCTGATAAAAGGGTCATAAGTGCCTTCCGTAGAATCAGAAGAATAAGAAACAACATTCTCATGTTTATCAGAATTATCTTGAGATTGAGAAAATGGCCCTTTGAAAGTTTTGTTGAAACGATACCAACAGCGATCAGCAAGACGTCCAAGCCTTCCACAAATTTGACATTAAAATCGCGGACGACCTTTGTTTCTCCCACCAGCATAACGAGGATCATCACGTTGAAGGGAACGTTGGTGTTAAGATGAACCTGAGTTCTCCATGTCACCATTAAATCGTGTATGATGGATACCAACTGGAATTCGAAGAGGATTAGAAATGCGTGATTCAGCATCAATCAGTATGAATACTGCACCATCAACTGTATATGGTTCTTTGCTTGCCGAAATTACTGCCACGAAAGGATCATATTTTGAAGGAAGACCATTGAGGATCGTGGCGATTTGTTCGACTGCTGAAACTAGACTACCACATGAAGCTAAAAGATCGCAGATTTCTTTGATCTGCATTGTGTAAGATCTCATTGACATGGTGGAATTCTTGATAGATCTAAGTCTGCAATGAAGATGCATGACTCGAGTAATGGACAATTTTGAGTACAATTGAAGTATAGTATTCGAGATTAAAGATGTTGAATCAGCTCCAACAAGCTATGGTAGTATATCTGGGCTCACAATAGATAAAAGCTAAGAGGCAAGGGAGTTGTCTTGTTTAATAAAACGAATATATGCTGGGTTAGGAATGCGCTCACCATTATCATCAACGATAAGCTTCAAAGGAGGAGGAACTGAGCCATCAAGGTAAGATTCCAAACCATGGCCTCGCATCATTAACGTCACTTGTTGTTTCCAGAGCAAGAAATTTGTATCATCAAGTTAGATATTGAACCGTTTATTAGAGAAGGATTGCTCAGAGGTCTCTTCTCGAATAGATGTTTGAACCATGCTCGTGTCAAGTGTTGTGGAATCACCGGGCATCGTGAATTAGACGAGAAACGAAGAGAGGAAAGTGGAACCAAGATCAGAACTGGAAAACTAATACCATGTTAAAACATTCGAAAGCAAGGATGTAAAATGGAGAGAAAGAGATGGTAATTTTTATTTTTTAAATTCATTTTTTTAAAAAAAAACAACAAGAGTACACTGATATTATATAGCAAAAGAGATAACCAACTATTTCTAGAATATTCAAAATTTCCTCCAAAAATCGCTCCAGAAGTTTGTTTTTACCATCTAACAACCTTTTGACAGCTTAGCAGTACAGCTGTCAATGAATTTACATTCGTTCTTCAACCCTACATTAGTTGAATTTTAGTCCCATTTAACTTATAAATTTTAACCTTTTCTTAGGGTGTGACATCACACTTTCTAGTAATTAAATTCATGATAAAAAATCTTCAATGATTCATAGGGGCATCAAAATTATTGGACTGTAGGATATTCTAATTTATAAAATGTATAAATATTTGTAGGTAACCGGTCTGGATCGGGTAATTGGCTTTATCCAAAATTGTAAGCCGTAACTGAATTAAAATAATTTCTTAAAAATTTATATTAAAACCAATTTTTTTTGGATATATAAAATTTTGAATATTTTTTTGTAGGTTTCGAATTTGATTTTGATTTGTGGATTTGCACGACCTTACTTTTAGCTATAGTTGTGAGCCAAATTAAGTATTAATCATGTGACAAACTATCATTTTATTAACGGATAAGTGTTCAAACATTAGAAGTATATAGCATTATTGATTAAGTTTTAATAATTCGATAACAAAATGAGCAAGAGTAATGATTTTAATTTACCTATATTCAAATGGCGGGCCGCAGCCGTAGTGAGATAAAGCAGTCAAAGAAAGTTGCTTGAATGGTAAATAATGGATGGAAATCATTTGCCCTTAGTGTTTTAATTTAAAATAAGAGCTTAGCGTTTAAAATTAAAGTTTAAGGTTAATATTTAAGAAATTAAGAGTATAATGTATTTTTAGGACATAAAGTTTAAAATGTAAAATTTAAAGTTATAATTTAAATTTTAATTTTTTAATATTTTTAATGTGAGACATAGAAAGTGACATATTTAGAGCATATATTTTTGTTCGTAAATAATATGTACGCTAAGCAGTAGCACTTGCTCCCACAGTTCACAAACAGCCATTTCCAAGCAAAAATCTGGCTCAGCTGTCCTCCACCTCCAGGCCCTAGGATTTGTTCCATTAACACCTATGATATATTAAAAATCCTTTTCAACTTTTTAAAATTGTCAACAAAGGACCTTTTCTATAAATGTATCATCTTCCAACCCTACCTTTGCCAATTTACACATATTCTTCCAGTTTTCACCAGGGCTTAAACAAGCGGTGATGGAAGGCTTAATTCCTTATCTCATTCATGCCATGAGGAAGCAAAAGCCCCGCCACCATTACAGGTCGGCGTCGGTGGGATCTAGCCGCAGCTATCATTTGTTAATGGGACAGCCACAACCGGAGTTGATGGAGGGGTCCTCTCATCGCCGAACAAGGTCCGAGTTCCAGCAGCAGATGTCAGGTCTTGGCTACAACCAGGGTTCCTCTTCCTCCATGGTGGGTGACTCAAATGCTCATCAGACTTCAATGGTCAATACTGTTCATGTTTCCGATGTTCGACGACGATGATTGTATTTTTTAAACTTCAAACTGTAACGAAAAAGAAAGGATGTTTGATTTGTTATTAAATTTGTTGGGGTGAGAAAGTGTGTTGTAAAATAGGGTAAAGTTTCGGATGGCAAATAATGGATGGTTTAATTTGGAATCTCTTTTTTCCCCTGACATTTCATGCTTTAATAAAGCATATCACAAGTTAAGATAGAAAAATGCTAATATTCCAACTTGAAATAATTGTATTAACTTCAACTTGATTCCACTGTCAACATAGGTAAAGCAATATGTACATACCAATCAAATACGAAATTAATCTTATTAATATAACAAAATAAAATGGGAAATATCTCATGTACCGACGGTGAAAAGTTTTTATAAGCGTTATAATTTTAGGGTTTAAGGATCCGGTTTACGAGTTAAGAGTTTAGAATTTATAGTTTATGGTTAGAATTTAAGGTTTAGAGATTAGGGTAATATGGTTAGGGGATTAGGTTTTAACATTTAAACCTTAAATTTTAACCCTGAATCCTAAATTCTAACCATACGCTTAAACTCAAAACTCGTGCACTAAAATCTCTAAACACTAGAACTAAACCCTAAAATTAAGACACATATATAAATAAAATTTCCACCAACACTTATGCATAAAATAATTACCCAAATAAAATACATAGATCAAATTTTAAAACACGTATATTAGTATGATAAAAAATATTAAAATTATTGAATTAAGTGAATCTTGTTTTTTATATATTAATTTAATTAAAATTAAAATTAAAATTAAAATTCTAATATTAGGAAACATGTTTGCAAATGGTAAGCAGGACCGAATTCGTTTTGTCATCTACTCATCAATTATCACTTAATCAGCGCAGTGATGGTCGGTTACTGTATCATATTATTACATTATTTTATTTTGAAATAAATTACAGCTTTTATTAAAATAAGGAGAGAGTAAAGTTAACAAAATAGCAATGTCTTGGGATTCAATTTTGACTATCCTCTCCCAAATTCTACAAGCCTCAAATGCTCTCTTTTCATCACTATCTGACAATACAAAATGAGATTTCAATGGCTCGGAACAGGAATTTGAGACCAATTAATGCATTGGAAGCTACTCCGATGGAAGCTCCTTGTAGATGCTTGTTTTTGGCAACTGTATTATTTAGAGATAATTTCTGTATTCGGAAAGTCTTGGATTCTGTGTTAGACACGATACATTAAGAGTGCAGTGGATAAATTTTAGACACGGCATATTAAGGGTGACGTAGACAGTATTGGACACGGTACATTGTCATGGACAAAACATTGATCACGACAAATCGACTATCACTGATAAAAATGGACATGACATATTGAGAGTAACGTGAAAAAACTTTAGACAAAACACAGAGTGTCATAGATAAAACATTAGACATGATACATTGAGATATTTGGATGAATGTTTAGGCACGACAAATTAAAAGTGTCGTAGATAAAACATTGAACGTGGATTCCATGTTGAGAGAGCCGTTGAATCGGTGTTTGGGAATGACTTTGATATCAGAAAGATGTGGAGCTAAGCTTAAGCAGTTTGGAAAGATTCTTTGAGTTTTCTCCATACCAGTTATGGGATGTCCTAGTGGGTATGACTTGGATGTTAGGACCAAAACAAAATAATATAAATAGAATAACTTATGGTCTATCATGTCAGATAATTAAGAATAAAATTAGATGTTGAACAATACATGAATTCGTAGCTAAACTTTATATTATAATTGAAGTTCGCTTAATCTTAACTGTATTAGATCACTTTAATTTAAACTAATCCTTTTATGATAGTAAATAACATACAATTATTAGTTATTATATATATGGCACGTCTCTATAATCCAACAATCTCACACGCGCACATAAAAAATCAAGGTAACTTTCGCTTTATATATCGTAGCTAAACCATCTATTATCATGTATATTAATAGAACCAATGATATAGATCAAGTACGAATGTGTACCATGAAAACTACATGTAATGTGATCATAACATGTCTATTACCTTCGGTCAAAAAACATTTCTATTACCATTTCAACTTTCTTAATCTTTAATGAGATCGAACTTTATCAAAATTAAAGTGTGAATAAATCAATGAAATTTTAATTTTTTTAAGAAAATAACCTTAAAACACCCTTAAATCAAAGTAATTAAATTTTTGTCGATGAAAATTAAAAAATATTATATATTATGCATATATATATGCAAAATACATGGCTATTAAAATATATTATATAGTATATAATATAAAAGATTTTCTATATAAGTTAATAAAATTATATTGTTCAAATTAAAAGTAAAAATAGAATAATAAACAAATATTAATAGTAATAGTAATAAGAATAAGAATGGATGGCAAAAAAAACATGAATCATGGCTAAAAAGAATGAAACAACGATTTATATGGCAAAAACAACAATAATATGGACTAAAACTAAAGGAAATAAAAATCAGAGGGGCACAAATATGAATAATAATAAACAAAGATACTAAAATTAAATAAACAGTAAATAAAAGAGATCGAATTGAAACAAAATAGAAGCTAAAATGTGCAAATAAATAGAAAAAGGTCGCAAAAATAACTAAATTAAAAACATAAGAAAAGAGGAAGGACCAAAGAAATATTATCCCATTAATTTCAAAACATGCCGATCTCGAGTTACGTGTCAGCATGCGTGTTACATGGACAAAACAACGTCATTTTTGGGAATGAAACCTGACGCATTAACATCATTTCAAAGAATATACTTTTTAGGAAAACTAATTATTTAGTATTTTACCTATATTCGTGTTCCTATATTGGTACATCACTATTGTTTTTTTTTTTAAATAATATCTAAAGTTATGTTTTATTTTGTTTTGATATCTCAGCCGTTAAAATTTAACATAGATGATAATATGACTCATTTTTAATTGGGATAATATCAGTTTTAATCTTAAAAATTTATATATTTCTATTAATTTGGTCCTAAATCTATCAGTTTAATCATTATCTACAGTACTTGAATTAAAACGATAAATTTTCCTTTTTTCCTTTCTTCTTTCCCAAAAACCCTAATCTCTCTTTTTTCCCATCGACCCTAACTCTCATCACTGATCATCAACGGTCGCTTGCACTTCACCATTGTCGACAACTCTCTTCATTTTCACTCTTGTCGCCTGAGCTTCAACTCTTCCTAACTCCTAATTGCCTTTTCTCCCCATTTTACAAATCGCGCCTATGTCATTTGCATTATACAACCGCAGTTTCAGGCGGCAATGAGGCTACGACAGTTGGTTGATGAGGTTACGACGAGAGAGATTGACTTTAAGCCCTAAAATTAACCCTAAACCTTTAAACGACAAAAAATTGAACAATTTCGTTGAAAAGAAAAATAAAATTGGTAATTTATAATTTTACCCCAAAAAATTAATATAATATTTATATTAGATGAATTTTAGATTAAATTAATAAAATACATAAATATTTCGGAACAAAATTGAGATTATACCGGGCAACGTTTGTAATACTTTTTCATCTGGGTCCACTGTCCCATTAAATAAGTCAATTAGATTAAACAAAGCATTGAATGCATATTTTTGGATCTACACGACACATACATGCTCTGCCATCAACAACCCCTACTCACCCATGCACCTATGATGCCTACTCACAACCTACTCGTTCCATTACTCTACTATCCCTCATATTCACCTTCACATACCCGAACCAACATCACCAAAAAAAACCACCACTACCATTTGCAAAAACACAACACCATCACACTCTCCGTAACTGAGTGGCAACCCCCACCTTTCATTACCACTCTTATCACCATGGAGCACCTTTATCCTTCACCTTCATCACCCAAATAACCAACAAACCACTGCCATTCAACCCCATTCATCAAAAATACTCACCATCTCCCTTTACCTCCATAACCAAATCATTTCCCTTGAACCAAAACCTTTTACTACAAGCCTTCAACAACAACCAATAAACCCGGTAAAGAAATCAGTGTCAAAACCAAAAAAGGGAAAAAGAACTGGAGCAAAGCAAAAATAAAGAGAAAAAGATCTTATCCACTTCGGTCATAGTGGTTCCCAGCGGCTGGAGTCTCTAACCGACGATCCCAACGGTGGGATGTTCTCCGTGGCAAGGAGAGCCACATACCTCGAAGGCGAGCCAATCCATCGGCCTCTTCCTCTGATCGACGTTGAAGAAGTTTGACGCACTCAAGAGATTTTTCGGCGACCAGAGCCTCATCTCGATGATCCCAACGGTGAGAATGGTCCACTCGATTGGGAGAGCCACTAGACGGGGAGAGCCACATAGCTCAAAACTGAGACGATCCAACGGAGGAAATTGTTTTCTCTCGATTATGCGCGTAAATCTTGTAGGCTTGTGGAAATTATTTTACGGGAACCAGTCTTGAATCAAGACATTTGTATTTAGACACTAACATTGTATTTAGGGCATACATTTTTCTTATTCATCATTACATTGATTCTAAATAAAGGATCATTCATTTTTAAGAAAGAGAATGCCCTAGCCAGTAAAAATAACGATGAGCTTGATGACTTACTGTTGCGAGTCACGCAATGTTTTTGATTCCACATTGGGGCACCCCGAGAAACTCACATGTAAGCTTACTTGTTATCATTTCAAAAATGCATTCGTTTACAAATATTTTTATGGATATATTAATCTAGTGGGTTTCCGTATATCAATTACACGACAAACATTGATTTTGACTCAAACCCAAAGATTGATTTCGAGCGTACTGTGTCTAGCAGAAATTGAAAGCTACAAAGATGTTAACCGTGGGAAGAAGAGCCACATACCTTAGAGGCGAGCCAATCCAACGGTCGCATCCTCTAATCAGCGTTGAAGAAGTTCGATGCACTCAAGGGATTTTTCTGCGATCGGAGCTTTATCTCGATGATCCCAATTGTGGGGATGGTCCACTCGACGAGGAGAGCCACATAGCTCAAAATCGAAATGATCCAACGGTAGAGCGTGGAGATCGCCGATGAGGAAGACAAGGGTTTCTAGGCCATTCTCATGTCTTTCGAGATTCATTTTTAGAAATTTAAAGATGAAAAAAAAAAGAGTAAGTGAAGGGCTTCATGGTGGTGATCTCGGTGAATAGAAATGATCACCGGAGCGCTGACGGTGACGTTGTGGATGCACAACAGCTGCTTGGGTATTCTGTTTTATTTTTGTTGAAGAAGATAGAACGAATGTTGTAAGACCCAAATACTTGGGCTTTTTGGTACTTTCTTTTATCATTTTCTTTATATTATTTTTTAATATTAATGAAACTGTTCTTGTTCATGACAATTTATAGTTTTTTTTTTTGAAATTATTTATATTATCGTTTCCAGTTATGCTATTAATTATATATGCATTCTTTTCGTATATTCATTTGTTGATATGTACATGCACTGATTATATTATAAAATCGTTTGCACGCTCATTTTCCCATCCAATTAATTGAACATATAGTGGTTAGGCCTCAAAATTTCGATATCCTACTGAGAGTGTCATCCCGGGTCTCTAAGCATCATTTTCTTTGGGTACCGTGAATTGTAAAGTTTTATATATTCGGATCACATGTGCATGTATTCAAGTATTTTTAGGGATTCATTATTAAATTTAGCCAAATTTTCATCTTTCTTTGTAAATGCGATACGAACCCTTAGGTACCGATTTTCGGGCGTGGTTGGGGTGCAAATCTTTCCCCACTCATAACCGACTCTCGAAACCATTTTTCTCTAATTACCTGTTGGTGTTCGATCTATCTTATCCAAGTGACTGATGGCAACTCCCCTTATTTTATTTAAAATATGATTTTTTCAACAATTTCTTTCTTCCAAGTGAACCTGGATTTTTTAGTCACTACAGTATGGCGACTCCAGTGATGACAAAATTTTGTTTTCAAAAAACAAAATAGAGAGTCAAGCCTTAGATGTGTTCATATCATATTTATGAAGAAACATTTAAATTCGAGCAAATTTAATTTTTAATTCCTAAACTTGTTTGTTTACCGCTTTTAATTGCACCGTGTATGATATAAATTGTCATTCATGCATGAGCTTCCCGAGCTCCGTCCCTCGATAAGTGGGAGTGATTACTTTGTCTTCTGGGGTGTTCACCTCCGTATGATATTATAATTCACTTTCGGGATACAATCCTTATATTTTGTTGGGTCCACGCCCCCGTATGGTATAAGGGCTCTTATCCCCCCCCCAAATCGATGACTTAACGATAGTTCAAGTACCTTTAGTACTCTAGAACCTAACCGCATATAATGGACCGTAGATCCTACCTTTTAGAACTATTACGAAGCTCTGTCCATTAGGCGGTAACCCTATTAGGTCTTGATTAATTTATTTACGCCTTTGTTTAATTTATTTATGCCTTTGTTTGTTATTTATATGTCATGTATATATTTTAATTGCTTTAATTTTGGCCTTTACTATTATTCAATTTATTTAATCTATTTATTCGATTATTTTCACCGTACTAACCCATTTGTTTTAGTGTTTTTTTTTTGCATAATATTGGCATATAGCATTAATTTCATTCATTTACATTATAAATTGGCATGACATCATCATAGTATGCTAACTAGTCATTCTTGCATTGCACCAACATGAAGGTTGATTCACGAATGGTTCCTAATTTGGAAAGCGCGCATAATTGAGAGAATATCTAGCACCTTAGATATCGGTATAATGCAATATTCAAAGATTGCAAGTAAATCTCGTAGACTTGTGGAAATTGTTTTACGGGAACCACTCTTGAATCAACATATTTGTGTTTAGACACTAACATTGCATTTAGAGGCATACATTTTTCTCATTAATCATCATATTGATTCTGAATAAAGGATTATTCATTTTCAAGAAAGAGGATGCCCTAGCCGGTGAAAATAATGACAAGCTTGATGACTTGTTGCTGCGAGTCAGGTAATGCTTTTTATCCCACATTGGGGCTCCCGAGCACCTTACATGTAAGCCTACTTGTTATCATTTCAAAGATGCATTATTTTATAAACATTTTTATGGATATATGTGTCTATTGTGTCCCCATATATCAATTACACGATGAACATTGATTTTAACTCAAACCCAAAGATTGATTTCGAGCCTCATTGTCTAGCGAAAGTCGGAAGCTGCGATGATGATGAATATGTGACCTACATTCCAATTTAATTTGATCAATTATTAAAGACCTCACATAGGAGGCAAATTAATGTGTATGGGAGAGCGACAAAAATCTTCCAAAAATAATATAAAAAATCTCGGGTGTACTCCGTTGTAGCCTTAAAGATTGAGTACCTAATATGGTACATACGCTCCATCTACTCTGTATATTGGCTTTATGAGTGATTTTCAAATCCTGACAAAGTTAAACAATTAATGAGATGAAATCCTGAGAAAAAAGGCAAAACAAAAATGCACTCTAATGTTCAAAGCCTGGTAAAAATGTATTTTTGGATAAGAGTGTGGAAACTTTGGGACACTCAACTTTAGCGAAAGGACAAATAAGGTTGCAATGTGCCATCCAAATCAAAATCCTTTGCTTCATAAGTGATGGTAATATTTTCAAGTCATGACAATGCCGAGCAGCTTAGGGTTTTGTTGTTTGCTCCATCATTTATTTCAAGCCAAAAAAATGTGATAAATTGACTTCTTCAAAACAAAAAAGAAATGAGATAAAGAAATAATAATTCTTAAGGTGAAACCTACAAAAGGTAGTTCTAAATTGGTTAAAGACCAAAGTAACTCGGAAGGTATTTTATATCTCCAAATATCGACTCAACTTTCAAGATCTCCTAGACATAGGATATGTTGTGGGCAATCCTCGGTAAGTCATTTTGTGTTACTCCTGCACTTGATATTCAGGGCATCTAATCTAACTTGATATACTCTTAATCTGAAAAGAAAAAATCCAGCTTTCCTTAATAAGCATCTCACATCGAAATGAGAACAAGTAGGTCGATTTTATATTGAAACAAAATATATTTTGCATTACTTTTTAAAGAAGTTCAAAAGTGCAAGGACCTGAAACAAATGTGTCATTTGATTACACGAGAAAAGGCTGTCTCAACTGAAGAAAGCCTATCTGAACATCACATGAAGTAGATTCTCAAAAAAATATCCCACCAGAATTTGAAAAAAAAAGAGACCAGAGACTCAATATGGCCAGCAGAAGTCATGAGGCATCCATTTGAAAGCCAAAATTGGACAAACGAATTGCATATCACATTCATGAAAGCATGCATTTAGATTAAGTGAATACATTACTCATAAAGTTAGGTGCATCCATGCTAAGTGCATCTACTTTACTTATACATGAAAACAAGTGCAAGACAAAAAACCTCAATCTTGGAGGATAACAACACCCAAAACCAAATGACGAACCCTAAAGAATAGAGAAAGCCGAACCAACAAAGGAGTTGAAACCTCAAGATAAAGGATAACGGCGACAAAATTCAAAACTTTGAATGAACAATTACTAACAAATGTTTACACTTATTTTTAGATCTTGTCTCTCCATCAGTGGTGTAGCGGATTAACCCTTATTTTTCAGATCTTGTCTCTTCGTCAGTAGTGTAGTGGATCAACCTTTTCTTTCTGATCATGCCTCTTCGTTAGTGTTGTAGCTTGATTAACCTTTATTTTTAGATATTCCTTCTCTGTTAGTGGTGTAGCGGATCAAATTTTATCTTCAGATCATGTCTCCCCGTCGGTGTTGTAGCTTGATCAACCTAACTCTTCAGATCATGCCTCTTCGTTAGTGTAGTAGTTTGATCAACCTAACTCTTTAGATCATGCCTTTTTGTTAGTGTTGTAGCTTGATCAACCTAACTCTCTGATTATGCCTCTTCGTCGGTGTTGTAGCTTGATCAAAATCTATCTCTCAGATCATTCCTCTTCGTCAATTTTGTACCTTGATCAAATCAACCTTCTTCTTTTGATTTAGTCTCATCGTCGATGGCGTAACAGATCAAACTCATTTGCAGATCTTGCCCCCCTTCAGTAGTGGAACGAGTCACCCCAATTTATAGATTTTACTTCTCCAAAATTGGCGGGGTGGATCAATCAAATCCCAAATCTATCATATCTTTCTGATAAAGTGATAAAGTAGATGAGTCGATCAGATCTTGTCTCTCCGCCAGTGGTGTAACGGATCAACAGATAAGTTCTATTTCTCTGAAAAGGCGAAAGATGGAACAACTAAATTTGGAAGGAGTTGTGCCAAGAAAAGAGAAACTCTAGCTTGACTGAATGAAAATGGCTATCTTTTAATCTTTGTTCTATTCCCGTTTCACAACAATGAGCTGAGAGAGATAACTGTAATACTTATTTTTCGTCTGTATCTAATACCCATTAAATAAAATCAATTAAAAAATGCAAAGATTAAAAAACAAAACAAAAAATGCATTGAATGCATATTTTTTATCTACGCGGCACATACATGCCCTGCCATCAACAACCCCTGCTCACCCATACCGCAATGATGCCTACTCACAACCTACCCATTCTATTACTCTACCATCCCTCATATTCACCTTCACGTACCCGAACCAACATCACTAAAAAAACCACCACCGTCATTTCCAAAAACCACTCTTATCACCATAGAGCACCTTCATCCTTCACCTTCATCACCCAAATAACCAACAAACCACTGTCATTCAACCTCAATTATCAAAAACACTCACCATCTCTCTTTGCCTCCATAACCAAATCACTTCCCTTGAACCAAAACCTTTTAATACAAGCCTTCAACAACAACCAATAAACCCGATAAAGAAATCAGTGTTAAAACCAGAAAAGGGGGAACAAGAACTGGAGCAAAGAAAAAATGAAGAAAAAAAGATCTTACCCACTTCGATCATGATGGTTCCCAGCGGCCGGAGTCTCTAACCGAAGATCCCAACAGTGGGGATGTTCTCTGTGGAAAGGAGAGCCACAAACCTTAGAGCCGAGCCAATCCAACGATCGCATCCTCTGATCGGCATTGAAGAAGTTTGACGCACTCAATGGATTTTCTGGCTACCAGAGCCTCTTCTCGACGATCCCAGTGGTTGGGATGGTCCACTCGACGGGGAGAGCCACATAGCTTAAAACCGAGACAATCCAACGGTGAAGCGTGGAGATCGTTGGTGAGAAAGACAAGGATTTCTAGGCCATTCTCACGTTTTTCGAGATTCATTTTCAGAAATTTAAAGAGGGAAAAAGAAAGAGTAAGTGAAGGGCTTCGTGGTGGTGATCTCGGTGAACAGAAATGATCACCGGAGCACCGATGGTGACGTTGTGAATGCACAACAACTGCTTGGGTATTTTGTTTTGTTGTTGAAGAAGACAGAATGAATGTTGTAAGACCCAAATCCTTGGGCTTTTTGGTACTTTCTTTTATCATTTTCTTTATATTATTTTTTAATATTAATGAAACGTGTTCTTGCTCATGATAATTCATAGTCTTTTATTATTATTTATATTATCGTTTCCAGTTATGTTATTAATTATATATGCATTCTTCTCATATTTATTTGTTGATATGTACATGCACTGATTATATTATACAATCGTTTGCACGCTTATTTTCCCATCCAATTAATTAAACATACAGCGGTTAGGCCTCAAAATTTCCATATCCTACAAAAAAAAAAAGTGTCATCCAGAGTCTGAGAGTTTTTTTTTTTGTATCATAAATTACGAAGTTTTTTTGTATCATAAATTTTCTAGAAAATTTCCCTAAGGCTAAAAATCATGTGAGAATGATTCTACAAGGCTTAGAATGTTGTTTGGACCAATTTGTAAGTTTTTAAAGTGTTGAGGACCAAATGGCATATTAAGGGAAAGTTGGGAATGATATGGAAAGTGATTAGAAATTAATGTGTTAAGCTTGAATGTATTCTTGGAATGTTTAAATATGTTGTTAAGTGTTTGAATTTGAAGTTTAATGGCAAGAGACCATTTTGAATAATTTGGAAAGTTGAGGTGAATTCTAAAAGAATTCATTTTATGGTTATTTTGTGAGATTTGAGATTGTTTTGTGAATTTGTGATGGATATGAATAGTGAAACATTTTTAGGAATCTTATTCCTAATGTGCTTATGTTAGAATGATACTAACATACGCTTTAAAATGTATGTATTCGCCAAACGATGATTTGATAGATCGTGATCGTGATCAAGATCATAATACGAGCAAATTTAAAGATAAGGAAAAGTTTCAAGAGTAAAGCTTTAAGCTATAGTAAGGTTTACTAGTGAGGCACCAGGTGAGTGCAATGCATACATAACATGATACATGGATGTTTTATACATTATTTGTAAGATAAGTCTACATGGTTTATATATTGGCATGATATTTATGTCGTTGATCATATATTTGACATATTTTAAATATGTCAAAGGTTGAACACAAATGCGTGGATCACTAGTTATATATGATGGTATACTATGAATGTTATTTCGGGTATGAACTGCCCAATGTTAAATGATATTGATATACATTGCCATGGATGAATTAAATATGAAAATTATGCCCAAATAAGTCATTGAGGGACATGGTATAGTTGGCATGCCATAGTGTCCAGCAACACGCTACATATTCGGTTATCCGGGTTAGCACTATAGTGTACATAAAGGACACTTAGTGTACGGTTAGCACTGCCTTATAAATGTGCGGATGGTGGGCACGACCTTATGTGTATTATCACTTCGGTGCATCTTTGACTCGAGTACCCAGGATCCTCATAGGTTTATATTTGGGCTATGAAATCGGTAAATAATTGATAAACGGGTTAAAGAGTTTATACACTCTTAAAATTATGGCAAGTATATTGGTAAGAAAATTATATCCAGTTTTATATTTTATTGATGTATAAATTAACATTATGGTAAACATATCTAGTGATTCAAAATGCATGAATACGGTTAAATATTATTAGTTATGGTTATGTTACGTTATATTGCACTGGATATTATTATTGACTCACTAAGTATATACTTAGCATGTGATGGTTTTCAAGCGTAGGTAAAAAGCAGAAATCGAAGTAAGGAGCGGGCATCCTACTTATCCGGAGTATAAGAACGGCATCAGTAATAACATCCTTTGATGTGTTTTTATGTTTCTAGATGACATGTATATGTTAAAATTAATCGGTTATGTACTAGCTTTTATATGGTTTGTATTAACTTATAAACCAGTTTATGTTTATAGCAAATGATGAGTAGTCATATTAAAGTTAAAATCGGGTAATGACTAGATAAGGGTAAATAGAGAAATCGGGTAGATTTTTGTTTTAGGCAACTTTTAGGCAGTTATATCCCTTATATATCATAGATAAGAGTTGTCAATTTGCTGCATGAAATTAGACTTAATTCGATGGAATAAAAATTTGAAATATGATTCTACGTGATAAAAAAATAGTGATACTCTAATTAGTATTTAATATAGGATATTGATTAGGGTGTTACATTTACCGTGTTTAATCACGTTACGCCAACATTTCTGTCAGACTTGTCAAAATAGCTTTGGATCCAGCTGCAACACTAACGAAGAGACATGATCGAAAGATGAAGGTTTTGATGTCTGATCCAACTATAACTCTGACGAAGAGGCAGAATCTGAAAGAGTAGATTTGGCCCAGCTACAACACCCGACGAAGAGGCAGGACCAAAGAATAGTATGGTTTGACCAAGCTATAACCCTGAAGTCTGTAAGGTTTGACCCGGCTATAGCACCGACGAAAGGGCAAGGTTTGAAGTCAATAGGGTTGATCCAGCTACAACACTGATGAAGTGGCATGATCAGAAGTTAGTAGATTTAGTCCAGCTACAACACCGACGAAGAGGCAAGACTTGAAGTCAGTAAAGGTTGGCCTAGCTATAACACCGATGAAGAGGCAGGGTCTGAAGTCAGCAGGGTTGATCCAGCTACAGCATCGACGAAGAGGCAGAGTCTGAAGTCAGTAGGGTTGATCCAGCTATAGCACCGACGAAGAGGTAGGATAGAAAGTCAATAAATTTGGTCCAGCTACAACACCCGACGAAGAGGCAAGACCAGGATTCGACCGAGCTACAACACCGACGAAGAGGCAGGGTCTAAAGGCGAAAGTTTTGATCTAGCTGCAACACTGACGAAGAGGCACGGTGTATAGGTACGTTGCATGGAAATAGCCGTTGGGGGGTTTTAAAACTAGTCGTTGGGGATTTGAAAACATAGGGTATCGATACGCGTATAGGCGTATCGGTACGACCCTAACCGTATTGATACGCTGAGGAGCGTATCGGTACGGGATTTTGGTTTTGAAATTTTTTTGTAGCTAGAAACCTAAAGTGTATCGATACGGGGTGTAACTGTATCGATACGGTAATTCTGAAAACTTGAATTTGGCTACTTTAAGACATTTTAAACACTTGCAAAACCTTTTGAAAATACTTCAAACTTATTTTCAAGTTGTTTGGACTTAAAAATATTTTTGAAATCTTTTCAATTTAGTCTAAAACTATTTTTCAATTATTATATCAAAACAAATATTTTAACACTCGCTGTCGCCCTCGCAGCAAACCTCACATCTACTTGATGGCAAGGATTCAAATTCAGCAAACCATTTGCTGTGTAGCCTTTCCATCCATCTCATATCCCATACGCACAAAACCAAATCGCAGGCCACCTCTTGCTCTTTTTCTTTTGAGGAATGGAAGTTGTAGCTTTTTCTTTTGAGGAATGAAAGCATCTACAACTGTATCATGCCTATAAAAGACTTGCCAAGGCCCCTTCCGGTACAAAGACGACTATAGATTAGTTACAAACAAGGTCCATACTCACTTGACCGCCATGTAACTCCTTGTCGCCGCCATCCTCTAAAAAGCTATATATGTATTATTATCAAACGTTAGAATAAGAAAACTCAACAATAGTTTAGAGTATATAAATACATCATTTCAACCAAAAAATGGTATGGGCCTCGATGTGTGGCCTATCGTTCTCCACATTTCATCGGTGACGGCAACCATTGCCTTCAATGCCCGGAGAACTCCCAAAAAACACTAAATCACTCGCCTAAACATCCTAAACCCCAATCTACCTTAAAAACATGTCATCTGATTGCATTAGTGTTAGCCTTTTGTATTCACCGTGAATCTGAGTTACAACTGCAGAAAACCAGATCACCCGGCGGAATATAACATCTATAAATAGATCAAAATTATTACACCGTCAATAAGAAATTCAAAGAAAAAAACTTGCAAGAATAAGATAGTTCAATTTATAAGGGTGACAATGATCCCATAGAAACTGAAATTTCAGAACGTAATATGGGGGAAATACCCACAAAACAGGACATGATGATTCACGTTAAGAACTTTCACAACTTCTCGTAACAAGAGTTCTACTACACTGACATTGCAGCAGTAAAGGGAAGGTAAGTAATTACCATGATCATATATTGCAAATGTTAGACAAAGGAGAAGCATGAGCCAGTGGTTGAAAGCTAACACCTGACGTGTATTGATGAAAGAGAAGGTTACTTCCGAATACGGATGATGTGTGTCGTAAGTTACACAGCGTCAAATACTGATCCATGCATCGCCATTGTCTTAAAGCTGCTGCTTCTATTCTTGCTGGTTCCCTTGCTGGTTTTTTTACAAGTACTTGTACATTGCAGTTGAGTGTGACTAAAACAATCTTGCTGCAGTGCGGCTAAATATAAAGCAATGATCACACTTATTGTACTGAGCACTGAAGCATTTATCGAACTGCATCTAAAAACCTCCAAAGAAAGCCAAATTGTTCAAATCCTATCATTCCACTACTAAAAAGAGTTGCAATCATTAACAGATAGACAAACTTTGTACCTGAAATACAACTTAACTGAAAAGAAAGGGGGGGAAATGAGGCACTAGAAGTTTTCAATAATATCCATTTGATAATTAAATCTAAGGGTCACTTAATAGCATAACTTGAGCTCTAAGACGCCAAGAGTGATTCCACCTTCGCGATCTGATCCTCTTCGTTCTTTCTGGGAGGACTCTTGCTGGCCTCATCAAACAAATCATGCTTCCACTTCTCAACACGATGTCCACCTGAGCAAAACCCCTGTCTTCCACTGAATCTATCTCTTCCCCTGAAATTGCTACCACTGCCGCCTCCATACCTTTCATGGGATACAAATCCACCTCTGGGCACTTCTCTTCTGCTCGCAGCCTGATCTCTAGCAGTAAGTCTGTCCTGTCTGTCTGAATGCCGGGGGTTCTGGTCCCTTTCTGCTCTTCTTTCACTACCTAATGCATGGTGACAAGAATGGGGTGACTTTTCAGATTCCTTCTCTGCATGGTCAGTCGATTGAGTTGCTGCTGGGATCTTCTTCTCACTAAATGCAGGTCGTTTTCTGGTAGGTGGTGGCTGAGGCGGAGGATCAGCCTCCATTTCAAAGAATCTGTCATGACGCCAATCATCTTTGCCATCCCCTTTGGCTTGTGGTTTCTCATCTCTTTGCCTCGTTTCGAATGTTTTAGTGTCCCTTTCATTATGATGATCCTTTGCATCCCTCCACCATCCACGCTCTGGAAAGATAATGTAATCATCGACTATTTATTTTCAAGAGAAGGCTAATTTTTAATTGATATGTAAAGAATGCTGTTAAAGCTTCCCCAGAAACACTTTCGCCAATGTAGACATATAGTCCTAGAACAACTCTTTTGACAAGTTAATCTATAACCTGAATGTGAAGGCTGACATGACAAGGCAACATGATCACATAAACTGAAGTATGAGGGGGTAGAATACAAAGCCCAAGGAAGAAAAAAAACTAACCAGAAGCTGCTCTCCGACCATAACTTCGACTAGCTTGTGCGGCACTACCACGTTCATCGTGCTGTTATAAGACATGCACAGGCAAGCCTAAGATTGTTATATACACGACCACAAAATGTGGGGCCGAACAAGAATTCTGCTGCATCAACCCAGAAGAAAAGGTCTATGCACTCTGAATAATAAACAAACTATTAAACTCGAGAAAAAAGCAGGTTGTTTATTTGAGCTAGTAATCATTATTCAGTTCCAGGACGGGCTCATGCTCCATACAAGAAATTTCCATGGGAACACAATCCTATGAAAGTCATACATAGACCATTTCTTAAACCTCAATAAATCTACAAGGACAGCCTTTCATCAGATCCTAAATATGAACCGAAGCCACATACAATGACAGTAAGTAATTTTCTTTTCGAATGCCCCATTAACATTTCATTAAGAATTAAACCCAAAACTGCAAATGCAATCAATGTCATTCAACACATATACTATAAGACCGTAGAACTGAAAGTTAAACACTTGGACTCTTGGAGTGCAAACAAATGACATATCTTCAGCTAGTGCACAATCTTCCTACAGAAAACAATTGTTATTGGCAATCGACTGGGGAAAAAGATTAGACCAAGAAATAAAAGGAATTGATGAAGATGAAATGACATCATAATAGATTATAAAAACCTGAAAATAGGATCGGGAGCGGGGCGCATCGGTTGGATCAGAAGAATGCTTAGTTCCTTCGTGGTGCCCATTGTTTTTCCTATCAGAATCCTTGCTCACGATTGCACTTTCAATCTTAGAAGAATCAGGAGCCGTCGGAGCCGCTTCAAGGGGCACGGCATCTTGCAACCGACGGCGCTGCTTCTCATCGCGGTCGGGCCTGTCTCCGACATCAGTGCTGGACACGACTCTTTCGGTCTGAGGTTTCCCATCTCTCCTGGACCTCTTAGGACTAAACAAAATAAACAAAAAATGAATCAATTTTTTCTTTACAATTGTCAAAGTAACTCTTTAGACGAAATCAAAGGACAATGAAATCCCAATTGAAATGCATTCAGATAACGTTATACGATTCATGGCTACATTTGGTTTCAAATCAAGGCTTGGGGAACGAAAGGGAGTACCCGGGTTCATGGTCGAACCCAGAACGGTGTCGTCTAGAGTCCGAATCTCGACCCTCTCGACGAGACATTGCACTGCTTTACAACTTAGGAAGACTGAAATTTTCTAGGGCTGCCTTGCTTTGCTTCCAGTTTAAGAGGATGGATAGGGTTATGTTCTGGTGCAATCCCGCTTTGTTTTAATCCAACACCTTCAATTTTATCATTTCATATACACCGTTCGATTTATTATATAATTAATACTATAATTTATTAAGCAAAATGATGAGTCTTTTTTCGAGAAAAGACCCTGATATTGTCTTCTTACCATCCAAATTATTTTTTAAAATATTGTTGTCTTTACAGTAAAAATAAAATCAGATGCATTACAATCTGACTTTGAACAATAAATTCTATTTTATGATTAAAAAATTGAAGTAGAGAGCATTAAAATCTAACTTTAAACAGTATTTTACACTGAAGTCGAAACTCTCTGTCATCGTCTTTAATATTTTTGAATTCAGAAAAAATAAGTTGAATAGTAGATGAACAGTGAATTTGGATTCCATTGCCACCGACTTCACTTCTACTGTAACAAATACTATAGATTAAAAAATAATCTGACAAGTACTATATATTTTAGGAAAAAACCAGCTGCCATATTTAAGTAAAGCGCCCGGTCTTTTTGTTATTACAATTTAGGCTTAATAGGAAAAAAAATTAAATTATATATTTTTCTTCCTATAAGTTTTTAAAGTATTTTTCTAAAGTGCCTAATATTTTACTGTTATCATTTTAGGTTTTTGACAATTAACAGTCATTTAAAAAAAATAACCAATCCAAACATAACATGTGGTTTTTATTTTAATTTATTTTTTATTTTTTTAAATTCCTAAACTTTCCAAAATTCACAAAATAATCTCAAAATCCCTAGATCCTTAAATCTGGCCACTTTCGCTGTTCATCATGCTGCCGGCGACGGAATAAAGTCTCTTCTTCTCGTCACAAGACTCACATGTTGTTTATCGTTTGATTGACCTTTGTTGGCCCTCATCGTTTTTTTTCTTCCTCTCGTGCGTTTGGCTTTATTTCGACATTAGAGAAATGATAGGGAAATTATTTTACCTATTTAATAAAATAAAGTATAGTAAACTGAAGCAAAGTGAAGTGAATAAAATATTTATTTTTGAGATTTATTACTTGATCTAATAACCAAGGATGATTGTATTATCCCATCTTGTGCGAGTTCGAATCTCGACATTTATCTTAGAAAGATAAATATATCTCTACTTAATAAAATAAATAAATTCATTTTAAAAAACAATCCGGAGGATTTCTACATAAAAACAAGTTTAAGGGTATTTTGTCCTTGAATTTGATCAAATTTAATTGTTTTTTTTAACTCACTAAAATACATTAATATTATTCTTTGAACTCACTATGGCAGCGTTAGAATATTTAGGATTTGACTTCCTGATCTTTGTTGATCTTCTAAGTGGTGCTAGTTCTTCTATTTCACTCAGCTCACCGTTTTTGATCGGTTACTTGTGAACACTAGTTTGCCATGGATTTTGAGTTACGTCTTCTTCTCCATCATCATCAATAATTTCAGTTTCATCTAAACTCAACTGAACTTGAGAAGATTACAATTCTCTCTTGAGAGTATTTGAATCTGGCAATAATTCTTTATCTGAGAACCACTATGAAGATGCTTCATCAAACACCACATTACGAGACATATAACATTTTCTAGTTGTAGGATCACAACATTTTTACCCATTCATCTGGCTGTCATACCCTACAAAAATACACCTAACAACTTTTTTGTCCATTTTGCTACGTAAATGGTCAAGCACAAATACATAACAAACACTTCCAGAAACTCAAAAATAGCTAACTATTGGTTTTATTTTTCATAATTTTTTCAAAAGGTGAAAGAAAATGTAACCTTTGTTGAGGAAGTCTGTTGATCACATAAGCTACAATTTTCATTGCTTCTGCCCAAAAATAACCCAAAACATTTGCGAAGTGCTAGCACATGTGAATTGACGGCGTATTTGATACTCTTTGAGAAATTTTGCAAACTCGTCTGAAGTGTACTCTCCCTCATTATTTGTGTGTAGCCAACAGATCTTTTTGCCTACTTCTGCTTCCACAAACCTTTTAAATTCTTTGAACTTTGAAAGATTCTCAGATTTTTCCTTCATAAAATAGACCCACAATGAAAGTTACCATGTACTTTATCCCACCAATAGAGGTTTGTTTAATAGGTCTAAACATATCAGAGTGGATTAACTCTAATGGCTCATTTTCTCTATATTTTGACTCCTCATATAGTAGTTGATGTGCTTTTTCATACTGGAAACCCGTATATATTGTGTCTATTCTCACCTCTAATTCTGAAAGTTCTTTCAACATTGACTTCTTCATCATCACGTCTAGCTTGGAGTAACTGACATGACTTAAGCGCATGTACTGCAAGTCCGCTGTCTCATTTTTTCTTATTTTGTCAATATATGAAGTTTTCGCAGACATCACATAGATAGACTCTAATCTTCGTCCCTTCATCGCTGCCTCTTATTTGATCTCGAGACTATGGTATACATTCACATCTTTTGGACCAAATAGAACAATATGGCCCAAAGATGTTAATTGTGCTACTGAAAGAAGATTTTTCATTATCCCTGGTACTTGATAGACATTCTAAAGTGGCATCTCAGTGTCATAATTCTTAGGAGAGACCATTGTGTTACCAACATGTACTATTGGTAACTTAGAGTTATTTGTTGTGACCACCATACGACTTCCCTTGTATTCAAACAAGTTTTGTAATTTCTCTTTATCACCTGTCATATGATTTGAACAACTAGAGTCAAAGATCCAATCATTCTCGTAATCAATTTTGCTTAACATAGTGGCCGTAAGAGCTAGCTCTTCATCTTCTATTGCAAAGAATGCTTTTATGTCCCATTCTTCTTCATTGTTGGAAGTAACAACATTACTCTCTATAGATTTTTTCTTTGACCAACAAGATTTGGCCATGTGACCCTTCTTCTCGTAGTTGTAACATTTTCCTTCAAATATTTTATTCTTGTTGTGGTTTTTGGAACCCCCTTCATAAGAGCTTTTTTCTTCTTGATTTTTATTGAACCTAGCATTGTAACACAACTTGAAGTTTTGATTGTCTCTATTGGCGTAGAGTGCCTCTTCTTTATTTTTCAACGAGACTCCTCCTATTTTTTTAGCTAAGGCTTATTGAATAGCTAACAAATTTTCTAATTCTAAAAGCGATGGTTGAGTTTGCCATCCTTGTACAACATCAACAAAGCTCCTAAACTCTGAATTTAAACCATAGATAATGATTTATTTCATCCTAGTATCACCAATAGGAGCCGTTGGATCCAACTCAGAGATCTCTCAACATAACAACTTTACTTTGTGAAAGTATTATTTGATCGTCATATTGCCTTGCTTCATAGAGAACAACTTGGTGAATGTCTCCCAAGCCTCATTTAAGGTTTTGACATCTCGCATGTGCTCAAGCATATTTTCCTCCACTATTGTCTTTAAGGCATACATTGCCTTGCCTACTTTTATCTTCCATTTTCTTAACGTGTCATTTGCATCATCTATTTCTGGTTGCTCTTTTTCACTACCATTGACAATTTCTCACAGGTCTTGTCCTTGCATATATGACATCATACAAGTTAACCATGTATTATAGTTGTCGTTGTTAAGTTTTCTCATTCCACCGACAGCTTATAGGTCTGTCATCGTACCGACAAAAGATTCTTACAAAACTAAATGCAACTGTAGAATTATGTGAAACGTACACTGGGTAAGCTCTTAGGAAAGAGAGGTGGATCAATCAGTTCACTTAAATGCCATGTCTTTCCTAGCGAGAACATTCTTAGACATGCACTGTTACAATACCGTACTACTTTACACCAACCAAGCTACTGAAATAACCTTTACCGAGGCTCTGATACCAATTGTTGAACACTCCACAGTCAAAACACTAAGAAGATGAAAGGAAAAGATCAAATGAAAGAAGGAAGACCTTATTTATTTTTCATACGGTGTGTCTAAAAAACAATCATATAGCTTCTTTATATAAGCAAAGAACGTGAGACGTTTTGCTATTGCATTAATAACCAAACATTTAAAGTTATAAATAAAACTAACCATTTAATGAACTATAACATAAATTTAATAAACATTAATTGCTTGGTGTTGATATTTTAACAAGACCAATATCATATCATCAATTGATATTACTGGTGACAATGTTTACTTAAGTGACAATAACATCAATAATGTCATATGCTTCAATCAAATTTACATTTGGTTGAACAAGATTATCATGTCTCTCCTTCCAATATTTACACCTGTGTGCACATTGTTCTAATATTCCATAAACAAAATAACAATTTTCTTTTATTTTAAAGACAGGGTTAGAAGCATGAGATGTAGACATGACATGTGTTCTGGGTATAACATCATGAAGTCTATGTTTGAAATTGTGTCAGTTAGTCATACCTCTTTTAGCATTCTTTCGATGAGATTGACTCTAAAATAAAACTCTATTTGGTTGGTCACTATTGTTTCTTTTATATTGGTTTTATCTATGATAATGTGAGTGATTAACTCTTTTAGAGAAAGTTGTTTGTGTTTGGGTTTGAGTTGTTTCTTGTAATCATTTTAGGGTGTATCCAACTTCTCAATTAGTAGTTCTGCAACAAACTCCTCTTACATGGTGGTGTTCTCTGATTTCAATTCCTTTAATCGTTTGTGGTACTTATTGATTTGGATTTTAATCGCTTTGTCATCAACCATTTCCCAATAAACATCAAAAAGTTTATTTTATAAAGTAAAAAATTATGGTGTATTTACATACCTTATTAGCATGGATCCAATATCCTATTTGTTTATCATATTCGTTTGGAGATGGTTTCTCTCTCGGTGCAAAGAAAATAACGTACATGTCTAGAATGGAGTAGATGCTCTTGCCAAAATATGCAACTCTCTTGGATCATGGTTCATGGTCATTTGGATGGTGGAGATGGTGGAGACTATGGGATTTCAGTGGAGTTTGAGAACTTGGGTCTGAGTTGTAGAGAGCTTGGCTCTTCATAAAGGGATTAGATAAAGTGAGACACATGTCAATTGAGGGGGACATGTGTTTTCGTGAGTTATTGTGACTCAGTGTTGCGCCTTAGGTTCTCTCTGTTGTCCGTAGCACCACGTGCGTAGTCACATGATCGTTGGATGCGATGTTGTTTGTGGTCTTGTTTGCGAAAGGTGTCGCATGGTTCGCTAGTGATCTTACATTTTATGGTCCGTAGCGGTTATATGTGTTATCTTGTTGGTCTTCGGATGTTCTTTGTGTTATACTATCTGTAGTCTTATTCATTCGTTGCGGGTCGTTTGGTCTCAACATGTGGCAGCAAATATTCATAGGTACTAACAATTTCCCCCAAGTGAGGGAAGGTTATAAAGTGACCTTCGCAAGCCTGGAAACTCAAGTTGGGCTTGTATAAAGAGTTCGTTTTATGTCGTTTCTTGAAAATCCTTCTTAGTAATTTTGTCTCTTAATCTATGGCCTTTTTATGGATAAAATGATTCGTAGAATATGAATGATTATTTAGCATATTTTGCGGACGTTTGTTTATTTGTTGGTGTGGACATTTACCTCTTTCTAGAAATTCATTGTTCGCTTGCTTGGATATTTAGAACCATTTGCCTTGTATGTTTATTTGCCATATTACAACCATCATGTTATGAATATCGTGTATTTATATTCGTATAAGTATTTTGAGTAAGCAGGTCTCTAGCCCCCTAGGTGATATAATTTTGATTGCTATACGTTTATTTGTATATTTATTACTTTATCACGTACTTTCTTAGGACTGACAAATGTTTAGCCTTTTGTTTGGTTTTATCTTTGCGGTCGCTTTACTATACGCACTTACTGTGAAAGTGGCTAGCGAACATATATCTTTGCTTTGGTTTCATCACTAACTTGAAACGGTAGGGCATTTTACTTTTATATCACTCTCTTGAGACAAACTTCATTTTATGTATTCGTATATCTACCTTGGGTTGAGAGGATTCTTGCACCTGGGTGAGATAGTTTTGGAAACGGGGGATACTTTAGTCTTTTCCCCTAGGTGAGGACGGACATTAATGCAATATGTTCGCCAGTGCTAGCATTTTATTCTTTTGTACATGAATAGTTTGTCTCTTCTTTGAGTAGCACGCTTACTTTGGAAACGACGATTGTTAAGTCTGATTTTTTTACTTTGGTGATCAGTCATTTTATTATGAGTATTTTCTTGAAAGTGGTTAGCGAACCTTTACTTTGAAGATAGGTCACTTTATTATGCGCACTTGCTTTGGAAATGGCTAGTGAACCGCTTTTTTTCAGTCGCTTTACTATGCGCACTTGCTTTGAAAGTGGCTGGCAATCCTACACTTGTTTTTGTGTGCAAGAATTCTTGCCCCGCTAAATGGCTTAAAATTATAATATTTTGTTATCCCTAAAGGCGTAGAAACCATTTTGGATTAGTATTTTTTATTTAATTATGTGAATACGCAATAACTCTTGTGACGGTGAACCAAAACATAAAAAAGAGTTTCGCTTTACATTGCTACTTGAAGCGGTATGAACATTTAGGTTCCATTAATTTATTTATTTTTATTATTCTCAGATATTTTTGGCTCTCAAAACTTGTGTTTTGAATTGAATATTCACTCTAGCACACTTTTGAATAGCAGGGGTGTGCTTCTTAACTTCTAGCGGCATTACTAACTCATTCGCTGACTTAGCGTGGCGTTGCTAACTCATTCGCTAACTATTAGTTCTCACGTATATTTGTAACGTTTGTCGTATTTTCAAATGTCATCTCTAACTTATAACGGGATTGCTAACTCTTGCCCTTCGAGGCGAGGGAAGGTTATAAAGTGACCTTCCCAACCCTAGAATTTATTGTTTCTTATCTTTGAATTCTTAAAATACTTGGTGGCGGCGGACACTTATCAGCGTAACCTGGAGAGGCAGGCGATCAATGTAATGTCTTCACTAGTGCTAATATTTATTTCTTTTTCGAGATCAACCATGAATGGATAGTATTATTTCTCCTCTTTTGCTTGTATGCGAATTCTGAATATGCTACTTTCTTTAAGATGATGAAACATAAGTATAGACTTTGGATATTGCAAATATGCATGACAAATAGGTAGCGAACTATATTTTTTTTGTGTTCGCATATTTATTATAGGAGGAATTCTTGCTCCCTTTTGGAAAGGATTCGTAGGAAACGATTTACTGTTTTAGCAAATTTTGTGTATGCTCAAATTAGAGTTATAATTCGTTGGAGTCAATCCTTGCCCCCTTATGTTTGTTTTTAGGAGAGGTAAATAATATTTATGGATGTTCGTTTGCTTAAAGGCGGCCAAAATTTTAAAGGACCGTTGCTCAGGTAGGTTTTATTCTGCTTTTCTTTGGAAGAAGTGGAAGTCACGTGTAGGCTTTCTCCTTTTAATAATCATACTATTCTCTTTCTTTCAATATGAATAACGAGTTATAAGTTTTTATCGCTGCGAAGCTTTTTAAGACAAATCGGTAGCGAACCACATTATATGTACGCATGGTTTCTTCGAGTTTGGGAGAATTCCTGCTCTCGTGTTAATTTAATGAATTTTCTTAATGAAGATCGAATACAACACACATATTCTTGCGATACGTGCATGCTTGCCCCCGATGCTGACATTTACTTTTCCTTTGTATAAATAGTTTGGCTCTTCATTGTTATAAGTAGTGTAATTTCTTGTCGTTCTTGTGAAACGACAATAGCTGTAGGAGAGTTGGCTTAAATGGTTTATCCCATGAGAAATGAAATGACTCTAATTTTCATATTATTTTTACATGTTCGTTTGCCGGTGCGAACACTTGCCCCCTAATAAAAAAGGTTCGCGGGATTTACACTGTTGCTTAGCATATTTTGTGTTCGCTTAAATATGAGTGACTTTTTTGACTTTATGTAGATGTTGGAAGTAATATTAGTTTTTATTGTGATGGCATACTTTTTCACCTGTCTTGAGAGTGCTATTTCTTTCCACTCGATTTGGGGTGTTATACTTTTCCACCCGTCTTGAGAGTGCTATCTTTTTCCACTCGATTTGGGGTGCTATACTTTTTCACCCGTCTTGAGAGTGTTGTGTATTTTCACCCAACTTGAGGGCCCTGTGTATTTTCACCCGACTTGAGGGCGATGTATCTTTCTACCCTTTATTGATAACCTTTTGGGCACAACTGCGAAGAGAAAATCATCGAATGGTTAAATCAGCATTATTCTCATTGTTAACTATATGGATAGAGAGTACAAGGATAAGAATTTGGAAAGGCTTAAATCGACCAAACAAAATTCAATTATCAATTCTGAACCTCAAGACATTGTTCCAATATAGAGGGGACATACCTCAGGTTGAAGCCAAAGTCTCACTGTATGGTCATAAACAACAATATATTCCCTTCATCGGACTTACTATCATTCGAAATGAACTTTCAAGCTAAATCAAGGTGTAATAGAACGAACACATTCACTTGTTTTCATTAATATTTTGATTCTTGACTAATATATTAGGGCGTATGAACCAATCTGGTATTTGAAGGGGAAAAGGCGAACACATGAAAGGGAAAATAATTAAGCCTGGTATCTAACAAAAACGCTTAAATTAGGAGCAGTGTAAAACATGCTAACATATACATGTACCGAATCTAATTAGTAACCACTTTTAGCATAAAGAGCAACTTCAAAAGGACAACAATTAACGCATTTTAAAGATTTATCTATGCCTTAAATGCCCTTTCCCAATGTGCTCTATTTGAGCCTTATGGAAAGTGAATTATTACTATTATGCTATTCTCCTATTTTTGTCTCGTTTATGGATGGCTAGAAATATGATAGTAAGATATTTCTAAAGTTCGAATGTAGGGTTAGAATTAAAACTTTATCAGAAACCTTAGGTCCAAAATTAGAAGTCTGGAGCTGTTAGGTATGCCTCCCTATTTTGCGATTTTAGAGTTTCTACAGTGCTAGTTATGCATCCCTAACCCTCGAAGGGGATCTAGCATGAATTGCTTTAACTTTTAGAAGATTTAGGTTTCGTTGCGAAAGTAAAAAAGAAAATAAGGACAACGCTCATAATGATAAAAGCGAATATATCAGTTAATGCAAAAATCAATGAAGTCAACGTAAATGAAGCGTACCGAATCAGTAGCAGCCTAGCATCTTTATTGAAAATATTAGGACCATGCTTTCTTACATCATTAACTTGGGTTGTTGAAATAGATACTGAGCCACTTTCTTGAGACCCTGGATGAATAAGCATGCTTACATATCCTTCGAGAGAGGTGTTTAAACAAATCATCCTTCTCGGAAATAGAAGGATCATCCTGTAGTCATATATCAATAGGTCGCCAACTTTGATTGCTCAAGCGGCAAACACCTCAACACGTGTCTTTGCGCAGGTGGTTGGTGATTTTGAGAAGCTGGCTGAAACAGGGATGGTGTAAATTGGGAAGTTGAGGGCGAGCAGTTTTCTGTTGTTCCTGAAAGTTACTATATGAAGATTTTGAGTCCAAAGGCTTCACAAGATGTGGCTGTACAAGACTAGGATACTACTAGCAGACAGTACAACAACAAGAAACACATAATTTATTTCATGATGCCCTATAATATGATAAATACATACATTTGCTATTCTCCTCACAACTATACCATGAAACCGACTTTGCAACCTGGATGTACCACACAGGATACTAATTGCATTTTAAATCAGGAGTATTGATTTCATTAAAAAATATTAATAACTACCAGCAAAGGGAAGCATGCAATAGAATCAGAATTATTACCACAACAAGCTTACATATCATAGGGAAGCATGCAAACCATATAAGATCCAATCATAGGGACGTAAATTATACTAAAAGCCCTTGGTTTGCATTAAGAGATATACTACCTAAAATTGTTCACTGATAGAAGCGGGTGACAATGAAAGAATTGGAGAATTTGATACAATCACATTTGCATCAGAACATGGTTAAACATATTGTGATTTGGTAGATTCTAGGCCATTAAAACATCATCCGACTAAAAATAATAGTACTAACAGTATAACGTTTTAAAATCAGAAAGAAAGAAAGTATATTTTATAAGCTTCCAAAACTCTTCATCTTAAGAGCAATGAAATCTTACACGGTGGAAGCGTCGAAAGCTCATAGCCTAAACATCGTGAAGAAAAACAAATGGCATAATAAATATATCTCATTTAACAGAAAATTTATCAATAAGGATCACACACGAATAACCGCGCCTATCATATTGTACCTCAAATCCATCAAAATAGGAATATGAGAAAAAATTTACAGCCAAATCTGCAATGTTATATCAAGAAAAGAAACAAAAACGCTGAAGCACATCGGTGTTGAAGTTAACAGATACCTGAAACTCACCGATAGTAAGATATGCATTGGGAATTTGGGGTTATGGGACCTTTAAGGTCTAGCTGCGTTGTTGATTTCACTGAGATAGCTGATATTAGGGAACCATATGCTCCTCTCTTTGGTGTAGCTGTTGCTCCTTTTCCAGTAAACAAAGAGCTTTCCTTAAATTAAAGCAAACTGGAAAAATGACTGTTTAGTCGCCTTCTCCAAAGCTTGCTGTGGTGGGCCGGCACTATCAAAATCAAACTATATAGGAGTACTGAACCGGGTTAGTTAATATAGCAGAATATTAACAATTTGTCTGAAGCTAAACGTTTTTTGAACTCAACCTTTGGCAGCTAAAAAATGAAGGCAAAATAATCAAGAGCAAATGAACATACATTTCATTGCTGTACTAGAAATATGGCAAGATTAATAAGGATGATTCAATTGTTCTATCCTTAACAACAAGATGCAATCATGCAATTTATAGACTGCAATCATGCAATTTCAGTTGCAAAGAAAACCATATGCCAAGAAATCCAATCAAATATCTTAACTTTAGAGCCAGGCATTCTTATGGAAAAGGAATACAAATAGAATATAAAAGCTTATGAAAGAATGTTACACTTCACTCTTTGTTCGCATGGTGTACGATCCCCTATCATGAGGGCAACAGCTTCTCCGTTCAATTGATCTACTTGCAAATTCAGAGATAGATGTCAGATTGCTTGATAAGAAGAAAGGATGCTGAACATGTCTTTGGGGGATCGGTAGCATTTGTGATAGATTCACAACTTTCCCGCCAATGGCATCTCTTATCAATCCTTGTGTCTGCACTTTAAAGAAAAGTCTGCTGGCTTCGTTTGCACATTCCTTGCTAATGCTTCATGTTTCTATAGATCCAGATATACATGACTATGCTACGGTTTGGAGGTCATGACTTGTCACATATTTATACGGTATGCAATTTTCGAGCTTCCATGTACTAATATAAGTGGCCTTTCAGATCCGGCTACAGATTTGAAGGTCAAAATATTGAAAGATCTCAAGTAGTGAACACTGCTTTTTGTCACGGTTAACCAGTGCAATCACTAACTTCAGACCAAATTTATTTGGATCCAGGTCGGTCGCGGCTGCATGCATCTCTCCCACATACATGACGACCAAACAAAGCCGGTTCCGGCAGAAATTTTATGGTTCCTCCGAGATTAAGCTCCTAACCAGTCTTTGTTTCAAACATGTGAAAGTAAGCAGTCAGGTTTTGGAGTCTCTGCTTCCCTGCTGTCCAATGCCTCATAATAAGGCAGCTGCTGCTTGACTCCTTGGAAATGGAGGCTGGAACAGAACTGATCAAAGTAACTTCCCTTTTCTTAGGATTTGCTTCTTTATCTTGTACTGTGAACCAGAACCAATAATTGGATCACTCTCCCCAAAACCAGGAAGATTATAAAAAAAAAACATATTTATGTTTTCTTTTAACCAAATCACACTTGACGCTACTAAGTATATATATTCATTTGTCTTTTTTTTATTAACTTAACCAAATTTTATTGATTAATTTGACCAAATTTTATTGGAGAATATTGAGAACTTTTTGTTGATTTGATAAAATCCAAATATTAGAACTGTTTCCATGGTTTTAAATTCATAGTTGTAATATAACACCGTAATTTTTAATTATTGTACATAAATTAAAACTGTTGATAAATAATTTTGATGAAAATGAAATAAACTTGAAAGTATAATTATATATTTTAATATTATAAATGGCGGGAAAAGTTTTTGAATGCCTTTGATTTCAATAAAATTGGGAATATAATTATATATTTTAATATTATAAATGGCGGGAAGATTTTAGGGTTTTGGCGCTAATGCCATTGATTTTTTTCTTATAGGGTAAACAAAATGGTTGGTCTCTTATATTTTATAAATTTTCACTTTTATTCTTTAAATTTAAAAAAAAACAATGTTTTGATCACTTATAATTGTTCACATTATGTGTAAGTGGATCATATATATGTATATATAATATTTTTAGGGGCTAGGGCTTCGGCCAGAACCTTTTAAGGGTGTATTTATACTTAAGGTAAATATATTATTTTAATAATTTTATTTTAATTTTAATTAATAATTATAATGTATTTAATTAATATTTAAATTAATTTTTAATTATAATGTATTTAATTAAAATTATTAGTGTATATTTAATTTATTTAAATTATAACTTTAAATTAATATTTAATTAAAAATTATAAAATTAATATATTTAAATTAAGGGATGAGATCCAATTATATGGTATAAAACTCATTTAGTTTTACACTCATTTATTACCATCATCCAACGGTCTAAAATTAGTGTAAAACTAAATGAGTTTTACACCATGTAAGTGGATCCTGACCCTTAAATTAATATTTAATTTAATATTTAAATTAGTGTAATCTTAATTATAATGTATTTAATTAAATTATTAGTGTATATTTAATTTATTTAAATTATAACTTTAAATTAATATTTAATTAAAAATAAAAAATTAATATTTTTAATTAATATTTAATTTAATATTCAAATTATTGTAATTTTAATTATAATGTATTTAATTAAAATTACTTGTGTTTGTAAGATTTAGGGGTTGAGATTTGGGGTTTAGTGGTAAGTGTGTCAAGTTTAGTGTTTGGGTTATGGGATTAGGGGATTAGTCTTGCAAGTAGCAATTATTAGTGATCAAAAGATTTAGGGGTCGAGGTTTGGGGTTTAGGGGTAAATGTGTCAAGTTGAGTATGTGTGGTTATGAGATTAGTTAGGGATTAGGCTTTCAAGTAGCAATTATTAGTGATTGTATGGTTTAGGGGTTTAATACATGTTTCAAGTTGAGTGTTTGGGGTTATGAGATTAGTTTAGGGATTAGGGGATTCGGATTGCACTTTAATTATTAGTGTTTATAAGATTTAGGGGTTGAAGTTTGGGGTTTAGAGGTATAATATATGTTTCAAGTTGAGTGTCTAGGGTTATAGGAATAGTTTAGGGATTGGGAATTCGGCTTAGACTTTAATTATCTGTGATTATAAGATTTAGGGTTTAAGGTTAAATGTTTCAAGTTGAATGTTTGGGGGTATGAGATTAGTTTATGGATTTGGGGTTTATTTTTGTTCACATTAGTCCATAAAAGTTTATTTTTAGCCAAAATTGACCCGTATATATTTCTATTTTTGGTAATTTAGTCGAATAATATTTTTGTTTATTCTAGCCCCTACAATTTAATTTTTAGTCAAAATTTCCCCATACTTATTTATATTTTTTGGCGATTTAGTCCAATAATATTTTTGTTTATTCTAGTAGCTAAAATTTAATTTTTAGTCCAAATTGACCACTATTCATTTTTTGTAATTTAGTCCAATATTTTTAATATGCTGATATTTTTGTTCATGTTAGTCCCTAAAATTTCTATGACTTAAGGTTTATGGTTTATGATTTAGGGGTTAGTGTTAATGCTTTAAAGTTTATGGAGTAGTTTAGGGTATATGTTGTAGTTTATAGTTTATGATTTAGGGGTTAGTGTTAATGCTTTAGAGTTTATGGTGTAGTTTAGTGTTCAATTAATTCCCTACAAATCTTTATTTAACCGAAATTAATATTTATTTATTTTTAATTTGTGTACTTTAGTCCAAAATTTTAATATGATGATATTTTTATTCATTTTAGTCCCTACAAATTTGTTTTTAACTAAAATTTACTCATTTTTATTTCTAATTTTTATAATTTAGTCTAATAAAGTAAAGATGGTGTTATTGGTTCATGTGATTAATTTGGATTCCTTAAGGTTTAGGGTTTAGTACCAATGATTTATTGTTTAGTATCAGTGGTTTATGGTTTAACTTATGGTTATTGGTTTATAAAATTAATTTCGATTCCTTAAGGTTTATGGTTTTATGTTTAGTATTAACGGTTTATGGTTTAGTTTAGGGTTATTGATTTACGAGATTAATTTCGATTCAACTTGCTAATTTATGCACTTGAATTTGAAATCAAAGCTTCATGTGTACAATCAAACTAAATCAAAATTTCAACTTTCATGTGTATAATTACATGTTTACATCCAAATCAAAATTTTGTGTATAATTATATTAAATCAAAATTTATATGGTATAATAATAATAATGTCCGAATGAAATTAACTTATTAAACTCAGGATCTAATTGAGCTAAATTAAAACCTAGAAACATAAATCACAGACATAACTAAAAGAATTCTAAAACTAAATGTAGAATTTCAATTAAATTAATCGAAATTTGGACTCAATTGAATTAAATTAAAACTTAAAATTAAAAATTTAGGACTTAAATAAAAATATCTAAAGTCAAAAGTGCTAAAAAAACAATTTATCCTAACCTAAAAAATTAGGCGGGAGTTCTTTCCCTCCCCTCTCACGTCCCACCTTTCATTTTTAATTTTAAAAAAAGAAATAGAATATTGGCAAAAAAAAAAAAAGAGGGAAGGGACAAAATTTAGAGGGAAATAAGCCATTAGGTTAGAGATTAATTACCATTTAAGTCTTGTTGTGTTTTAAATGTTGTATTTTAGTCATAATATTCACTTTTTAAATTTTAGTTTAATTTAATTTAGTCACAAATATCCCTAATTCAATTTAAGGGTATATTTTTGTTCATATTAGTCCCTAATTTTTTAACTGAAATTGACCCCTATTTATTTTAAATTTTTGTAATATAGTCCAATATTTTTAATATGATGATATTTTTGTTCATTCTAGTCCCTAAAACGTTATTTTTAGCCAAAATTGACCCATATATATTTTTATTTTTGGTAATTTAGTCGAATAATATTTTTGTTTATTATAGTCCCTACAATTTAATTTTTAGTCAAAATTGCCTCGTATTTATTTATATTTTTGGCAATTTAGTCCAATAATATTTTTGTTTAGTCTAGTACCTAAAATTTAATTTTTAGTTGAAATTGACCCCTATTTGTTTTTTATAATTTAGTCTAATATTTTTAATATAATGATATTTTTGTCCATGTTAGTCCCTAAAATTTTATTTTTTAACCAAAATTAATCCCTATTTATTTTATATTTTTGTAATTTAGTCCAATATTTTTAATATGATGATATTTTTGTTCATGTTAGTCCCTAAAATTTTATTTTTCACCAAAATTGAACCTTATTTATTTCTAATTTTTGTAATTTACTCTAATATTTTAAATAACGATGATATTTTTGTTCATTCTAGTGCCTAATATTTATTTTTAATGTGATTCGTGTTCGTGAAAGGCGTTAAATAATTCACTCAAAATGACCCAACCCAAAGTCTATCTACTATTTGTACCAAACTCAAACTTAATAATAATTTGAAACCCGAATTAACCCGACTTGAAATTACCCTACCTGAAATGAACCCAACTTGAAGTGATCCTGACCTGAAATGAACCCGACCTGAAGTCTACTCGAGCCCGAATTAACCCGTCAATTAACTTATTCGGACCCGAACCGTTTTGACCCGGCCTAAAATGAACCCGACCCGAAATGAACCCGGCCCGAAATGAACATGACCTGAAATGAACCCGACCTGAAATGAATTTGACCCGTACCCGACCCGAATTGAGTCGAAACATCAAATCGACCTGAAATGACCTGTATCCGATTTGACCCGACTTGAAACCCATCCGATTACCTATTTTTACATCCCTACCCACAACAAATCAACCTGAAATGACCTGTATCCGATTTGACCCGACCTGATAGAACCCGACCTGAAACTCATTCGATTACCTGTTTTTACATCCCTACCCACAACAAATCAACAAACATTTAATGTTTTTCTAACTTGAGGGACCTATTTTAATAAATTGCAGAGAGTCTTCTAAATATACTTTGTGGCTTAGTTTAAATTTGGGCAAAAGAATTTGGAGGTGTTTACTTAGACTTTTGAAAAATTTTAAAAGTCTAAATTATTTTTTTTTAAAGTAAAAGGTTTAATTTAAAATTTTAAAATTAATTGAGAATTAATAAGAAATTTTAAAAAATATTAGAAAAGTTCTTAATTACAAATATATAAAAAAAATTAACGAGAATTCAAAATTTTCAAATAGGTTAGATTAAATTTTTTAGAAAATTTGAGGGGCAAATATTACTTGTCCAAAATTTTGGGGAGATGGCTAACAACATCTAAAGGGTCGAGCTCAATAAGGGAGAGTATTCGATTTAATCATCTTAAATTTTTTTGAATTAATTAAGCTGACAAGTAGACCAGCTTTTGAGATTTTTAGTGGCCCATGGACAAACGTAAAACTTGACATCAAATAATTAATATTATAAAAAATTAAATTTTAAAAGTAGGTCTCTAATAATCTGTATTGGAAAAAATTGGGCACCTAATAATTAGTATGTGCAACGGTACGTGCACAACGATGAGCATAACGTATACTAAACCCGGGAAAAGCTTTTAATAGTTGATGTGCTTCATGAAGATGCACCTCAACCGTAGATATGTCTGGATGGGGGCTGGATAGCCGATGAACAATACTCATAGCATCCCCTTCGACAACAACAGCCGGCCAACCATTTTGAATTGCTAATTTAATTCCTTCGATGAAGGCCAATGCTTTCGTAGTCATGGCCGAGTGTGCACCCGACAACTCCCTTGCAAAGCTGGCCAAAACAAAACCATCGTGATCACGCGCAACTTCCCCAATCGCGGCTCTCCCTGATGAATCTAAGTACGACCTATCCACGTTTATTTTCACAACCCCCATCACCAGCTTGCACCACACCGATTGCCGAGGAAGTGCTAGTGGTCGAGAAGTGGTCGTACTAGCCAAACAAAACTCATGCTGCAGTAGCGAGGCATTAAAAATGACTATCAGAACTGGCTGCAATACGTCTTCAAGAACCTTGGAGTTCCTGCGAGATATTCCACAAGAGAGCAATAAAGGAGATAAATCGCTCATTGTCCAACACAGTGGCTGCAAAACAAAACTAGTCTCGGATCGAGACCTGTGCTCCATCACAAATGCACAAAGACACTCCGCTAGCCTCCAAAACTTCCTTAGCATGAGGGCAGTCTTTCAAGGCATGCACGCAAGTTTCTGTAGCTAAATCACAAATCTTGCAGCGTCCGTCGGCCAAACTCAGATCTAAACATTTAATCTCTAAAGTCGAGCTCCTAAACTCTAAAAACGAGAGTACCTTCCGTGATTCCGGTGACGATGAATGACTCGGATCTCAAAATGTCATAGTCGCCGATGACTTCCAAACACCGATTTTTCTCCAAATCTGAAGTTCCAAACCTAAAATCGGTAATGTTTTCCTTTTCTCTAGGTTTTCGTTTCAATTTTCAAAACCCTCTTTTCTACTATTTGTTTTCTTTAGTATTTTCTCCTCCTTTTCTTTGATTTTGTGCATTGATTTATAATCATTAGTTTTTGTCTACTGCAGATCTGTCAATTGCTAGAAGGATTCCCTTCATGGATTCCTCGAGAATAGAAAGGATAGGTAGGCATCTAGAGACGTAATTTAAGTATCATTTATAACTTTATACAATTCGAAGTCTTAGAGTTGATTTATTGATGTTAATATTCATATGTTTGATGTTGAAAAATCACCTCAAAAGGTCCATACCAGCTAAGCAACTCATCCTGGAAACAAAAAGCCATGGTTGGGTTTAGCTATTGAACCACTGCAGTAGTTTAGGAATGCAGTAGATTCTGAATTTTAAGGCTTCTTAGAGTCCGTTATTCTTTGATTTTTGTTTTTTCAGCGGGTTCATCATTTGCTATGACAAAGGTATTAGATTTCGAGCTTGAGTTCAAGTCGAGTTTCAACCAAACTCGAGTTTGAACTTGATAATTTTGAGCTCGAGAGCTTTCGAGCCGAGTCGAGCTTAGTCTTGAGTTTTTCGAATTCGAGTCGAGCTTAAAGATGACCTAGCTCAGTTCGGCTCGGCTCATTTACACCCTTACTTTTGACAAGTCCTATTTTATCATATAAATTTTATTTAAAAAATTTTCGAGTCGAATTTATGAACTTCGAGCCGAGTTGTTTGAGTTTCTGTTCAAATTTAATTGTAAATATTTATCAGTACTTATGAATATTCACCGCCACGTGTCAAGACCAGACGGCCCACGACAATTGAACAAGACTACGAGCAATATAACACAAAGAACATTCGGCGATCAACAAGACAACGATGTGATCGCTACGGACCACAACGCGTAAGATCGCCCGCGAACCGTGTGACACCCTTCACAACCAAGACTACAAACAACATCGCATCCAGCGATAACATGACTACGCACGTGATCGCTACAGACAACAGAGCGAACCTAAGACGCGACACTGAGTCACGACAACTCACTAAAACACATGTCCCCCTCGATTGACACGTGCCTCACTTCATCTAGCCCCTTTATAAAGAGCCAAGCTCTCCACAACTCAGACCCAAGCTCTCAAACTCCACTGAAACCCCATAAGCTCCACCATCTCCACCATCCAAACGACCATGAACCATGATCCAATAGAGTTGCACATTTTAACAATCAACAATTGGTGCGGTGAGCTTGGTGAGATTGCAAAAAGAAAACTCGAGCCTGATTTGGTGGTTTTGTGTCTTTGGTGAGATTGCAAAGAGAAAACTCGAGCCTGATTTGGTGACATTGAGTATTTTGTTAAAAGTTATATGTGTGGGAATGGGCAAGCTTAGTGTTACCTAATTCACCCCCACCCCCCATGAATCTCGTTTGGATTCGTTCATTTCAATTCGGAATTCATTTTCGTTCTAATTCGGTAAAGAACACGTGCTGGAACTATAAAATTGATGTACCCAAAAAACTCGTTTACCTTAGTTTAAAAAGCACGTTTGGGCGAGCTTAAGGCACATATGCGAGAAAAATGTAACACCCTTAACGTATACTCATAAATTGAATATACATTAAAGATGTTACAGAGTCATTTAAAGAAATCTCGATTTATAAATTTATTTTTACAAGTATTTACAAATTTTAGTTTGTAAATCTAACCCTTTCTCGGTTTTCTTGAAAACACAACCTATGTGCAGTTGGCTAGTTTCAACCCTGAATTAATTATTTTAAAACACATTTGGCAATTTATTAAAAACAACAGTTCAGTTTAGGGTGAAAACTAGGTTCGCTATCTAGGCCCTTTCTTGACTTTAAAATCTTTACGCGATTACCGGTTATTCTTATTAGCAAAGTAATTTATCCTTTCTACCTTAGCTTTATTCTGTTACAATGCTAATGTCTTATTTTTATTTATCCATATACAATTCATTATCAAAACTGATTACTTATCTATCATTTAGTCTAATTTAATGCATCATACTCTACTAGCAATTAAATAATTACATGCCCACTAGAATTTTAATAAAAATTGCATAATAAATAAAATACTGAATATAACATATAAGAATTTAGAATAATATAGAATGACTTATCGAAGTCGTTCCTCTGTCATGTAACCTGTAAAAATTAACATCTCATATACATATATAAAGCAATATCATGTCAAATCAAATATCTAGTAAATAACTTTATCCGCCGGAACGCCCATTTCACGATAAACCATGTTTCACACTGGCATTCCATTGAAGCCCTTTTCCAATCTTCCCCGATAATCTCAAGACATCAAGAGGAATCTCTGAAAGGTGATCGTTGCTTGGGTTGCAATGATTCTTCAGGAACAAGGCGAGTTACCTCTCCATGGCAAGAAGCAAATTAACCAGAAAATGAAGAGAACCCATTGTTGTTATCCCCATTGTATTTTTCCTCTTTTGCTCTCTAAATAACCCCCTGAGATCAAGCTTTGCGGTTCGTTGATGGTAGTCTTCTTTAGAATGCAGTTTGAGATCATAATTTGTGATGATATTTTGTTTTGGTTCGTTGATAAATTTTTAATAATTTTATTTATATGTTCATTCATTTTTTTCAAAACAATTAATGATTTATGAAAAGTGTAGCTTAGTTTCAGGTTGATATTTTATTATTTTTATACTGTTCTAACTATTAAGAATATACAAGGAAAGCAGGTATGAAAAGTTTGATTGAAAACGGTGTAGTTTCATATAGTTTTTTATATATGCTATTTTATATTACAAACGGTGTAGTTTTGAATTTTGATTAATATGATTTTAGTTAAACGGTGTAGTTGTGGTATATAATTTTAGGGTTTTTTTTATTATTTTCAATCCAAACCTTGCTTCTCTTCAATTCAATAATATGATTGTTTTTATAATAATAATAATAATAATAATAATAATAATAATAAATTTTTTTTGAATAAAGAGCTTATAATTAATTAAAGTAAAAAATAGTTTAGATCATTAAAGCATTTTTCTCAGGTCCCACAAAAGTCGGTTAACGAAAAATAAATTAAAATAAAAGAGCCTTTCTCGTGGGTTTTTCTTCTCTAACTTTTTTTGTAACTCTTCTTAAACTTAGGTAGGGAAAAGTCTTCTTCTTCTTCAACTCATGTCACTCCGCCTCCGTCAATAAAAGCGTTTTTTGTAACACCCTTAATGTATACTCGTAAATCAAATATACATTAAAGATGTTACGGAGTCATTTAAAGAAATCTCGACTTATAAATTTATTTTTACAAGTATAAACAAATTTTAGTTTGTAAATCTAACCATTTCTCGGTTTTCTTGAAAAGCACAACTTATGTGCAGTTAGCTAGTTTCAACCCTGAATTAATTATTTTAAAACATATTTGGCAAATTCATTTAATTTTAACATGTGGATTTAAATAAGTAAAAGATGAACCAAATTGTTCATCTTTCTTGAAATATTTCGAACTAAGGGGAGAAAAAAAGGGAGAAAATTTTTCAAGCTCGATTCAAGCCCCGAAACTCGATTTTCAAGTAATATTTTCAACTACAAAGTTGTTCTACTCTTCAAGCTCCATCTTTTGATGTCAATAATTCATGGAATACATGCTTGATTGATGAGAATTTTGCATGAGAAGAAATTAGGGTTTATGGAAAAAGTTTGGGGCTTTTGGAATTTTATGATTTCATGATGAAATTCAAGTTGAAATCAAGCTAGTATAAAGTTAAAATCATGTTATTGAGTTGAGATTTAAACCCTACATATTTTATTTTGTATGAAGATGATTAGGGTTTATGGATTCAAGTTTGATTTAGGGTTTGTGATGTTGGATAAATAATCTAGTAAGCTTGAATTTGTTATTTGGAAGCAAAACCCTAAATTAAAGGTATAAGGACCATTTCAAAAATCTTGAAAGTTAGAGGACTAATCTGATTTTTTATGATTTGAAGTGTATTTATGTTATTATTAATGTTGGAGATGTGAAATTGAAGTTAGAATGCAAAACCGATGTTAAATCGAGTTAGTGACCATTTTGAAAAATTGTCAAAGTTAAGTGACCAATTCGGAAATGAGGTTTTAGAGAAGGAATAAATCTGAATTTAGTTGAAATAATAGAATTCAAGTAGTAATGTTGATTTGAGGACTAATTTGCAAAGTTAAGAAGTTTGAATTCTTATCTTTGCATTTTTAGTGACTATTTCGAAAAGAACGAAAAATTAAAGGGAATTATTTTTGAATATTCATTTGATGAAGAAAGTGATACCTTAGTGGTTTGAAGCAAGTGATGGGACTAAATTGACAAGAAGAAAAATAAGAAGAAGTTAGTATAAATTAGAAGTTTATTATGGAAAGCTATGTAGAAAACTGGTTTTGGCAGTAAGTTTGAAAATTCACCATAAATTCTAAGAAAATGGTTAGAAGGTGAATTTTATACCGATGTAAAGATTTGTTCGTCTAGTTTCTCCTCCAATAAACGAAAACTAATTTCGAGTTACGAGTCAAAAGATATAAATTTTTAAGTGACGAAAGGTTAGAAAATAGAGAACCAGTCTGTTCCGAATTCCAGCATTGTAATTGACTTTGAAAATTCGCCATAAATCGTATAAGTTGAATTTGGGCTATTAATTTATATGGTTGAAAAGCTTACTGAATCTAGTTTCTTTCAGAATAAACAGAATCGAATTTTGAGTTTTAAAATATTTTATAGAAATATTTCTTTGAAGGTAGTGCAATCTGTCAGAAAATGAGAATTGATACATTTTGTATCTAAGGTTAATTAGTAAGCTTGAAAAGGGTTAATGGAAGTTCTAAATGGTTATTAAGGACCAAAATGAGTTTTGGATAGTATAAGGAAGGAAGGAAAAACTTTTGGAAATTTTGTATATTCGAATGACTAGATTAGATAGCATGTTTAAAGTATTGTTAGATTTGAATCTAACGAATGTGATTCGTATTTATATGATCAATGGAGTTTGATTTTGGATCAAAAGAAGGGTCGAGGTATTATGAAGGAAAGGATTGAGTAGAACTTAGTGAGGCAAGCTAATAAATGGCCCAGGTGAGTGCATTCTTACTTATTTTATTATAAGGACTTGCGATAAGTCGAGCTCGAGTGTTAAAATAAATACATATTTTTGAATCATAAATGATATATTTTCAATGATTTTTTAAATGAATTATGAATTAATTTTGGGTATGAACTGCCCAGTACACTTTTATATGATATTGTGATATGCTAATATCTATTGAAATTTTAAATAAGTGAAGAATACATGATAGTGATTATTAAAAGCCCATTGTAAGCATTTTGAGATTCTTGGTATAATTGGCATGCCAATGAGGTGGAGTATAGTGATATAGTGATACAGTGACGCTGTGTTCTACAGCTATGACCTAGTGATACAGTGATGTTGTATAAGTGTACAACACTTATAAAGTGAAACAGTGATGTTGTGTTCTACAGCTATGACCTAGTGATACAGTGATGCTGTTAAATTACAGTAGTGATACAGTGATTTATTATGGCACAACATATTAGTTGATGCCGCACATGTGCATACTCAATAGTGACTCGCATACCATGCATTCTCAATTACATTACATTGGGCTATGAATTGAATAAAAAGTAACAAGTACAAGTGATCTAAAGGAAAGTGAAAAGTGAAAGTGTTCTGACTCGAGCAGGTTTTAGTCAGGTTTTTAGGCCGGGTCAGCATTTTACATCCCTAGTTGTGGGCATGTTATGTTGAATTTTGAGTAAAAAATGGAATATAACATGACTCAAAATCTATGAAGTAAAAGATTTTGTTTTTCTTTTTGCTTTACCAGTAATCTATAACTAATCTTTTATTTTTCTTTTTTAAGCATTTAACTTGAACTCGTTTTAAGCTCCTCTTTTTTGGGACCATGTATGATATTTATCGAAAAAAATTACTAGTCTTGGTTTGTGGTGGGATGAAAGTTTGGATTCCGTTCAAAGCGATGATTATGTTGTTACTTCTAAAGCTTTGACTTTTATGTTCCATGTTTTATTAGCCAATAAGACCGGACTCTCTTTGTGTCATACTATATGTCTAAGTTATGAAAAGTTACTTTACAAAAAAAATAAAGAATTAGCTCTGAACCTAATCAATTTTTAGTTTATATTTATATTTAGTACTAAAAAATTAAATTATACTCGAATGATCTAAACTTAAACATTCTAATACTCGAATTTAGTAGCTTGCAAATATAAGAAAATAAAGTTCAATTTTATGTATTGTTGAAAAATCACAATTTAGAGTCGGGATGAGAATTGTTAGTAAAATTATTATAAAATAGACCGTTAACACTGACAGGACAATAAAATAAACAATCAAAGCAAAGATAGGCAAGCGTCAAGTTAGGAGAGATGTGAAAGTTCATTCGGGGAGGTTCTGTCTTTGTGAGTCCCTTCTTGAAGTATTTAAGGAGAGTGACTGACAGTTGTTGATTGTAAGTGTCAAGTTAGGACTGACAAATTGACGTTTATTGACTTGTTAGCCTGATAAGCTGGTCCAGAAAACATAACAATGTAGGTTTCGAATGAACTGTTGTTGCTTCCTAGGAAAGAGCTCAAAGGGTTTTTATGCGGAATACTTGAAAGCAATAAGACTTGAAGGCAGAAAATACTTTTCAGAAAGTCAGAGGACCTTTATTGCAAAAGAATGAGTGTCGAGTGATATAGGGGCGTAACAAAACTCATTAATAAATTTTCCATTAAGTAATAAATAGATTTTTATTTACTTATAATTTTTCAAACTAAAGTCTATTAATCCCTTAAAGTTAATGATATCATTTTAAAAATAAATAAGAATAATTTTTTATTACTATTTGTTAATTAACATCAGACAACTTATTGGAAATGTATAATAATCAGGTACTTAAAATGTGTTTTTTTTTTGTGTTGCGTTTATCTCGATTACGAACATAAAATATATTATTATGATTACTGTAAATAATACAAACGTGATTTTTTTTCAAAATATGAGTGTAGTTGTGGACACAACGGTTACAAGTATCACAGTTACAGACTGTGTCAAAACAATTACATAAGACTGTTATTATGATTGCATACCACTATTTAAATTCATAATAAAATTTTCATGGCGCTGCATGTATTTGGATCAAATGTGGTAATTAATCAGTTCTTCAAATATGCTTCCCAGGCTATAAACAAAAAAACCATCGTTGTTTGGTGGGAGACGGTTCCCTTTTCGTTTTGCATGATCGATATTTGGAGGGTGTTTCGTCTCAACATGGCCGGGGGTGAGGCGGTGCCTTCACCATCGTTGTTTTGTTTGTGCGAGTGCTTGTGTTTCTTCCCCTTTTTTATCTTTTGTTGGTCTAGTGTGGGCGGTGAAGATCTCTGCGGCCCTGTGTTATCTTCTCCTCTTCTCTTCCGTCTACGGTAGCCTTTTATTGTGATCTCTGGCTTCGCCTCTCCCTCAATCATCGATGATATCAGATCCTTTCGCGATGACTTGTTGGGCCGGTCTCTCTAAATTTCTTTGAACCGTTTTTTATCTTCTAGTGTTTCCCGGAACATCATGAAAGTTAGAGTCCCCAGGATTTGCTGGCATTGTGCTTTCTTGGCTTCGATCGATGAATTTGTTATGATATCGTTCCCCTATTTTTTCTACTTAGTCCTCTGGGCTTGTTGTTTTGTTTTTCTTTTGCTTTGTTCTTCTTCTTCCTTCTCATGTCTTTCTGCTTCATCAGTAACCGCCTGTTTCTCCTTGTTGTCTTGCTTTTTATTGTGAATGGAAAGTCAGTTCGTCCCTTGTTCAAAAAAAAGGGTACAGTTCACAAATTGTCTCTAAACGTTAGTTAATTATTCAATTTAGTAATTAAACTTTTAATTGCTTCAATGTTGTCATTAAATTTTGTAATTTGCTTTAATTTGGCCACTGAACTCTTAACAGATGTTAAAAAATGATATTGGCAGTTAACAAAATTTGTATAATAATATATATAGTCCTCCACATTTGCACATTCAAACAATTTAGTCTTAATTCGAAAAATAATAATAAATTTAACTCTCAATTTTTATGTATTATTTCAATTTGGCCCTATTTTTAATTAAAAATAATTTAACCCTAAATCTAAACCACTAAACCTAAAACCCCAAATCTATAAACACAAAACCAAAAACCTCAAACATATAAACCCTAAACCTAAAACAATAAGCACTAAAATCATAAACCATAAACCTAAAACCCTTAAACACAATAAACTAAATAGTACTAATGGTTATATAAAAAACCTCTGACCCCCTCCGACCGGAAAGAACTACGGCCACCCAAACCCCTTCAACATCGTAGTGACATCAAAAGGTTCTTGCTTTAAGAAATGCAAAATTATTTTACGATTACAATATCACGAGTTTTGAACAAAAAAGGGTAAGATAAAACAAAAGGAAATACATATGGATTCTTCATCAGTGTTTGGTTTTACTTTTTTCTCTCTTAAGACCCCAGTTGGAAGGCTTGAAACTATGACGCCACAATAACCATGCAACCAATACGAATATTTCAATAAACCTCCTAGTTTTGATCAAGCTCGGAACAGCCTTTGACCGTAAGCAAGACTTGATTGTTCTCGAACTGATTCGGAAACAACACTGTTTCTTCCATTGAAAGCCTAACCCGACTGGTTATCAAATGAATATTTGCAAACATGGTCTCGCCTTTTGCAGCTGAGAAAGGTTCCATGTATTGAGTAGCAATCATGGAATTCTCGAAGTAAAGACCGAGGTACATGTGACTGAAATCGATGCTCAACTTCTTGTTTGGATTCTTGAAGTTAGCCAGTAGACTAACATCGGCATTGAGCAGGTAACCCATGTCCAGAGTGAGGTTTAGAGGTTTGGGGTTTTAGGTTTTAATGTTTAGGTTTAGGTTCAGGGTTTAAGGTTTAGGTTTAGGGTTTTTGGTTTTATGTTTATGGATTTGGGGTTTTAGATTTAGTTTTTCGGATTTAGGGTATTAAGTTTAGGCATAAATTATTTTTAATTAAAAATAGCGCCAAATTAAAATAATATGTAATGAGGGTTAAATTTATTATTATTTTTTTGAATTAGGACTAAATTATTTTTTGACAAATAGGACTAAGTTGTTTGAATATGCAAATATGGATGACTAAATATATTATTATACAAAATTTGTTAACTGTCATGTCACCTTCTTAATGTCCGTTAAGAGCTCAGTGGCAAAATTGAAACAAATTACAAAGTTTAATGGTAACATTGAAGCAATTAAAAGTTTGGTTATCAAATTGAATAATTAACCAAAGTTTTAGTGACAATTTGTGAACTTTACACAAAAAAATTACCAATACTTATTATTGGGGACTCATTTTTTCCAATACTTATTATTAGGGGACTCATTTTTTCCAATACCAATTATTAAGGTCTGCTTTTAAAATTTAATTTTTTCAACACTGGTTATTAGGGCCCAATTTTTTCTAATACTTATTATTTGTCGCTTATTTTTAAAATTTATTTTTTCAATCCTGGTTATTAGGGCTCAATTTTTTTCTAATATACTTATTTATTAGGTGCTTACATTTAAAATTTATTTTTTCAATACTTATTATTAAGAATCCAATTTTTTTCTAATACTTATTAATAGGAGGCTACTTTTAAAATTAATTTTTTTAATACTAGTTATTAGGTGCCCAAATTATTTTTCAATACAGATTATTAGTGATCTATTTTAAAATTATTTTTTTTATAATACTAATTATTAGGGGTCCAATTTCTACGTTTATCCATGAGCCGCCAAAAATCTCAAAAACAAATATGCTCGTCAATTTAACTCATTGAAATTTTTTTAACCCAATTAGATTAAATACTCACCTTAATTCAGCCGACTTCGTAGTTGTGTTGTGGGTTCTAAGAGATGGTCTTCTTTTAGCACAACTACTGTCTACTGTATATTAACCATCTCCTTATTGAGCTTGACCCTTTAGATGTTGTTAACATCTCCCAATATTTTGGACAAATAATATTGGAAAAAACTTTGATACACAGGCCATATAAACTTTAGTTTATACGTGTCTTTTAATTTTAGGGGTTATGGTTTTAATTTAGGATTTAAGGTTTATGTTATAGGGTTTAGAATTCAAGGTTAGTGTTTAGAATTTAGGATTTAGAGCGTGGGGTTTAGTTTTTCTAGGTTAGGGTTAGGAATTTAGTATTTGGGTTTTTATAGTGTAAATATACAGGCTTGTGTAAAATTAATTTTACATAGTCTGTATATCAAAGTTTTACCCAATAATATTTGCTCCTTAAATTTTCTAAAAAAATTTAATATAACCTATTTGAAAATTTTGAATTTTCATTAAATTTCATTTTTTATATATTTTGAATTAAGACCCTTCCTATTATTTTTTAAATTTTTTTATTAATTCTCAAATAATTTTAAAATTTTAACTAGACCTTTAAAATTTTAAATTAAACCTTAAAAATTAGAAAAGATTAATTTAATTTTAAAATTTTTAAAAAGTCTAAGTAAACACCTCCAAATTCTTTTGCCAAAATTTAAACGAATCCAGAGTCATTTGTTGTGTGCATTCTATGTTGAATTTTGAGTAAAAAATGGAGTATAACATATCTCAAAATTTATAAAGTAAAAACGTTGTTTTTTTCTTTATGTGCTTCATCATTAATCTATAACAAATGCGATTGCGGACACAACGATTGCAAGTATCACAGTTACAAACGGTGTCAAAACTGCTATATAACAAATTAACAACCGTTATTATGATTGTATGCCGCTATTTAAATTCATGATAATAACATTTACATGACGCTGCATGTATTGGGATCAAATGTGGAAATTAATCAGTTCTTCAAATATGCTTCCCAGGCTATAAACAAAAAAGCCAACCAGCCGGTCATGTTGCTAATACAAAAGAGAATACAGATGAAATTAAAAGATGTAATATGACTATTATAAAGAGAGTTGAAATCTAATTATTAAATAACATAAGATGGAACCATTTCAAACTAAAGTCTGATTCAAGTCCTTCCTATGGTGGTTGGCTGGCTGGTATTGTTGGACTGTTCCTCAAAAGCATGCATCCAGAAGACAGCAACAGCAGAGAGCAGCCAAACTGCAATACATAAAACATCTTCACATAATATAAAAAATTAAAAAAATCTAATTTACCAGAATATAAAACACCTTTGTCTAAGAACCCGGTATATCTGTTGAAAAGAGAGCTGAAATAACCAAACACCCTCTCCACTAACCACCAAAGGATGATTATCCTCAGCAGGGATATCCTCAGCATGTTAAAATCCTTAGATTAGGAGATCTGACATATACCCTATATGGTAGATATACTCGTACAATTACACTAAACAACTAACCGTATACAATATACTCCATATGAACAAATATTTGACTCACTGCAAAGTTTATATATATATTTATAGAGAGAGAGAGAGAGAGAATGCTGACCAGCCTTCAAGGAAACCAGAACTCTTTTTTTGCTGAGGAGGCGGCTGAGCATATTGAGGAGGATGTGCCTGAGGAGGGTGTCCTTGAAGAGGATACCCTTGCTGGGATATCCCGGCGGTGGATAAGCATCCTTTGGGGGATATCCTTCGGGTGGGTAACCTAAACTTCTCGATCACAAAGAAAACATGAGAAAAAGAAAATCCCCATCAGATCCGCCATACAATCGTAAAGCAGCAAAACCGAACAACATAAAAAGAAATCAGAGAGTGAAGGATGAGGCGTGGTTGACCTTGAGGAGGAGGAACGCCAACAGGAGGCTGTTGCTGATTGTAGTAACTCATATTTTGGTGATCCATACTTCAGAAACAATGATTCTTTCTGCTGAATCTGATTTTCTTTTGCCGAAAACTTTACGGGAGAGTTGGGGCAGGAGAAACAGTAGGGTAGAGGTTGGATTATATAGTGGATTTTTCTTACGATGTTAAGATGCGGATGCGTGTCCTTTCTGCTCAAAGTTAACGGTTAAGGCAGCATGTGAGATAGTTCCCAACCTTTTTTCTGGGCCACCACTTTAAGTTTCGAAATCAATTCAACTTCAAATTAGGTCAAATTTAATAAGTTGCTTTTATATTAAAAATAGGTTTAATGGTTGTCAAAAAAAATTAATGACACTATTAGTTCTAAAGTATATATATTGTACTGAATTGTCTTTTAAAAATCTTTCGAGACGTTTTGTCTTCTAAATTAAAAATTGTTTATCATATGATCTAACTATTAACCTCTGTTAAAAAAAATTGTTGACCAATAAATTTTTTTTATGTCACTGTATAATTTTGAATTTATAATTTTTATTCAATTTAATCTTTAAAAAATAAACAGAAATTAATTAAAATTAAATATAATATAGTATTATAAAATTTTCCCCTTTTCCCTCTCTCGTTTCTTCCTCCGTTTTTTCTAAACTCTTCACCTTCTTCTTCAATGTCAGTCACCATGAGAAACATCGATTTCTAATTCATTTTCGTTCCAATTTATTATTTTCCTAATTTTTTTCTTATTTTCTCCCGAACACTTTTCAAGAAAACATGGATTTCTAATTCATTTTCGCTCCAATTTATCATTTCCATCCAACGCTGCAAACCTAGTGCCTCGCGCTTTACCCTGAGCATTCCCCATATTTATTGTTATTGTTTGATTAATCGAGTTACTTCTGCGCTTATTTTCGACTAACATCCAAGCAACATAAAGATCTGTCCCCTGTGCATCCATAATAGGACTATACCTTGAAACCGGCTCACCAAAAGTACTATCACCAGCCCCCTCATTATCCTTCCTATTTTGTAGCGATTAATTATTCGGATGCCGCTACGAAAAAATAATAATAAATTATAATTAAGTAATTTATAAGTGTCCCGCTTTTATTTGAAAAAATTATTTAAAAAGGAAATTTAGAGAAAACTTGTATTTTTGAAAAATTTAGAGTCGTCACCGGCTACTTTGGTAGACCAGAGATTTCTTTTTTTCTTAAAAAAAATTTGGGTTCAGGTGTTGATTACGGATGGGGGAGGATTAGCACCCCCATACCGCCCAAAATTGATACCAAATCATTAGCGCTTTATTAATATCAAATTTAACGGGTTAAAGTGACGATTAGATTAAAATTTGGTTATATGTGGGAGTAAATTTTAAGGGCTCCGGTGTTCGAGGGATAAACGAAAACTACCATCTACACCTCAGACTGATAGACAAGTTTATCATCGAAAAAGGGAGCGTCACATTAACAATTAATATCCCGAATGCAATATAATAATATGGCATGGAAAAGTTACGTATTTTAAACATGAACAACAAAACCATACGAGAATTAAAAATGTACATTAATATATTATGATATCCAAACCATATATTAAATCTAATACAACATAAAAATATAAAAAATGCCAATACTTAAAAACATAATCAACAAAATTATATATTACCCTACATCTAAACCAACATTTAAATAAATACAGAGATAAGGATCGAATTCTACCCCACCCGAAGCTCGGATGAGGAACTTCGACTGACCCCCATCAAGATCTCCGTGCCATCTTGTCATGGCCTAAAAATCAACTGACCCCCATCAAGAGCACTGCTCTCTTTTTGGCTTGCCGCTCAGGCTCCTTTGCCTGCCCCCACCGGCTATATATAGCCAATTGGTGGGGGACGTGGCTCAATTTGAGCCACGCTCACTTTCCTTCTTTTTTTAAAATTATATATATATATTACTTTTATTATATATATATTGTTGTTTTTTGACTTTTTGATTAATTTTATATTAATAATAGTACTATTAAAATAATACTAAAACCTGAACAAAAATGAGTGATTACAGCTGCCCATCTTTGCTTGTTTTTGTGAAACGAGAACAAAGCAAAGATCAAAAGCACTCATGTTTGTCCTACTTTCTTATCCTTAGCTTCAGAATCGCAGGTTCTTCTAGAACTTTCCGCTCTTCCTCGGCCAACTCTTCAAGCTTCAATCTTCTAAATGAAGGATCCATTGGGGACGACAAAATCTTGAAATTAGAAATTCAAGGTCACAAGTTCTTCCTATATAGAACTGTTATCTCTTCTTCTGACCGGTTCTTTGGAAAAGAAAATTCTCTCTATTTAGAATTTTATCTTGTCCTCGCTAAAGTATTTGGGCTGCAAGTCCTTCCTATATATAACTTTTCGCCTTCAACTATCAACGATGCGGGTTCTCCCTATATAAAACCTTTTACGTCTTGGAATCTTTAAACTGAGAGTTCTCCCTATATAGAACTTCTAGTCTTGAAATCCTGAAGCATTAGTTTCTCCTATATAAAACTATTTGCTTCAAAGTCTTTTGAGCTACAGGTTCTTCCTATATAGAACCTTTCGCTTAGAGTCATGAGTTCCTCCTATATGAAATCTCTTACTCTGAAATCTTAGGACTACTAGCTCTTCCTATATAGAACTTTCGTCTTGGAATTTTGAAGATGTGGGTTTTTCCAGTATAAAATACTTGCCTTCAAACACGGCTCTCCATTTTCTGATGGCACTAGTACCAAGAATTCTTAATCGGCTCTCCATTTTCTAATGGCACTAGTACCAAGAATTCTTGATTTTCCCCCAAAGGCTGAAGAAATAGAAGTTCTCGAGATGATGCCCCGATTTCTGATCGTCTTGACATCAAAACCATTGGGTGAGTACAAAAAAACTTGATTCTTTGCTAAGAACCACCTATTCACAAGCGAAGTCGCGAATTGAAATCTTTGATGAGATCTATTTCTCCAAAATGTGAGGTTATATATCAAAATCTTTGTTGGTCTTTGCATACATATTTTTGGTCGATCAACTTTGATCATCTCCTTGCTTCCTTTTTTAAAGTGCCCTTTTAGATTTTCACTTTGGTTTTCTCTGTTTCTCTTTTTTCTTTCTTTTTCTTTCTTTTCTTTTTCCTTTTTCTCTTTTTTCTTTTCCTTTTCCTTTTTCTTCTTTTTCTCTCTCTTTTTCCTCTCATTCCTCTCTCTCTTTCTTATTTTTTTAAATATCCTTATGAAAGGATCGAGTTAAAATATCTTTACTTCAAAAACTCATCCTTATGAAGGGTTCAAATTGCGAAATTCTTTTTAATTGAGTAGAACGTCCTTAGGAAATGCCTGAATTAAGAAATTCTCGTTTTATGAAAACGTGTCCTTATGAAAGGAGGGAACTGAGAAACTTTTTGTTTTAAGAAAAACATCATTCATTAAAAATTTGAGTTTTGAGAAAAACATCCTTATGAAAGGATCAAATTGAGAAATTCGAGTTTTAAGAAAAACATCCTTATGAAAGGATAAAATTAAGAAATTTGATTGATTTTTTAGGAAAAACACCCTTATAGAAGGGTAAAATTAAGAAATTCAAGTGTTAAGGAAGACATCCTTATGAAAGGATAAAATTAAGAAATTCGGTTTTAAGCAAAATATCCTTATGAAAGGATTAAATTAAGAAATTTAGTTTTAAGAAAAAAATCCTTATGAAAGGATAAAATTAAGAAATTTGATTTTTTAAGGAAAAACACCCTTATAGAAGGGTCAAATTAAGAAATTCAAGTCTTAAGGAAGACATCCTTATGAAAGGATAAAATTAAGAAATTTGATTTTAAGAAAAATATCCTTATGAAAGGATAAAATCGGGAAATCTTCAATAAGATCCACCTCTTCAACATGAAGTTGCATACCAAGTAATTGGATTCACGCCAATATGGCTATCAATATCCCTTAAAATGATGCACAGTTTCTACCAGTCTTAACATCATAATAAGTTTAGCATCATGCACGAAGGACTAATTGATGGCCCGAATGACTTATCACCATGCTCGAAGGACTTACCGGTGGTATGAAGGACTTATCATCATGCCCGAAGGACTTATGATGGCCCGAAGGACTTAAGATCTGGATTGACGCCAACATGGCTACCAATATTATAACACCTCATTCCCGTATTCGAATATCGAATATGAGTCAGAGACGTCACAGAACAATAACATGACTTTTATTCAAAAAAATATCTAAATTTAAAACTTTTGAAAATATTTAAAATTAACTTGTACACAAAATCAGATCTCCTTTACTTTACGAAAAATAATTTAACTGTTTGATAAATAACAAACTATTAATCAAAATAGACAAATTTATCACATTTATACATGCCACTAAAATAAATTAAAAACCTCAAGTAGGATGTCATTACTGCGGTACCCTGATGAAAATTTTTGAACTTGATGCAATGCCTTATTTAAACCCAATGTCTCGAACCACCTACGTGTGCACAGGCAAACACATGCTAAGTACGAACTTAGTGAGGCTTTATAAGGTAATCATAAAATTAAATAATAATCAGTTTTTAAGTATAACACAGTATAAACAATTTCCATATAAAACTATTTCAAATCAATATTGCTTTAAAGCAAAGTTAAAATATTTATAAATATATTTTGTAAAAGTTCTTTTATATCAATATCTCAAGAAATACGTATAGAGAGAACTAAGTATACGAGATAGTGTACTCCCAGAGTACTGGCCATTTCTCCTAAGGAGAAAGGCAAACATTACATTAATACGAGCTCGTTGTGCTCCCATAGCGCTAGTCACTGAAGTGACGGTAGTCCCAGACTACTAGATCCAAAGATCAATGCATTCTCAGAATGCTAGCCACTATGTGGCAAATGTAGCTACAATACAGTCCCAAACTGCTACTCTCTTATGGCATGCCACTATACTGAAACTCTCATGTAATCTTGGGCAATAAAATAATATAATTACCTTTGCAATACATCATTTTATAGATGGTAAAAATCTCATCATTGATAAATCAAAATAATAGCACAGTTCGTATTCCATTATAACATAAATCATTCTGTAGCAATCATCAATATATGATAATAAAGTTATCATAAACAAAATATAATAAGGCAGTTAATACCCTATCATGTACAAAACCATCTCTTTTTGTCTGTGAAAATATTATATTTCACATAAAAATCAATATTAATTATACCATAAATTATTCCGATAACATAATTATCGATATATGATAATAAAAATTATTATAAGAAAAACACAATAGGGCAGTTCATGCCCCATCATGTACCAAACCTTTACTTTATGCCGGTGAAAATATCATATTTCATATGAAAATTAATATTATTAATTCAATAAAATCATATAGGTCAACTTGTCGCAAGTCTTCCTAACACGTTTTAAAACAGATAAATGCACCCACCTTGACACTTCTTATTCAAACTAAATTGAATAAATTAAGAGAACTCCAAGCTTGATCCTTTGCCTTATCTACTGAATTTTCAATTTCTCGTGTTTACTTGAATGCTTCACATTCACCCCTTACATCCACAAATTAATAACACAAATAAGGCGCTCATTTTATAATCTATCAGTCTGTGCTACCTTTAAATAAATATTTATTTAAAATAATCTACAACTCGAAATTTGATTCTGTTTGTTCTGACAGAAACTAGATTCGATATTCTGTTCAACCATATAAACTAATAGCTCAAATTCAACTTGTACGATTTATGACGAATTTTCAAAGTCGAATTCCAGTGCTGAATTTTGGAGCAGACTGCTACTTTGTTTTTTGACCTTTCATCACTTAAAAATTCATATCTTTTGATATACCAATCGAAATCAGTCACCGCTTGTTTTAAACGAAACTAGACTAAACCAGGAATACTATGGTATTTGGCTCACTTTCTAATAATCTTTATGGAAGTTTTGGTGAATTTCCAAACTCACTAACAAAGACTAAAATTTCTGGGCAGATTCACGAATTTGATCTTTAACATCCTTTAACCATTTCAACACTTCAAATTAACCTTCAATTACATGATTCCAACATTTTCTTTTCATGACAAACTTCAAATTCAACTTGAATCCAATAACCTTAAATTAACCTTGACTTGCCAAAATTAGGGGTTTTACTTTGCACTTGAAATCAAGCTTGAATCAAGCTTAGAAAAGCTAATTAAACTTAATCCTTCAAAATCAAAACACAAAAAAATTTATATCCATAAACCCTAAAATTTAATCCTTCAATTTCATGAGCATAGCTTAACCAATCCATGAATTTTTTTATACCAAATGATAGAGAATTCAAAGAGAATCAACTTTGCATTTCATAACCAAACCCTAAATCCAAGCCATTTTGGGAGAAAAAAATCAAAAATAAAAAATCTTACCTTTGCTCTTTAAACCTCATGTACATGAAGAATGGAAGACTTGTCTTCTATTTTTCCTTTTTTTCAATTTATGCCACTTGTTATCTTTTATTTCCATAAATAATAAAAATATCTTCTTAATAGTAAAATAACTATTTTACCCTTGAATCCAAAGCTCCACATTATGCCACATGTCACTTTTCTTCATCCAATGGACTAGACTTAATCTTGAATTAGTAGTTTATCAATTTTCCCTTGAACTATATCAATTTCCAATTTTGCCCTTGAATCAAACTTAAATTCCAATCTTGTCCCTTAATCCAATGGCTAGGATTCAACATGGAAAAATTATCTTAATCCAATGTTCTATGTTAAATCCTTCCAAATTAAGGCATGTAAATGATATTATTAACCTTGCTTTTTCATCTAACAAAATATCTCAAATATTCGATTCGATCTGACTATCCGAATTTTTTTCTCGAACTTAACCCTTTTATAGCTTTTAACACAAAATCTGTACGAAAAATCTGAGTAACATGAAAACATCATTATTGGGGGTAAACTATTCATTTACGGGACTAAAATACATAACTTTTGAAAATTACAATTTAGTCCCTACACTTTTCCTAAGTTTATAATTTAGCCACCAAACTTTCATTTTATTCATTTTGGTCACTAGCCAAAATTTTGAGATAATACAATTCTCCCCCTTAAGAAAATTCATCCTTGAATTTTAGCACATACATGCTAATTCTCTAATCAATCTTCCATATGGCTTCTACCACTTTGTGATTCTTTCAAGAATTTTTTTAATATAGAAATCTCTTTTATTTATTTATTCTTTTGACTCCATAAGCCATGATCTCTGTCGGTTCCTCTTCATAAGTGAAATCTAATTGAATCACAACCTTTTTATGGTATTATGATATGTGAAGAATCAAATTAACACTTCAAGAGTATCGACGTATGGAAGGCATCATGGATTTTGATTCTTCTTCAGAACCTAATATAGGTCAATGAATCTTAGGCTAAGCTTTACTTCTCGTCCAATCCATAACACCTTCTTCCAAGGTGAAACTTTTAAGGAATACTTTATCCTTAACTTTTTATTAAATATCTTTTCTTTCAAGATCAGCATATAATTTCCATCATTCTAAAGTAATTCTAAGATTGCTTCGAACTATTCTTACTTTATTCTCCACATCATGAACTGATTCAAAACCAATCACCTTTTAGTTTGTTTTTAGCTCATTATCGTCGGGAATATAAATTATCCTTTAATAATATGAGCATCCTTTAGAATTAACATCAAAGTCTTTAATTTCCCCTTTTCACTTTACTGAATTCTTTCCAAGCATATCTTCTCTTTCATCTATAAATCTTTGATCCGATTTGTCAATTGTATATTTGAGATGAAGCTACACACTATTCTTTTCCAAAGATAATTGGACATTTAATGCTTATAAGGCAAAGAAAGACTTCCGGCTAAATACATCGGCTACTATTTTAACCTTATTACATTAATACACATCCCAACCTATTATGGGACTTATCATTAAATAACATGGAATCCTTATTAACTTTAGACTATATTAATACTAGTGCTACCATCTTAACTTTCTTGGGATCTACTCATATCCTCTTTGTTGAGACAATGTGACCTGGAAATGCAACTTAAATTAATCAAATTCACATTTGGGTAACTTTGCATACAACTACCTTTTCCACAAGGCTTGTAGCACTATTCGTAAAAGTTTATCAAAATCTCCTTTCATACTACACTTTTGATGAAGTCATCTTTATACTTAATTGATAACTGTTATTGTAAAAAATTTCATCTAGTGGCACATACTTTTCCCACGAGCCTTCAAACTCAATCAAATAAAAACTATACATATCATTCAAAATCTGAATTAACCTTTCAGATTGTTTGTCATTCTATGGATGCAAAACAGTGTTAAAATTTATGCCGAGTCCCTAATGCCTTATGCAAGGAACTCTAAAATCTAGAGATAACCTTGGATCTTAATCACACACAATGAAAATAGGTACATCACGTAACTTCACAATATTTCAGATTTAGAGCTCAGTATATTTATTCATTACATATTTATTCAATCTATCCATAATTACCCAAATCAAATCATTTTTACTCGGTATCATTGGTAAACTAGTTCCAAAATCCATCGTAACTATTTTCCACTTCCACTAGGGGAACAGAAATATGTTACCATATTTTTTACGGCACTTGATGTTTTGCTTCCGGTTGCTAGCCTATCAAACATGTACCATAAATTCAGTTACTGTCCTTTTTATATCTGGCCATCAATGTTTGCTCTACAGATCTAGATACATCCTATTCCCTTTTGGATTATTGACAATGGACTGCAGTGTTCTTCATTAAGACATTCTAGTTTCCACTCATCATCGTCAAGACATAATATTTTCCTCAAACATCCGACATACTTAACTTTGAAGTCTTTAGTTTCACCATTTACAATTTGTTTTAACCCTGACAATATTTTTTTTCATCTTTTAATTAAAAATCTTTAATCCGACCTAAATGAATAGGTCTAAGCTAAAATTTTGTAGTTAACCTACCATTCTTTTTTGATTACAGTTGCACATTCATTACTCTTAAAGTAGAGAATATCTTTCAACTAAGTGTATTGGCTACTATATTGGCCTTTCCAAGATAGCAATCAATCGCTACATCATAATCCTTGAGGAGTTCTATCTACCACCTCTATCATAGGTTCTGATCCTTTTTGGTTCATTAAGCATTTTTGAACTTTTATAATCCCGAAGACATAACATCGTTCACCATATAAATGTTGACACCATTTTTTAAAGCATATACTATGGTATCTAACTTCAGATCATGAGTCGAATAATTTATCTCATGAATCTTGAGTTGCCATGATGCACATGCCACTAATTTACCCCTTTTTATCCATACGTATCCCAATCTACTATGGGAAACATCAAGTTTGAGTGTAAAGTCTCTCTATACTAACACTGGAGCTTCTATCAGAATCTTTTTTTTTAATCCAATCAAATTCCATCGGTCTCGACAATATAGCATAAAAATACAACTTCAGATATCCAAAATTCATATTTAGACATCCTCAAATATCTAGAATCCATACTTGAACAACTTGGCATACAATTTATTTTCTTGTAAAATCCGTAATACCACCCAAAACTATAGATCATAATCTTCCCTAGTCTTTGGGTACCTAACATATATCATTATTGATTACAACAACAAAACGATCCGAATACGATTAGAACACTCTATTTATCAATTCCATGAATGCTGCTGGAGCATTAGCATGGACAATAAGGCACCACTATGAACTCATAGTGCCCAAATCGTGTCCTGAAAACAATTTTTAAGAATATTCTCCTCCTTAATCTTCAATTGATATACTTCGAATGAAGATTAATTTTGGAAAACACTTATGCTCCATTCAATTGATTGAAGGATCATCAATCTACAACATCAATTATCTATTCTTTACTACCACTTTATTTAATTGATGATAATCATTACATGATCTCATCGAACCATCTTTTCACAAACATTACTAAAATTTCCCCAAGGTAACATATTAAATCGTATAAAACCTCAATCCAATATTTAATGCAACTGATCCTTTAACTCTCTTATCTCTGCTGTAACACATCGGTCTTTGGCCTAGCGGTTTTAGGCTAGTTAGACGGTCCGGTGGATCGGGTTAGAGATTCTAGTCGGATTCGGGAGCAAATATTTTTCTAAAAGATAAAAATATGGAAAAATGTTTAAAAATCCTATTTTTGTATATTAAAAATATTGGTGGAAGCAATTTTGGAAAATGAGCTTTGGAAGAGTGACATTTTGGTTAGTGACCAAAATGCAAAATTTGAAAACTATTCTTAAAGGTGACTGTTTTGTAAAGAGTCAAAACTTTGAATCTTTAAGGAGCTATTTTACCATTTGGTCTAATATGAGTTTTCTCTTAATTGGGATTATTTTTAAAAGAGTTTTAATTAAGGAAATTAAAAAGGATTTAGTTAAAAGTTGGTTATTTTTCCAAAACACAATTTGACGTAACTTTCTTTCTCTCATATTTTCTCTCAAAACACTCTTAGCCAAACACTCTTTTTCCTATCAGAGATTCAAGGTAATGATCTTGTTTCTTAATCCTTTGATTTTCTAAATGATTCTTTAACTTGTTTTCTCAAAAATCTTATTGAATCTCATTGTTTTTCAAGAGAAAAACATCCAATTAAGGGGAAACTCACTCATTGGAGGTAAGTTTCGTTCTTCTCCTCTAATGAAAGGTTCTTTACTGAAATTTCCAAGTTCTAGACTATTTACATAGGTTTTCTAATAGGTTTTAAGTAATTAATTATGGAATTTTGCTTAATTGAGGTTTATTTGATGGAATCTTGTGATTTTTGAATTGGATCTATTTTTCCAGTGTTGACGATTGATTTCAATCTTATTTTGGATGTATTATATTTTGGATAAGTTGTTTTTAATAATGAAATCCTGAAATTGGTTGAATATCTAATTGTTTAGGTTGTAGTTAATGGTTTTTGGGTTGATTTTGGAGTTTAATCTTTGCTGGAAGTAAAAAGATGTTGTAAAAGCGTTGTTAGATGTTATTTGATGAATTTTGATGTATTGAATCGTTTATTATGGCTGGGTTATGATTGAGAAGTGTTTGAGGTTGATTTCGGATGAGTTTTGAGTGGGCATCTTGAGAGCTGCGGGATTTTGATTTGAAACAGAGAGTTGGATGCATTTTAATGCATGTTTCCTCTAGTTTTGTGTGGCCAAAATAGGGGATAATCAAGGCGTACCATCTTGAGGTGGTTTAAGGCTTGCCGGGAGCTTGTTCTGCGGTAGCAAGCGAGACGAAGTGAAATTAGTGACTGGAAACAGTTTTAAAAGTCTTTCAAAGGTTTGAAAGTGGTTTTGGAAGTTTAGGTTAAGTTGAAACACTTACCTAAGCTTGGAAGTAAGTTTTCCTCCTTTGCTCTTTAATATCGATTCGGATATGAGCATGCGTAATTCATGTTTTAGTCGTAAACATGGTTGGTTTCACTTATTGTAAACACATGATTTTAAAGTAAATATACAGTGGTTTAAAAGTATATTAAATGCTAGTGAGCATTGGTTTTTCTTCCAGTCGGGAATGTGGTATTGCTATGTGATAAGTGTTCAAAAGTACTATTTTTATTACCCTTTTTACTCATATTATTGTAAGACTTAAGCTCATATTAGTTGCATAATTAGTTATTCATGCATTAATTCATGTTTTTTTCCACCGTTGAGCTTGATTACATAACTTGGTGATTTTTGTGGAAAAAGATGCTGCTTTGGTGTGTTTTTGTGTGTGTGCAGGATCACTTGCCAAAGCAAGGCTAGTGCTAGTTGCCAGGGCAATGCATGAAGGAGACGCCGAGCTAGTTGCCAGGGCAATGCATGAAGGAGACGCCGAGCCAATTGCCATGGCAATTGTCGTCAAAGAGAAAATGCAATAGGGATATCGAAATTAATGACTATACAAGCCCAAGATGACGTGGAGCAAAGCCCAAACCCAAAGGAATTTGATTTCCATGCAGAGATTAAAGAAGAATTAAATTCCAAGAAGATAGGAGAAGTTCTAGTAGGAATACAATTATAATAAAGAATTATATTCTTTAAAGATAATTTAATTCCAACTCAAACTCCTCCTCAAAGAAGGACTTTGGCCTAGCCCTATAAATAGCAAGGAGATTTCAACAATTCATAGAGAGCAAGAGGAGAGGATTTTCGACAACTCCAAAGGGCAAGAAGGAAGAGATTTCGACAAGATAACAAGGAGGGAGAGAGTTCGATTTCTTCTTCTTCTTTGCTTCCATTAGATTCATGGTTTGGGGATTATTCTTTGTATATCTTTTGAACCCAACCATGAACTAACTTGATTGGTTGGGGTTATTGTGTTTTTTGTTGTGTGAGAAACAATTGGATTTTGTTTAGGTAATAAGAGTTTGCACTTTTCTATTCAAGGTTTACTCATTCTTGGCTTTTATTCTTGTTTTGCGTGTGAATTGGGAGAGGATCTCGTAAACTTCATCATCTATTTATCTAATATCGGGAGAGTTAGATTCAAGAAACGAATGAGTATGGTCTTTATTCAATCTATTGATGGTGAAGATTAATCCGGCTTAGGAATAAGTTAAGGATTTCAACGGCTAAGAGGAGCGCAAGATTGGTTGTTGTTCACCCTGATTCACGCAGGATGTATTATCAAGGCATGCACAAGTAACTAGAGTTTCGACTTAGGGATAAGAAGAAACCATTGAAGAACGCCACAACCTTGAAGTTGCTGCCCGGGCGCCCAAGTAGTTGCCCGTAACCATCGATTAGTTGCCAAGGCAACCCCGCAGTAAGTTGCCACGGCAACTGAGTTGCCCGTGCACTCTTTTACCAAGACGATCCAATCGGCTATCACACCTCAACTCACGATAACCTGGCCTATCTCTCTCTTTTTCTTTAATCTATTCTTTTAGTTTATTGCTCTTAGTTTACTCGTTAATTAGAACTCCTATTATCAATTGTGTTTTTACTTTTCACACTGTAGTAACTTAAGCAAAGTGGCCCAAACCAATCCCTGTGGAGACGATACTCGATACTCATATCACTTTATTACTTGCGACGTGTATACTTGCACAATTGCGCAGCACTTATCACACGCAACAAGTTTTTGGTGCCGTTGCCGGGGATTGGCAATTGGTGTTAGTTGTTTTTGTTATTGCATTTTTTTCTCTTAGTTTTACTAACTTTTCTTTTTGTTTGTTTTATCAAAAAAAAATTTAGGTGCGCTACAAGTTAAGGGACATCAACATGTCGGGAAATAAAAGCCAATCTATTCGAGAGATGATGTTGGAAGATATGAATCAATCCAATCAAGAGTTTCTTGCACCCTTTGATGATTACCTACACCAACCGAGAAAAGCCCAAAGAACTTATACCATGGAAAAATCTTGTGCTATGTGTGGAGAACATCATGTGTTTGAAAATTGCCCTCACATTTTCGGTGCATATAACTACATGGAGGACCATAGAGGGAACCAACAACAAAATTCTTCATGGTATGGTCAAAAAGCTCAAAATTTTTTTTTACTATAACAATTTTGCCGCGACAACAGATATGCCATGGCAATGTAGTCCTTTTCAAGAGCATTCCAATTCCTTGGAGGAAACGTTACTAGCTTCCTTGGCTAGACTTGACGGATCAATTGAAGAGATTCGAGAACTATCAAAATCTATGGATACGAGGATAGCTCAGTGGGATACAACCTTAGGGGATTCAAAAGATCAATTGGGGAGATCCACATATGTCATGGATAACATGCACCAACAATTCATTCCTAGGGATACTGACGTCCCAAGGCAAGAGGATAAGGAGCAATACAAAGAAATCTCTCCGATGTGTGAGGAACAACTAGAACCTCAAAGTCAAGAGGAAGCCAATGAGAGAGACTGCCCAACACATGATGAGCTTGAACAACAAATTGCCTCAGCAATGATTGAGGAGCCTAAACAGAGCAATGCCGCGACAACACTCGGTGAAGCTGAGAACAACAATACTACAGCAAATTCTGAGGAACCTGATGCCCAGAAGGTTACAACGTTGATGTTGAAGCAGGAATCTGTAGATTGCTCTCATCTACATTTGCCACGACAATTACACGACCACATGCAAGATCAATGAGATGATAATACTTTGCCAATGGAATATGAGCAGGTAATAGTTGAACCTTTTGAATTCTTTAAAAACTCACCTCGTCCATTGCATGTATGTCTTGAGGAACCGAGGTTGGTAGATTTGAAGCCATCGAAATCTCTACTGATGGAGATGTTTGAGAAGCCAAAAGAAAAAAGTGTTTGGATTCATAAAGCTCTTCAGAAAATTGATTCTCCCCTTGACTTAAAGCAAAATTTGACAACTGATTGCCACGACAATTGGCTTGAGCAGCAATTGCCACGACAACAAAGGCTACATCCAACCATGATAGAAGTCGACAAGAATGAGGTAATTGAATGGGTGAGAATGGATATAATTTTTCCTATTAATATATTTGTGCCTTCAGGAATAGTAGCAAGGTGGAGAGTATAGATGGACTACAAGCGAACAAAGAAGAAAGACACCTCCACCATGGTAACGCAAAAGGGAGTAGTGGCAAGCACATTGGCCAAACTCTTTTTGGGCAATATTATCACCCGATGGAGGGTGCGGATGGACTATAAGAAGTATCGAAAACGACAACCTTCAATACCGCAGCAACCCTTGATGCCTTGGCAACCATGGATGCGCATGCCTCGGCAACCTTCAACACCGCAGCAACTCCTGACGCGCACGCCTCGGCAACCCCTGACGCCTCGGCAACCATGGATGTGCATGCCTCGGCAACCCTCGACGCCACGGAAACTACTGATACACTTATTTTTATTTTTATTTTTTGAACTATTTTGTTCTATTATTTTTGGTTATTTTTTCTCTTTATTTTTCAGGATATATTTTATTTTTCTTCATTATCTTTAGTTTCCAGGTTTTCTTTTCCACAACAAGACTCACAACCACCATGCTAAGGAAATTCACTGCCGACTACTTGCCACAGCAACCACAACAGAAACTGGCGATGCCCAGACAACAACAATGGCTTCGGCAACTACTGATGCATATGCAAGTAAACCTGCATCGGCAAACATGGATCAAATCAAAGCAATGCTATTCACACGGCACCAACATTCAACCACCAACTGAAAAATGAATCAAGCAAACGACACGAAGGAAACTTATCACTCGAGGTGACGACCTCTTCGACTAACTCATTTCATTTAGTTTCTTTTAAATTTTCTTTTACTCTTACATGCATTGAGGACAATGCTTCTCTCGAGTTTGGGGGGTGTTGGTTTCTAGTTAGTTTCATGTTTAGTTGCATTCATCTTTAGCAATCACATATAGGTTGCATATGTTACTTGCCATGCCTTTAATTTGATTTAATTGCTTAAGACTTGTTGAATATCCAATGATGAATTTTTGCCACTGCACTTAATTGAAAGAACCTTTAATTTTAGGATTGCATGAAAAGAACTTAGAATTTTACTATGATGCTGAATTTTTTTACACGGTTGTGGGTTGTTGATTGAAAGAAACTTAGTGAACTTAGGTTGCTTAAAATTTGGGTAAATTTGAAAATTAAAAGTTAAATTCTTGCTAGAGGTGCCTGAAACTGGCTCTAGTAGTAAATGCACTTTCTTGCTAGAGGTGCCCGAAACTGGCTCTAGTAGTTAATGCACATTAAAGAATCGCTAGAGGTGCCCGAAATTGGCTCTAGTCGACTAAAATAAAATGAGAAATTGCTTACTTTGCTAGAGGTGCCCGAAATTGACTCTAGTGAAAATAAAAATAAATGCCCCGATAATTAAATTGATAAAAGCCTACTATTCACATAAAATCTTGAAAATCAACTTGTACACAACTACGCACACACATTGTCACGAGCATTATAGTTTTGTTCCGGGAAATTTTTGTGCTATCTGAAAAATTTAAAAGGTGATCATACTTTGTGCCATGGTTCCGAGGTTTGAATTCAAGTTTGAAGCATGTCTTTGATGATTAAAGTCTTGGCAGGTAATTGTTAGTTTGCATTGCTTGAGGACAAGCAATAGTTCAAGTTTGGGGGCGTGATAAGTGTTCAAAAGTACTATTTTTATTACCCCTTTTACTCATATTATTGTTAGACTTAAGCTCATATTAGTTGCATAATTAGTTATTCATGCATTAATTCATATTTCTTTCCACCGTTGAGCTTGATTACATAACTTGGTGATTTTTGTGGAAAAAGATGCTGCTTTGGTGTGTTTTTGTGTGTGTGCAGGATCACTTGCCAAAGCAAGGCTAGTGCTAGTTGCCAGGGCAATGCATGAAGGAGACGCCGAGCTAGTTGCCAGGGCAATGCATGAAGGAGACGCCGAGCCAGTTGCCATGGCAATTGTCGTCAAAGAGAAAATGCAATAGGGATATCGAAATTAATGACTATACAAGCCCAAGATGACGTGGAGCAAAGCCCAAACCCAAAGGAATTTGATTTCCATGCAGAGATTAAAGAAGAATTAAATTCCAAGAAGATAGGAGAAGTTCTAGTAGGAATACAATTATAATAAAGAATTATATTCTTTAAAGATAATTTAATTCCAACTCAAACTCCTCCTCAAAGAAGGACTTTGGCCTAGCCCTATAAATAGCAAGGAGATTTCAACAATTCATAGAGAGCAAGAGGAGAGGATTTTCGACAACTCCAAAGGGCAAGAAGGAAGAGATTTCGACAAGATAACAAGGAGGGAGAGAGTTCGATTTCTTCTTCTTCTTTGCTTCCATTAGATTCATGGTTTGGGGATTATTCTTTGTATATCTTTTGAACCCAACCATGAACTAACTTGATTGGTTGGGGTTATTGTGTTTTGTTGTTGTGAGAAACAATTGGATTTTGTTTAGGTAATAAGAGTTTGCACTTTTCTATTCAAGGTTTACTCATTCTTGGCTTTTATTCTTGTTTGCGAGTGAATTGGGAGAGGATCTCGTAACTTCATCTATTTATCTAATATCGGGAGAGTTAGATTCAAGAAACGAATGAGTATGGTCTTTATTCAATCTATTGATGGTGAAGATTAATCCGGCTTAGGAATAAGTTAAGGATTTCAACGGCTAAGAGGAGCGCAAGATTGGTTGTTGTTCACCCTTGATTCACGCAGGGATGTATTATCAAGGCATGCACAAGTAACTAGAGTTTCGACTTAGGGATAAGAAGAAACCATTGAAGAATACTTCGCCGAACCTTGAAGTTGCTGCCCAGACGCCCAAGTAGTTGCCCAACTAATTGCCCAGGCAACCATCGATTAGTTGCCAAGGCAACCCCGCTGTGCAAGTTGCCACGGCAACTGAGTTGCCCGTGCACTCTTTTACCAAGACGATCCAATCGGCTATCACACCTCAACTCACGATAACCTGGCCTATCTCTCTCTTTTTCTTTAATCTATTCTTTTAGTTTATTGCTCTTAGTTTACTCGTTAATTAGAACTCCTATTATCAATTTTGTTTTTACTTTTCACACTGCAGTAACTTAAGCAAAGTGGCCCAAACCAATCCCTGTGGAGACGATACTCGATACTCATATCATTTTATTACTTGCGACGTGTATACTTGCACAATTGCGTAGCACTTATCACACGCAACACTATGGCAATGTAAATTGCATATATGGGGATCTTGTGTAATGCATTGTAAAATAGTAAGTAAATGGTTTTGTAAATGATATATTGGCTATGTGACAAGGTGACAAAACATTCGGATATAGTTGGCATGCCATAGGATAAAGTGCACTACAATATGTTTTAAAATCTATCGTGGTTAAGGGTCCTTGAGGTATTGCGGTCGGCTACTCGGACTATGTTGTTATCACTTAGGTTGAGCGGTCGGTTCCCCTTTTTGATGTAAAGCTTGCAGTCGGCTAGGTTGTAAAGTCATGCGGTCGGCATGGGGTAGTCTTGATGATGTTCGGTCATTAAGGAAGATCCGTGTATCCGATGTGTAAAGTTAACGGTCGGTTAACTCAAGATTAGCGGTCGGCTAATCAAAGATAGTGGTCGACTATCCAGGGTCACTATAATTGCCAATATATGAGAATTATAATGTTGAATCTATTTTAATGCTTTGGGATTTAAGCATGGTTTTGTATTTAATGCTTTGGAATTCAAGCATGGTTTTGTATAAAATGCTTTGGGGGTTTAAGCATGTAGAATATATTGTTTTGCATTTGGTCGATATGCATGTTTTGAATTGGAATAATTGGAACTTGCTTAGGTCGTAAGCATGGTTTGAAAACAAGTGTTGGTTTTCAAGGGTTTTAATGCATCATTGTTTTAAGAGCATTCTCACTATGCAATTGTGCTTACGCTCTCTTTTTCCTAATGATGCAGAGCATTAAGGCTTAGGGCAGCAAAGGTAAAGTCGTAGTGATCCAAGAGGCAAAGCAATTTTGAGTATGAACTCAGTTTATGTTTCTGATTAATAAGGTAATGTGTTCACCATGGATTTTGGGATATGTAATTCTGTTTTCCCTAGTTTTGAGCATGTGTAATGCTGTAATTATGGAGTTTGATGTTGTTATGCGTATTGTGCATCGTTACATATGGTTGATGTTGTGTGGTTACCTAGGTATGCATCTAGATGGTTTTGCTTGGATGTCATGCTTTGATGAGCTTAACTTGTTGAATTGGGTATTGAAGTGATATTGGTATGTTGCTTGTGTTGGTAAATGTTTATTTGAGCACTTTGGAATATTTGGTGGAGTGTTTTAGGGAACATGCCTGTAGAGTAATCTATAAGGTAGCATAAGCATGTTTTGTTGCTAAACCATGGTGCAAGTGTTGATATATTTATTGTTGAATGTTTATATCCATGAATGCAAGTTGCTAGGATCTAAATGCATCTAGATTTGAGTGAAAAACCAAAGAAAATAATGTTACAGGCCTATACATTCGATACGCAAGGGACTGTATCGGTACGACTAGGCAAATTAGGCCATTCAAGATCGGTACGGGTATTTGAGTATTGGTACGGATAAGCAATTTAAGCTTGGTGTACCGGTACGGTATAGGGTGTATCGGTACGGGAACTCATTACTGGAAAGTTGCTTTTTGAAGGAAAACCGTGTATCCGAATACTAAGGGCTCGTACCGGTACAGTTTAATTAAATGGCAAGCTAACACGGTGTATCGATATGGTACACTATGTACCAGTATGGTTGACTACACCGTATCGGTATGTCTCTATTTGTATCAGTATGGGTGGCAGTTTTTATAGGTAATGTCATGGATTCCAACTTTTTTTTTTGCGTTTTGGTCTCTAAATGTTAAGGATGCAATTGTATGAGCATGGTTGATCATACAGACCTGAATTTTGATATGTGGGCATGTAAATGGACTAATTGAGGACTGGTAACCTTAATTTCAATTTTGGATCTATAATTTAAAGTAATTACATTTTAGTCCTCAAAATGAATGTGATGCAATTGTTGCCTTTCTATGATTCGTTCCTCTCGAGAATTCACCTGTTGGAATAATGTACATGTAGGGTTAATAATGTGTATCTTGACAAGACAAAAGAAAAAAATAGGCCAACTTTTGTAAGAAAAAATAGGCCAACTTTTGTAACCTTTCTCCGGTTTGCTTCGACAAACCTAATGTAGCTTACTCGGTTCGGTCAGACATCTAGGCCGGGTCGAGGGGGTTACATTTGTTGGTATCAAAGCCAGGTTACGAAAGGTTGGGATGTTGTTGTTTGATTGAATATTATTGGTTGTTATGCACGGTGCTTGTATACGTGTTCGGTGTTTGATTTACATCATGTTGGGGTACGAATTGGGAACATATTACCTATTACCGAGGTTTTAAAAGGTTTTATAAGGTTGTCTTGGATCCTTTGCCTAATGCTAGCCTAACTTTAATATGTTTTGCTACTTTTATTAGCATGGTTCGACGTGAGTTTTGTGTAATGGCTGGTAAAGCCGGTGTTGGGTAGAATAATAATGAGGAAGGAAATACCCCTGATGTTTTACCTCTGTTGGTTTTCCCTGTTGGTGTTGGGGCAGGTGGTATACCACAGGCTCCTCTAGTGTTAGTTTTTGGAGATCTGACCCCGTTAATCCAAGCGACGATGTTAGCTTTTCGAGCAGCGGTGACTAGAGTACAAGTGCAAGCACCTGCTGTGGTGGTCGAACAAGATTTATCCTTGGCTGCTTTTGTGTAGGTGGCGAGTGTGGGCTTGGGTAGGAGAGCGGCTAATTATGGCTATTTAGGGAAACATAATAGGGCATCTCGTGACAAGAGGCATAACTTGGGTCAAAAGAGGGGTGGCAGTGTTGGCCAGGGTAACCAGGGAGTTCGTATTAGGGCTGAGTGTGAGCGTTGTGGTAGACACCACACGTGTGTATGTTAGGGTAATACCATGAGTTGCTTGAAGTGTAGATCTTTTGATCACTTGAAACGAGATTATCCTCGTACTGTGAGAGTTATATCGGTTTAGGCTGTTGCTGTGCGACCGAGGAATGGTAGGTCGGTGTAGATGTTTTCTCACCATGAGGGTTGCAATGACACTGATGTGATTGCAGGTACCTTCACTTTGCAATCCTTGGCATTGTTATGTTTGGTTGTGGTCTACACTTTCATATGTGCCAAGTGAGCATACGCATTTGATGAATCCTCCTGTAGTGATTGTGGAAGTTGGTATGTTAGCTGCCGAGAACTAGGTGAGGGTTGTTCGCCTGAGATTTCTTCCTCGAGGCTCTAGCGTGGTTAATGTTAGTTGGGTTTTAGACTGTGGGCTGATATGGCTATTACTGGAAGTGTCGAATGTGCTAGTGACATTCGAGATGATGTCGTGTTGGGTATTCTCTGAATACCTGCTTTTGGATAGTAGTCAGACTAATGGTGTTCTTGTGTACTATGATACTAAGAAAGAGTTTTGCTTAAGAGTAGAGGGCTGCTAGAGAGTTTTTGGCGTGTTGGAAGGAATATTGGTACTGAGAATGTTATAAGTGTGGATACTGATCATGCACAATGCAAAAACACTTATATGTATAATTAAATATGTTATTACATGCATACATATTTGAGCATGACATTAGAGGTTTTGCATCCATATGCATAGATATCTAGGATGACATATGAGGAATCATGCATACATATGTCCACACTTGCGGATAATTTCTTAGAGACCGATGAAGTGTTAGTAACTAGATCTTTTGATGAGATGCTTACTACTAGAAGGTTGTATCGGCGTTGTCCTTTAGTAGTGCAAGGTCATGAGTTTACCGCGGATTTGATAGATTTTCCATTCCATGGTTGTGACACTATTGTGTGTATGGATTTGCTAAGTGAGCACAAGGTGGTGGTGGATTGTGAGTCCAAAGGATTTCTCTGATGTTGGCTGATGATATGAAGTTGTGGTTGTTGGCGAGAATATGAAATTCTTTTCCAATGTTGTGTCGGCTTCTCGAGCGGAGAGAATGACGTTTATGGTTGCCAAGCTTATTTGGCTATTGTTATGAATCCGGAAGCCAAAGATGTTCAGGTGTAGGAAGTTCGGGCTATGTGTGACTATCTAAAAGTTTTTCCTAAAGAGTTACCAGGTTTACCTCCAGGTAAGGAGGTCGAATTTCGTATTGAGACGTACGAAGGTACAACTCTGGTGTCTATTGCTCCTTATCGGATGGCACCTAAGGAGTTAAAGGAGTTAAAATCGCAGCTTCAGGAGTTTTTAGATCATGGGTTCATTCGACCAAGTGTTTCTCCTTGGGGTGCTTCGATTTTCTTTGTGAGGAAGAATGATAGATCGATGTGTATGTGCATTGATCACTAGTTGAATAAGCCGACGGTGAAGAACAAGTATCCGTTACCGCGGATTGATGACTTGTTTGATCAGTTTTATGGAGCAATGGTGTTTTCGAAGATTGATTTAAGGTTGGGGTATTACCAATTGAAGGTATAAGATGTGGATATACATAAGACGACACTTCGTATGAGGTACGAGCATTACGAATTTTTGGTAATGTCATTTGGTTTGACAAATAACCCGACGGCTTTCATGGACATGATGGATAGAGCGTTTTATGAGTACCTTGATCAGTTTGTGGTGGTTTTTATCGATGATATACTCGTGTACTCTCGTACTGAGGAGGAGCATGACCAGTATTTACGGATCATGTTGCAAGTGCTGAAGGATAACCAGTTGTATGCTAAGTTGAGCAAGTGCGAGTTTTGGCTCAAGGAGGTGATGTTTCTTAGACATGTGGTATTCGCGGAGTGTATTCATGTTGATCTACATAAAGATGAGGCTATTCTCAATTGAAAACAACCTAAGACTGTATCAGAGGTGCATAGTTTTCTTGGGTTGGCTGGTTGTTATTGCCGTTTTGTGGAGGGGTTTTCTAGTATCGCAGTTTCGTTAACAAAGTTGCTACAAAAGAGTGTTCCTTTTGTGTGGACGGAGAAGCAACGACATGGTTTTGAGAAGTTGAAGGAGGTTTTAGCATATGCTCCTGCGTTGATTCAACCTGAGTCAGGAAAGGACTTTATGGTCTGTAGTGATGCATCATATGTTGGCTTGGGTTGTGTGCTGATGCGGGATGGAAAGGTTGTGGCTTATGTATCGAGGCAGTTGAAGTTTTATGAGCGTAATTATCCAACTCATGATTTGGAGCTTGCGGCTATGGTGTTTGCCTTGAAGATTTGGCGACACTACCTTTATGGTGAGAAGTGTGTGGTTTTTGCTGATCACAAGAGTTTGAAATATTTGATGTCTCAAAAGGATTTAAACCTTAGGCAACGAAGGTGGTTGGAGTTTCTTAAGGATCACGAATTAACAATTGAGTATCATCCTAGAAAGGCCAATATTGTTACGGATGCGTTGAATCGTAAGGTTGCGGTTGAGCTTAGAGCGATGTTTACGAGGTTGAGTGTGATGCGGGATGGTGGTTTGTTGGCTAAATTGCAAGTTAAGCCTACGTTGTCACAAATAATTAAGTCTAAGCAACCGTTTGATGATTCTTTGGTTCCTCATGTTAAGGACATAGCGAATGGTAAGTCGACGAATTTTCATTTTGATGATGATGGTGTTTTTTACCTTAAGAGACGGATTAGTGGTGCCGAAAGCCCCGGAGCTCAAGCACACTATCTTAATGGAGGCACATTCTAGTCCTTTTGCTATGCATCAGGGTAGTACCAAGATGTATCGTGATTTGAAGGAAAGGTATTATTGGGTTGGTTTGAAAAAGGATGTGGCGGAGTTTGTGTCCAAGTGTATGGTGTGTCAGTGGGTTAAAGCTGAACATCAGTTTCTATCCGGGTTGTTGCTACCGTTGAGAATTTCAAAATAGAAATGGGAGAGAATCACCATAGACTTTGTGACAGGGTTGCCGTTGACACCGGCTAAAAAGGATTCCATTTGGGTGATTGTTGATCAGTTTACAAAGTGTGCACATTTTCTGCCAGTGCATACAACGTACACCTTGTACAAGCTAGAATATTTGTATATAGCTGAGATTGTGCGTTTGCACGAGGTACCTAAGTCTATTGTTTTGGATAGAGATATGAGGTTTACAGCAAGGTTTTGGAGATATTTACGCCAGGCTTTGGGTTTGAGGTTAAGTTTTAGTACTGCGAATCATTCTCAGACGGATGGGCAATCTGAGCGTGTTATCTAGGTCTTGGAGGATATGCTGAGGTGTTGTATTATTGAGTTCCAAGGAACCTGGGAAAAAGCATTTACCTTTGGTTGAATTTGCCTATAATAACAGCTATCATGCAAGTATTCAGATGGCACCATATAAGGCATTGTATGGCCGGAGGTTTCGTATGCCCTTGTGTTAGGATAAGGTAGAGGAAAAGCATGTTTCCTTGCCACACGTGTTAAAGAACACGGATGAGAAAGTTAAGCTTGTGTGTGAACGCTTGAAAGCGACTGCGGATTGGCAGAAATCTTACGCGGATTTGAAGCATAAGGAAATTGAGTATGCGGTGGGTGATCTTGTATTCTTAAAAGTGTCACTGTGGAAGAAGGTGACGCGGTTCAGACGTAAGGGTAAGCTTAGTTCGAGATTTATTTGACCATATGAGATCATGGAGTGTGTTGGTCCTGTGGCTTATGGATTGAGGTTGCCTTCCGAGCTTGAGAAAATACATGATGTGTTTCATGTATCTATGTTATGGAGGTATCGGTCAGATTCTTTGCATGTTATATTGGTGGAGCATATTGAGTTGAGGCCGGATTTATCCTTTGATGAGAAGCCGGTGGAAATCCTTGATTCCAGCAGCAAGGTTCTACGTGGTAAGACGATAGAACTGATTAAAGTCTTGTTGCGACAATGAGGTGTCGAGGAAGCCACTTGCGAAAGCAAGGCGGATATATTGGAGCAATTTCTGCATCTTTTTCCTCCCGATTTTGGGCCTAGCAGTTTTAAGGCTAGTTAGATGGTCTGGTGGACCGGGTTAGAGATTCGAGTCAGATTCATGAGCAAATATTTTTCTAAAATATAAAAATATAGAAAAATATTTAAAAATCCTATTTTTATATATTAAAAATACTGGTGGAAGCAATTTTGGAAAATGAGCATTGGAAGGGTGACATTTTGGTTAGTGACCAAAATGCAATTTTTGAAAACTGTTTTTAAAGGTGACTGTTTTGTAAAGAGTCAAAACTTTGAATCTTTAAAGAAATATTTTACCATTTGTTCTAATCTGAGTTTTCTCTTAATTAAGATTTTTTTAAAAGAGTTTTAATTAAGGAAATTAAAAAGGATTTAGTTAAAACTTGGTTATTTTTCCAAAACACAATTTGACGTAAGTTTCTTTCTCTCATATTTTCTCTCAAAATACTCTTAGCCATACACTCTTTTTCCTATCAGAGATTCAAGGTAATGCCCTTGTTTCTTAATTTTTTGATTTTCTAAATGATTCTTTAACTTGTTTTCTCAAAAATCTTATTGAATCTCATTGTTTTTCAAGAGGAAAACATCCAACTAAGGGGAAAGTCACTAATTGGAGGTAAGTTTCCTTCTTCTCCTCTAATGAAAGGTTCTTTACTGAAATTCCCAAGTTCTTGACTCTTTACATAGGTTTTCTAATAGGTTTTAAGTAATTAATTATGGAATTTGTCTTAATTGAGGTTTATTTGATGGAATCTTGTGATTTTCGAATTAGATCTGTTTTCCAGTGTTGAGGATTGATTTCAATCTTATTTTGGATGTATTATATTTTGGATAAATTTTTTTTAATAATGAAATCCCGAAATTGGTTGAATCTCTAATTGTTTAGGTTGTAGTTAATGGTTTTTGGGTTGATTTTGGAGTTTAATCTTTGCTTGAAGTAAAAGGATGTTGTAAAAGGGTTGTTAGATGTTATTTGATGAATTTTGATGTATTGAATCGTTATATTATGGCTGGTTAAGATTGGGAAGTGTTTGAGGTTGATTTCAGCAAGTTTCAGATGAGTTTTGAGTGAGCATCTTGAGAGTTGCGGGATTTTGATTTGAATCAGAGAGTTGGATGCATTTTAATGCATGTTTCCTCTAGTTTTGTGTGGCTAAAATAGGGGATAATCAAGACGTAGCATCTTGAGGTGGTTTGAGGCTTGTTGGGAGATTGTTTCGCGGTAGCAAGCGAGGCGAAGTGAAATCAGTGAGTGGAAACGATTTTAAAAGACTTTCAAAGGTTTGAAAGTAGCTTTGGAAGTTTAGGTTAAGTTGAAACACTTACCTAAGCTTGGAAGTAAGTTTTCCTCCTTTGCTCTTTAATATCGGTTCGGATATGAGCGTGCGTAATTCATGTTTTATCCTAAACATGGTTGTTTTTACTTACTGTAAATGCATATTTTAAAGTAAATATGTAGTGGTTTAAAAGTATATTAAATGCTAGTGAGCATTGGTTTTTATTCCGGTCGGGAATGTGGTATTGCTATGGCAATGTGAATTGCATATGTGGAGATCTTGTGTAATGCATTGTAAAACAGTAAGTAAATGGTTTTGTAAATGATATATCTCTTGGGTTGAGCGGTTGGTTCCCCTTGTTGATGTAAAACTTGCGGTCTGCAAGGTTCTAAAGTCATGCGGTCGGCATTGGGCAGTTTTGATGATGGTCGGTCATTAAGGGAGATTTGTGTATCCGATGTGTAAAATTAACTGTCGATTAACTAAATATTAGCGGCCGGCTAATCAAGGATAGTGGTCGACTATCCGGGGTCACTATAATTGCCAATATATGAGAATTCTAATGTTGAACCTATTTTAATGCTTTGGGATTTAAGCATGGTTTTGTATTTAATGCTTTGGAATTCAAGCATGGTTTTGTATAAAATACTTTGGTGGTTTAAGCATGTGGAATATATTGTTTTTCATATGGTCGATATGCATGTTTTGAATTGGAATCATTTGAACTTGCTTAGGTCGTAAGCATGGTTTGAAAACAAGTGTTGGTTTTCAAGGGTTTTAATGCATCATTGTTTTAAGAGCATCCTTACTAAGCAAGTGTGCTTACGCTCTCTTTTTCCTAATGATGCAGAGCATTAAGGCTTGGGGCAGTAAAGGCAAAGTCGTAGTGATCCAAGAGGCAAAGTAATTTTGAGTATGAACTCAGTTTATGTTTTCAGTTAACAAGGCAATGTGTTCGCCATGGATTTTGGAATGTATAATTCTGTTTTCCGTAATTTTGAGCATGTGTAATGATGTAATTTCGGAGTTTGATTGATGTTGTTGTGCATATTGTGCATCGTTACCTATGGTTGAGGTTGTGTGGTTACCTAGGTATGCATCTAGATGGTTTTGCTTGGATGGCATGCTTTGATGAGCTTAACATGTTGAATTGGGTATTGAAGTGATATTGGTATGATGCTTGTTCTGGTAAATGTTTATCTGAGCACTTTGGAATGTTTGGTGGAGTGTTTAAGGGAACATACCTGTAGAGTAATCTATATGGTAGCATAAGCATGTTTTGTTGCTAAACCATGGTGCAATTTTTGATATATGTATTGTTGAATGTTTATATCCATGTATGCAAGTTGCTAGGATCTAAATGCATCTAGATTTGAGTGAAAAACCAGAGAAAAATGACATTGCAGGCCTATGCGTACCGATACGCATGGGACCGTATCGGTATGGCTAGGCAAATCAGGCCATTCAGGATTGGTATGGGTATTTAAGTACCGATAAGGATAAACAATTTAAGCTTGGCGTACCGGTACGGTATAGGGTATATCGGTACGGGAACTCGTTACTGGAAAGTTACTTTTTAAAGGAAAACTCGTGTACTAGATCACTAAGGGCTCGTACCAGTAAGGTTTAATTAAATGGCAAGCTGACGTGGCGTACCGATATGGTACACTGTGTACCGGTACGTGTGGATACACCGTATCGGTACGTCTATATTCGTATCGGTACGGGTGGCAATTTTTAGAGGTAATGTCATGGATTCCGGCTTTGTTTTCTTGTGTTTTGGTCCCTAAGTGTTGAGGATGCAATTGTATAAGAATGGTTGATCATACTGACCTGAATTTTGATATGTGGGCATGTAAATGGACTAATTGAGGATTGGTAACCTTAATTTCAATTTTGGACCTATAATTTAATGTAATTACATTCTAGTCTTCAAAATGAATGTGATGCAATTGGTTGCCTTTCTGTGATTCGTTCCTCTCGAGAATTCACCTGTTGTAAGAATGTACATGTAGGATTAATAATTTGCATCTAGAAAAGATAAAAGAAAAAAAGGACCGACTTTTTGTAACATTTCTCCGGTTTACTTCGGCAAACCTAATGTAGCTCACTTGGTTCGGTCGGGCGTCTAGGCTGGGTCGAGGGGGTTACATCTGTAAGAGCCATTTTGTACAGCACCTGTGATATAAGTTCAGTGCTAGAGAAAACCTAATTCCTAAATTTCATTTCATGATCAGATGGTAAACCTAGCAATTCCTGAGGGAACACATCATGTTATTCATTGATAGTTGAGATACTTTCCAAGTTCACTTTTGAATACTTATATGTTCACAACATAAGCTAGAAAGTTCTTACATCCTTGTGATAGCAGTTTCCAAAATATATACTATTGAACCACATTGATCAAAGAAAATCTGAAATTTCCCTCATCATTACAATCTCTGAACTTTCTAGTTCCTTTTAGAACTATTTGTTTCAAGCAAAATTTCATGAAAAGCAACTCCATTAAGCTCACTAAAATTCGATTTCTTTGAATTTCTATCGAGTAATTCTTACAAATTTAACTTACTCTTTTGCTATGTCCCGAGAGATAAGTTACTATCACATCAAGCTTTCCATGATCATCACAATGAATCCCTTTTGTATCTTTCTTTTTTTATATTTATCAAACCAATAGTCTATTGATAAGTGTTCAAAAGTACTATTTTTATTACCCTTTTTACTCATATTATTGTTAGACTTAAGCTCATAATAGTTGCATAATTAGTCATTCATGCATTAATTCATGTTTCTTTCCACCGTTGAGCTTGATTACATAACTTGGTGATTTTTGTGGAAAAAGATGCTGCTTTGGTGTGTTTTTGTGTGTGTATGTGCAGGATCACTTGCCAAAGCAATGCCGAGCTAGTTGCCAGGGCAATGCATGAAGGATATGCCGAGCTAGTTGCCAGGGCAATGCATGAAGGAGACGCCGAGCCAGTTGCCATGGCATTTGTCGACAAAGACAAAATGCAATAGGGATGTCGAAATTAATGACTTTACAAGCCCAAGATGACATGGAGCAAGGCCCAAGCCCAAAGGAATTTGATTGCCATGCAGAGATTAAAGAAGAATTAAATTCCAAGAAGATAGGAGAAGTTCTAATAGGAATAAAATTATAATAAAGAATTATATTCTTTAAAGATAATTTAATTCCAACTCAAACTCCTCCTCAAAGAAGGACTTTGGCCTAGCCCTATAAATAGCAAGGAGATTTCGACAATCCATAGGGAGAGCAAGGGGGAAATTTCGACAAGAGAGCATTAGGGGAATTTCGACTTCTTCTTCTTCTTTGCTTCTATTAGATTCATGGTTTGGGGATTATTCTTTGTATATCTTTTGAACCCAACCATGAACTAACTTGATCGGCTATGGTTATTGTGTTTTGTGGTTGTGAAAAACTATTGGTTTTTGTTTAGGTAATAAGAGTTTGCACTTTTCTATTTCAAGGTTTATTCATTCTTGATTCTTATTATTGTTTGCGAGTGAATTGGGAGAGGATCGCGTGATTTCATCCATTTATCTAATATCGGGAGAGTTAGATTCAAGAAACGAATGAATATGATCTTTATTCAATCCAATGATGGTGAAGATTAATCCGGCTTAGGAATAAGTTAAGGATTTCAACGGCTAAGAGGAGTGCAAGATTGGTTGTTGTTCACCCTTGATTCACGCAGGGATGTATTATCAAGGCATGCACAAGTAGCTAGAGTTTCGACTTAGGGATAAGAAGAAACCATTGAAGAACGCTCCGCCGAACCTTGAAGTTGCTGCCCGATCGCCCAAGTAGTTGCCCAACTAGTCGCCCAGGCAACCATCAATTAGTTGCCAAGGCAACCCCGTTGTGCAAGTCGTCACGGCAACTGAGTTGCCCGTGCACTCTTTTACCAAGACAATCCAATCGGCTATCACACCTCAACTCACGATAACCTAGCCTATCTCTCTCAATCGATCTCATCTTTTCTTTTACTTTATTGCTTTCTAGTTTAGTTATTAGTTAAACTCCTTTAATCCTTTAATTGTGTTTTTACTTTTCACGGTCAGGATAACTTAAGCAAAGTGGCCCAAACCAATCCTCGTGGAGACGATACTCGATACTCATATCACTTTATTACTTGCGACGTGTATACTTGCACAATTGCGTAGCACTTATCACACGCAACAAGTTTTTGGCGCCGTGCCGGGATTGGCAATTGGTGTTAGTTGTTTTTGTTATTGCATTTTTTATTAGTTTTACTAACTTTTCTTTTTGTTTGTTTTATTAAAAAAATTAGGTGCGCTACAAGTTAAGGAACATCAACATGTCGGGAAATAAAAGTCAATCTATTCGAGAGATGATGTTGGAAGATATGAATCAATCCAATCAAGAGTTCCTTGCACCCTTTGATGATTACCTATACCAACCGAGAAAAGCCCAAAGAACTTATACCGTGGAAAAATCTTGTGCTATGTGTGGAGAACATCATGTGTTTGAAAATTGCTCTCACATTTTCGGTGCATATAACTACATGGAGGACCATAGAGGGAACCATCAGCAAAATTCTTCATGGTATGGTCAAAAAGCTCAAAATTTTTTTTACCATAACAATTTTGCCGCAGCAACAGATACGCCATGGCAATGTAGTCCTTTTCAAGAGCATTCCAATTCCTTGGAGGAAACGCGTTACTAGCTTCTTTTGGCTAGACTTGACGGATCAATTGAAGAGATTCGAGAACTATCAAAATCTATGGATACGAGGATAGCTCAGTGGGATGCAACCTTAGGGGATTCAGAAGATCAATTGGGGAGATCCACATATGTCATGGATAACATGCACCAACAATTCATTCCTAGGGATACTGAAGTCCCAAGGCAAGAGGACAAGGAGCAATGCAAAGAAATCTCTCTGATGTGTGAGGAACAACTAGAATCTCAAAGTCAAGAGGATGCCAATGAGAGAGACTGCCCAACACATGATGAGCATGAACAACAAATTGCCTCGGCAATGATTGAGGAGCCTGAACAGAGCAATGCCGCGACAACACTCAGTGAAGCTGAGAACAATAATACTACAGCAAATTCTGAGGAACCTGATGCCCAGAAGGTTACAACGTTGATGTTGAAGCAGGAATCTATAGATTGCTCTCATCTACAATTGCCACGGCAATTACTCGACCACATGCAAGATCAACGAGATGATAATACTTTGCCAATGGAATATGAGCAGGTAATAGTTGAACCTTTTGAATTCTTTAAAAACTCACCTCGTCCATTGCGGGGTATGTCTTGAGGAACCGAGGTTGGTAGATTTGAAGCCATCAAATCTCTACTGATGGAGATGTTTGAGAGGCCAAAAGAAAAAGGTGTTTGGATTCATAAAGCTCTTGAGAAAATTGATTCTTCCCTTGACTTAGAGAAAATTTGACAACTGATTGCCACGGCAATTGGCTTGAGCAACAATTGCCACGACAACAAAGGCTACATCCAACCATGATAGAAGTCGACAAGAATGAGGTAATTGAATGGTTGAGAATGGATATAATTTTTCCTATTAATATATATGTGCCTTCAGGAATAGTAGCAAGGTGGAGAGTATACATGGACTACAAGCGAACAAAGAAGAAAGACACCTCCACCATGGTAACGCAAAAGGGAGTAGTGGCAAGCACATTTGCCAAACTCTTTTTGGGCAATATTATCACCCGATGGAGGGTGCGGATGGACTATAAGAAGTATCGAAAACGGCAACCTTCAACACCGCAACAACTCCTGATACGCACGCCTCTGCAACCATGGACGCGCACGCCTCGGCAACCCCTGACGCCTCGGCAACCATGGATGTGCATGCCTCGGCAACCCTCGACGCCACGGCAACTACTGATACATTTATTTTTATTTTTATTTTTTGAACTATTTTGTTCTATTATTTTTTGTTATTTTTTCTCTTTATTTTTAGGATATATTTTATTTTTCTTCATTATCTTTAGTTTCCAGGTTTTCTTTATTTTCTTTTCCACAACAAGACTCACAACCACCATGATAAGGAAATTTACTGCCGACTACTCGCCACAAAGAACCACAACGGAAATCGGCGATGCCCGAGCAACAACAATGGCTTCGGCAACTATCGATGCACATGCAAGTAAACCTGCATCGGCAAACATGGACCAAATCAAGGCAATGCTATTCACGCGCGGTACCAGCCACAAGCATTCAACCACTGACCGAAAATTGAATCAAGCAAACGACACGAAGGAAACTCATCAATCGAGGTGACGACCTCTCTGACTAACTCATTTCATTTAGTTTCTTTTAAATTTTGTTTCACTCTTACATGCATTGAGGACAATGCTTCTCTCGAGTTTGGGGGGGTGTTGGTTTCTAGTTAGTTTCATGTTTAGTTGCATTCATCTTTAGCAATCACATATAGGTTGCATATGTTACTTGCCATGCCTTTAATTTGATTTAATTGCTTAAGACTTGTTGAGTATCCAATGATGAATTTTTGCCACTGTACTTAATTGAAATAACCTTTAATTTTAGGATTGCATGAAAAGAACTTAGAGTTTTACTATGATGCTGAATTTTTTTACACGGTTGTGGGTTGTTGATTCAAAGAAACTTAGTGAACTTAGGTTGCTTAAAATTTGGGTAAATTTAAAATTGAAAATTAAAAGTTAATTTCTTGCTAGAGGTGCCCAAAACTGGCTCTAGTAGTAAATACACTTTCTTTCTAGAGGTGCCCGAAACTGGCTCTAGTAGTTAATGCACATTAAAGAATTGCTAGAGGTGCCCGAAATTGGCTCTAGTCGACTAAAATAAAATGAGAAATTGCTTACTTTACTAGAGGTGCCCGAAATTGGCTCTATTGAAAATTAAAATAAATGCCCCAGTAATTAAATTGATAAAAGCCTACTATTCACATAGAATCTTGAAAATCAACTTGTACACAACTACGCACACACATTGTCACGAGCATTATAGTTTTGTTCCGGGAAATTTTTGTGCTATCCGAAAAATTTAAAAGGTGATCATACTTTGTGCCACGGTTCCGAGGTTTGAATTCAAGTTTAAAGCATGTCTTTGATGATTAAAGTCTTGGCAGGTAATTGTTAGTTTGCATTGCTTGAGGACAAGCAATAGTTCGAGTTTGGGGGCGTGATAAGTGTTCAAAAGTACTATTTTTATTACCCTTTTTACTCATATTATTGTTAGACTTAAGCTCATAATAGTTGCATAATTAGTCATTCATGCATTAATTCATGTTTCTTTCCACCGTTGAGCTTGATTACATAACTTGGTGATTTTTGTGGAAAAAGATGCTGCTTTGGTGTGTTTTTGTGTGTGTATGTGCAGGATCACTTGCCAAAGCAATGCCGAGCTAGTTGCCAGGGCAATGCATGAAGGATATGCCGAGCTAGTTGCCAGGGCAATGCATGAAGGAGACGCCGAGCCAGTTGCCATGGCATTTGTCGACAAAGACAAAATGCAATAGGGATGTCGAAATTAATGACTTTACAAGCCCAAGATGACATGGAGCAAGGCCCAAGCCCAAAGGAATTTGATTGCCATGCAGAGATTAAAGAAGAATTAAATTCCAAGAAGATAGGAGAAGTTCTAATAGGAATAAAATTATAATAAAGAATTATATTCTTTAAAGATAATTTAATTCCAACTCAAACTCCTCCTCAAAGAAGGACTTTGGCCTAGCCCTATAAATAGCAAGGAGATTTCGACAATCCATAGGAGAGCAAGGGGGAAATTTCGACAAGAGAGCATTAGGGAATTTCGACTTCTTCTTCTTCTTTTGCTTCTATTAGATTCATGGTTTGGGGATTATTCTTTGTATATCTTTTGAACCCAACCATGAACTAACTTGATCGGCTATGGTTATTGTGTTTTGTGGTTGTGAAAAACTATTGGTTTTTGTTTAGGTAATAAGAGTTTGCACTTTTCTATTTCAAGGTTTATTCATTCTTAATTCTTATTATTGTTTGCAGTGAATTGGGAGAGGATCTCGTGATTTCATCCATTTATCTAATATCGGGAGAGTTAGATTCAAGAAACGAATGAATATGATCTTTATTCAATCCAATGATGGTGAAGATTAATCCGGCTTAGGAATAAGTTAAGGATTTCAACGGCTAAGAGGAGTGCAAGATTGGTTGTTGTTCACCCTTGATTCACGCAGGATGTATTATCAAGGCATGCACAAGTAGCTAGAGTTTCGACTTAGGGATAAGAAGAAACCATTGAAGAACGCTCCGCCGAACCTTGAAGTTGCTGCCCGATCGCCCAAGTAGTTGCCCAACTAGTCGCCCGAGGCAACCATCAATTAGTTGCCAAGGCAACCCGTTGTGTAAGTCGTCACGCGGCAACCGAGTTGCCCGTGCACTCTTTTACCAAGACAATCCAATCGGCTATCACACCTCAACTCACGATAACCTAGCCTATCTCTCTCAATCGATCTCATCTTTTCTTTTACTTTATTGCTTTCTAGTTTAGTTATTAGTTAAACTCCTTTAATCCTTTAATTGTGTTTTTACTTTTCACAAAGTCAAGAACTTAAGCAAAGTGGCCCAAACCAATCCCTGTGGAGACGATACTCGATACTCATATCACTTTATTACTTGCGACGTGTATACTTGCACAATTGCGTAGCACTTATCACACGCAACATCTATCAACATTGGTTTTCCATCAATACCCTACCTGAAGTCTCACACTTCAAGACTTCCCAGCTTTCTAGCAATAAAAAATTTAAGGAATTTGGGCTTGAATTTCATTAAAAATCATATACAAGGTTCGAAATAATAAACCTTGGTTTAGCTAGGCATTTAATAATTAACCTTGTTACTACTTTTATGGGCCTCATTTCTTTTTACCCAATTGTTCAATCGCTCTACGTGATCTCTCAACTTCGGATATCTATAATTTTATTCAATCAATACAATAAGCAGTTGCATCAAGTCACTCAAGCATCAATACAGTAATAATGACATCCTAGTGGCATGTATACACTTACTGACTGATAACAAGCTCGGTTTGGATCCAGAACCGACAAAACCTGTAGCTTTAATACCAATAAATGTAACACCTCAATCCCGTATTTGAATACCGAATATGAGTCAGAGATGTCACAAAACAATAACATGAATTTTATTCAAAAATTTTATAAATTTAAAACTTTTGAAAATATTTAAAATTAACTTTTACACAAAATCAGAGCTCCTTTACTTTACAAAAAATAATTTAACTGTTTGATAAATAACAAACTTTGAACCAAAATAGACAAATTTATCACATTTACACATGCCACTAAAATAAATTAAAAGCCTCAAGTAGGATGTCATTACTGCGGTACCTTGATGAAAATTTTTGAACTTGATGCAACGCCTTATTTACACCCAATGTCTCGAACCACCTACGTGTGCACAGGCAAACAAAAGCTAAGTACGAACTTAGTGAGGCGTTATAAGGTAATCATAAAATTAAATAATAATCATTTTTTAAGTATAACATAGTATAAACAATTTCCATATAAAATGATTTCAAATCAACATTTCTTTAAAGCAAAGTTAAAATATTTATAAATATATTTTGTAAAAGTTCTTTTATATCAATAGCCCAAGAAATACGTATAGAGAGAAACTAAGTATACGAGATCATGTACTCCCAGAGTACTAGCTATTTCCCCTAAGGAGAAAGGAAAATATTACATTAATACGAGCTCGTTGTGTCCCAGAGCACTAGTCACCAAAGTGACTGTAGTCCCTGACTACTAGATCCGAAGATCAATGCATTCCCAGAATGCTAGCCACTATGTGGCAAATGTAGCTACAATGCAATCCCAGACTGCTAGTCTCTTATGGCATGCCACTATACTGTAACTCTCATGTAATCTTGGGCAATAAAACAATATAATTACCTTTGCAATACATCATTTTATAGATGGTAAAAATCTCATCATCGATAAATCAAAATAATAGCGCAGTTCATACTCCATTATAACATAAATCATTCTGTAACAATCATCAATATATGATAATAAAGTTATCATAAACAAAACATAGTAAGGCAGTTCACACCCTATCATGTACAAAACCATCTCTTTTTGTATGTGAAAAATTATATTTCACATAAAAATCAATATTAATTATACCATAAATCATTTCGGTAACATAATTATCGATATATGATAATAAAAATTATTATAAGCAAAACACAATAGGGCAGTTCATACCCCATCATGTACCAAACCTTTACTTTATGCCTGTGAAAATATCATATTTCATATGAAAACCAATATTATTAATTCGATAAAATCATATAGGTCGACTTTTCGCAAGTCTTCCTAACATGTTTTAAAACAGATAAATGCACTCACCTTAACACTTCTTATCCCAACTAAATTGAATAAATTAATAGAACTCCAAGCTTGATCCTTTGCTTTATCTACTGAATTTTTTATTTCTCGTATTTACTTGAATGCTTCACATTCATCCCTTACATGCACAAATTAATAACACCAATAAGGAACTCATTTTATAATATGTCAGTTTGCGCTACCTTCAAAGAAATATTTATTTAAAACAACCTACAACTCGAAATTCGATTCTGTTTGTTCTGACAGAAACTATATTCGATAATATGTTCAACCATATAAACTAATAGCTCAAATTCAACTCGTACGATTTATGATAAATTTTCAAAGTCAAATTCCAGTGTTGAATTTCGGAGCAGACTGCTACTCTATTTTCTGACCTTTCGTCACTTAAAAATTCATATCTTTTGATATACCAATCGAAATCAGTCACCGTTTGTTTTAACCGAAACTAGACTAAACCAGGAATGCAATGGTATTTGGATCACTTTCTAATAATGTTTATGGAAGTTTTGGTGAATTTCCAAACTCACTGACAAAGACTAAAATTTATGGGCAAATTCATGAATTTGATCTTTAACATCCTTTAACCATTCCAACACTTCAAATTAACCTTCAATTACATTATTCCAACATTTTCTTTTCATGACAAACTCCAAATTCAACTTGAATCCAATAACCCTAAATTAACCTTGACTTGCCAAAATTAGGCTAATTAAACTTAATCCTTCAAGCTTGAATCTAGCTTAGAAAAGCTAATTAAACCACAAATAAATTTATAACCATAAACCCTAAAATTTAATCCTTCAATTTCATGAGCATAGCTTAACCAATCCATGAATTTTTTTTACCAAATGATAGAGAATTCAAAGAGGATCAACTTTGCATTTCATAACCAAACCCTAATTCCAAGCCATTTAGGGCAAAAAATAAAAATACAAATTCTTACATTTGCTCTTTGAACCTCACATACATGAAGAATGGAATACTTATCTTTTATTTATCCTTTTGCTCAATTTATGTCACTTGTTATCTTTTATTTCCATAAATAATAAAAATATCTTATTAATAGTAAAATAACTATTTTACCCTTGAATCCAAAGCTCCACATTATGCCACTTGTCACTTTTCTTCATCCAATGGAATATACTTAATCTTGAATTAGTAGTTTACCAATTTGCCCTTGAGCTATATCAATTTCCAATTTTGGCCTTAAAATAAACTTAAATTCCAACCTTGTCCCTTGATCCAATGGCTAGGATTCAACATGGAAAAATTATCTTAATCCAATGGTCTATGTTAAATCTTTCCAAATTAAGGCATAGAAATGACATTATTAACCTTGCCTTATCATCTAACAAAATATCTCAAATATTTGACTCGATCTGATTAACCAAATTTTTTTCTTGAACTTAACCCTTTTATAGCTTTTAACACAAATTCTATATGTAAAATTTGAGTAACACGGAAACATCATTCTTGGGTAAACTATTCATTTATGGAACTAAAATACATAACTTTTGAAAATTACAATTTATTCCCTAAACTTTTCCTAAGTTTATACTTTAGCCACCAAACTTTCATTTTATTCATTTTTGTCACTAGCCAAAATTTTGAGGTATTACAAATATCCTTTTTAAAATCTGGATCCATGCCAACATAGCTACCAATAAAAATCTTCAATACGATCTACCTCTTCAACATGAAGTTGCAGACCAAAATCTCTAGTACTCTTTAAATACTTGCTTAAAACAAGCAAAATGCTTCTAAATTAGAATGCCCCTAACATAGGGATATTTATATATGATGCATGCATTGTAATGCTTTTTCTTCTCTCTTTTTTCGTTCAAATCTGTTTTAAAACCCTATTCTCTGAAAGGTCATTCTTCGGATTTCTTCACTTCTTTTCTTTACATTATGCTCTTCATTTTCAACAATTGAATACTCATCTCAAATACGTCTGGACCCACGCTTCCAATCCTATTGCATGTATGCGCTTCTTCTTCTTCCGGGTCACCACCCACTTCGGAAATAATCTTATTCTAGTCCCTATACCACTCTTATGTAGGGACTTTCATCATCTTATTCGTTCAGCATTACCCCATTCAATCCTGGGCTCAACTCTTCTTGTCTTTGATCCAACATGCAGAGTCCTTATCTGTCTCAACGTTAGGGTGGGCAAAATACCTCTACTCCCTGAACTCATCTTTCAATTTAATCTTCTTGTAGCCTCTCGGCGAGAACCAACTCTAAGTCCCTATGCTTTAACTCTCATCAATAATTTTTGAAAAAAGTCAGTCATTTTAAAAATAAAACTTGGAGAAAATGTCAAACACTTTGAAAACTAATGTTTGGGAGAAAAATTATAGATATCTTAAAAATCAAGATTCGGAGAAAAATGCCAAACATTTTTTGAAAATTAATGTTTGGAGTAAATCAAAATTTGGAGTAAATGCCCAATTTTTTTAAAACTAATGTTTGGAGGAAATGACAAATATGTAAAGAATTGAAATTTGGAGAAAAATACCCAAACATTTTTTTAAAACTAATGCTTGGAGGAAATGATCAATATTAAAAGAATTGAAAATTGTAAAGAAAAAAATGTCCAAACATTTTTGAAAACTAATGCTTGGAGGAAATGACCAATATGTAAAAGAATTGAAAATTGAAAAATGTCCAAACATTTTTGAAAACTAGTGTTTAATCCTAAAATACCAAATCCACTAGCAAATTTGTATGTTTTGAAGATCTTGACTATTTTGGCGACATAAGCATATGTACGGTCTCCCCTAGTCCATTTAGGCTTTCAAGAGTAAAATTTCCCATACCTAATTATTAGCCCATTTAAGGTGGCTCTCTTGATCTCACCACTCACTATGCCTCAATCCTTCCCTCATTTGGGTGTCGATCAGGCACTTCAAAGTTTGACATTCCTTGAAGAAAGGTTAACCCTTATAAGAAGAATGTAATCTGAAGACAAACTTATCCAACTCAAATATCCACATATGATCAGAATGGTCTTTGTAGACTTGTAATGTAGGTTATGGTTCACGGATATGAAAGAAAGCATATATAGTCCCAAATAAGTATTTAAGGATGATAAAACCAAGGATCATTTCTTCTTGTTGAAATATCTTCTCTGCACTTGCTAACTGGGGCGTTCTTTAATAGAAAAACTTTCTTTATTTTTTGGATTTCTCTAGACGCCCATTTATGGTTTTCACCATAGAGTTCATCTCCTCTTCTCGTGTAGCTTGCATCTTGACTGAATATTGATGCGTTTCTTAAAGTAATCAAATCTTCAAGGCTCTTGATGTCCTTTATTGCACTTACTGACTTGGTGATGTAATCACTTATTTTTGTTCGGGTGTATAATAGTATTATTATAATATCAAAGTTGTAATATGTAGGCTTATATGTGTATTAATGTGTATGCTTATAGGGGTATTAATATATGTGTACGTGTGCATGTGTGATAATAGGTGTGTATGTATTATGGTAATTATATTATTGCATGTATATATTGTATGTATGAATTAATATTGCATGCATGTGGTATACTAATATTTACGTGTGTTTATTATTACATATGTATGAATACATGTTATTTGTAACCCCCTTTACCCGGTCTAGCCGCCAGTCCGAATCAAGAAAGCTACACTAGGTTTGCCAAAATAACCCGAAAAGATACGTAAAACCCGGTCCATTTTTTCTTTTTATCTTGTCTAGATGCCAATTATTAATCCTATATGTTCATGCAGATAACATGTGTAACCCGTCTCAATCGGGCATCAATTTGACATCTAATTGATAATACTTACAAATTAGGGACCAAAACCCACTTTTGAGTTACCAACCTTAATTTAGTTAGGTTTCATGCATATGTCTCAAATTACCACTCAAACCGATTATTTTATCTCATACAATTGCATTGGCAAGATTTAGGGACTAAATTGCAAGAATGACAAAACTACTCGGAAGACATTTAATGAAAATCAAATGTCCATATCGATACAGGTAGGCCCGTATCGATACACTTTAAAACACCTTGTTTCGGTACACCACCTTGTCGTATCGATACGCCTAACGGAATTACCTAACTTTTGAAATGTTACAAACTGTACCGATATGGCTCCTTAGGTGTCTCGATACGCGGGTTCGGATTGAAAAAGTGAATTCCATAGGCTAAAACTCGTACCGAAACACCCAAACCCGTATCTTTACGCCTGGCCAAATTAGCCTAGGCGTATCAAAACACACAATACCTGTACCAATCCCACAAGCCTGAATTTGCCTAGCCCTATCGATACGGTCCCCAGCGTATCGATACGCATGGGCCTGTAATGCCACATTTTGCTAATTTTTCATCCCAAAAGCACACTCTAATTAATCCAACATGCTTTAAACACAATACCGGCACGCAAAACATATCATAAGCCAACTAGGAACACAACTTTAACAACACAACAAGGCTTCATGCTTCAAAAGGAAATCTATAGGCATGCTTCCTAATTTTGCATCCAAGCAACATACCAAAAGAGAAACCAGCACCAAAATCAATCTTTAAAGGCCATTTACAACCCATGAGCAACCAAAGAAACATGCTCAAATAGGGAGTTCAACATAACATTTCCCAAAACCAAAACAAGTACCTCATTGCCCTTATTCATTATAGTCTAGTCTTTAACATACTTTAGAAACAAGTCTTGCCAAGATCCCCTTGCTTCTTGCTGCCTTCCGGGACATCAATTATCTGCATTAATGGACAATGGGAGCGTAAGCACTCTAGGATTAGTGAGGAAAGCTCAGAACAAAATACCATCAATGCATTTAAAACCATTTACTCAACATCATCTTTTAAAACATCATGCCTCTTTTAATATGTGCACTTTACGACAATAAAACCAGCATATCAAACCATATGCTACATGTATCATTAATTAACAGCAAATCACATTGCTAACCCTTTACTTAAGCCTTCCCATGCATTACTACCAAATGCAAAGCTTAATGAGAAACATGTATAAACCACATTATACAACATAAAACATTTCAATGATACATTAACAATTATATTGGCTTTCAAGTGATCGTTAGCAAGACCAATAACAAAAGAGTTCATCGGATACACAGATTCAACAAGTGTTAACCCAACACTTCAAGCCATCTCAACCGAAATAGCGATACAATCACAAGCGCGGTACAATAACAACCGGGGTACATTCCCAACACACAAGGATACCAATACTTCTCATCGGTTAGATGCTTAACCCACTAAACCGCTAAGCCCTAAAACTGGGGCGTTACATTATTAATGTTTATGTGTTGTTATTATTATATGAGTGTGTATGTTTATTATTAATATTGTTGTTATTTATTATTATTTATTATTAATAGCCTAAATGAGTTAGAATAGAAAATGGATCAGATAATATATATATATAACCCAAATGTATTAATTTTACAGTCCACTATTACAAATTCAAACCCAAATTTAAAATTATTACAAGCCCAGCTAGCCAAACCCAATACCAAAAACCCTAATTTATAACCCTAATATACTATCTTTTTGTAGCAGCCCAAGGAGAGTCGTTGGATCAGATCCAGATCCAACGGCCAAGATCAAGCCAGAACACCCATTCATCTGCCGTGTATGATGCACGTGGGGACCATCCATATAATCATCTTGTGCCACGTGTAATCATCCCGTCCAACCACGTTAGCTCTCTAGAAACGATCTAAGTCGTTCGATCTTCAAGTAATCCTAGCCGTTGGATCAGATCTGATCCAACGGCCAGGAATAAATCTGGCCGATTACTCTTCACCAACCGAGCCACGTGTCTACTCCGCCAAGGGCCGCCGTACGCCCCCCACCGGCTCTCACTAAACCAGACATGCAAAATCACAAAATACATAGTCAGATCCAGTCTTCAATACTCTAAACAATGATGGTTGCTTATCTTTGTAAACAAACATAAAATCAAAAAAGATGATATATAGGGATAAGATCCCAGCCATTGTACTCAATCAAATTCGGATACAATAAAAAAACAACAGACCTTCGAAGGTACCCTCTTTTCTATTCTTTTTACATGCATTCAAAACAAACAAAAAAACAAAAACAAAAAAATAGAGAAAAGAGGGGAAGTGTTTACCCTTTTTGCCGTTCGAACTTCCTTGCTCTAATGATAAGCCTCTAAGAGGTGAATCGGCGGGGGAGTTTGTGTTTAAAAATATTGAAAAATGGGCCTTTTGTTTTCAAAATTAGTTTCGATTTTCATGAAAAATGAGATTTTAATCTTGTTTTTTTGAAAATAAGAAGGGATCAGGTTTAAATCTTTAATAAGGGGGCCGACGATTTTTTCTAGGCCTTCATTTGAAGCGGTTGAGAGAAAATGAAATGGGGGAAAGGTTTTTATTTTTAAAGATGAATTTTTTAAAATGGCTAAAGATGAATTTTTTAAAATGGCCAAAGGCCTTAATCTGAACCGATTGGGTTGATATATAGTGTTTTAAATTTTATAAAATAGGTTAATTTCCAAACAGTCCCTCCGCCCCTGATAGTTTGCAGCGGTACCCTTCCGCATTGTATAATTATTTTTGAAGTCCCTATAGCTTTCAAACGTTTTTCAAATTCATCCCTAAATCCGATTAAATCAGATTTTTAAAGGGTAAATTACCTGTTTAGCCCCTCCGCGCCACTTTTGTTTGCAAAACTGGTTGGCCGCATGGTTGATTTACACAATCAATCCTTTAAAGTTTTAATTGACATTCAATTTCATCTTTAAATGTGTCTTCATCATTTTAAAAAGGGAAAGTTTAATTTTAGTCCTCCTTTTGTTCTTAAGATCTTCAATTAGGCCCTTTTCCTTCTAATTTTACTCTTATTTTATGATAAAATTGCACTTCTGCCTCCCATGACCTTCCATATCATTTAATTCCGTCCCTTTATGTTTTATATTTCGTTTAGTTTTTTTATATTTGGTATATTATTTATGTTATTTGATGTTAGTTTGTTCTATATATGTTTTAGTTTTGTTTAATTCGTTGTCATGTGTTTATGTATATAAATATATGTATGTAGTATGTTGTATATTATATATGTGTTGTACTTATATATACTTTTATATAAGAATATATATTTAGTGTTTTTGTATAAATTTTTATACTTACATTTTATCACATATATTGCTGTATAAAATTGTTTTTAGTAATGTCTTTTTATGTAATTTATATTTTAGACATGTATTTTATATATTATAATATATGTTAGTTTTAGCTAATATGTATATATTAGTCTCATATACCTAATGAATATAATATATATGTTAGTATTTTGTAAATATTTATGTTATGTTGAATATTTTATACATATACGAATATAGTGTATTGTTTTAATTCTATAATCTATTGTACCTATATTAATATATTTATTATTTTAATTTTGTTGTATTTTATTTTGATTATATCATTATTTGTTCATATTAAGCTATTTAATTTCATGTATTTATCGTGCTTTTTACCTTGTCTTTTTAAATAGCATATTCGACATATTTAATTGCCAATGCGGTGCTCCATTTCTCGACGGTAAACTTGGTTACCAGTCTAAGACGTATATGGTAGTTTTCGTTTATCCCTCGAACACCGAAGTCCTTAAAATTAACTCGCACATATAACCAAATTTTAATTTAATAGTCACTTTAACCCGTAAAATTTGATATTAATAAAGAGGTAATAATTTAATACCAATTTTTGGGCGGTGTGGGAGTGCTAATCCTTCCACATCCGTAATCAACTCCAGAACCCAAATTTTTTAAAAAAGAATCTCTGATTTTTGTTTTCGGTGTCCGGTCTACCTTATCCAAGTGACAGGTGACAACTCCGTACTTTCTAAAATACGGGTTCTTCCCAAATTCCCCTTTTAAATGAATTTTCAAATAAAAGTGGGAATACCCCATTTTTTAATATAATTTAAAATAATTATTTTATTTTAAAACAAAAAAAAGAGTTTAGCTAATTTTTTTACCACTTTGCTAAAATCAGAAATTGCGGGTTAAAGTGACGATTAAAATAATATTTGTTATAAATGGGAGTTTATTTTAAAGCATTTAAAATTCGACATATAAACCTGACCGTCTAAGTAGGGGAAATGCTATTGCTTTCGAGGGGATATTGTTCCCCCGTATGGGCCTAGCAAGTACCTTCGGGGCTCTACTAATCTATGTTTTCGTGGGAATATCGCTTCCTTGTAGGGACATAGAGGAATGGGTTTCCCTGAATTGAACCCAGTTGAGATGAGCCTATAATGGGTGATGATCGGAGGCCTTGCTACCCTTAGTAGGGGACAACAAGGACAATTCATGTATCTTTAGTACCAAAACTGCATATAGAGAATATAGAAAGCCTACCTCGTTAGAGCCATATGGATACCCTAGGTTTTAGATTTTAATTAGGGTTGTTTTATTCGATGATTTAATTTTATGTTTCTTTATTTACATCTTTTATTCGACACTAACTTGTTTCTTTTCATGTCTTATTTTTGTTTTCTTTTTGCATTTCTACATCTTCATACAGTCATAGGGTTTGGTCATAATACTAGATCTGAGATGATGAAAGAGGAATCATCTGAAGACTCATGGTCAAATATAGTAGACGATACCGTTGCTAGTAGCAGGTGAGATGAAGTCCAAGAATTGAAGAAGCAAATGGCCGAGATGATGAATTTGATGAGTGCTATGGCTAAAGGCAAGGGGTCCGTAGAGCCAGAAAAAAGGCTGATCAGGAATCAAAATGAAGGTACAGATGGTCAAAATCTCACCCTGAAGCTAAATAATATTGGTAAATACCATAAGATGAACCTTTTCGTGATTCGCATCGACAAACCAGTGGGAGGTACATCCGAACCAAGCTCCCAAAAGACAGAGATAGATCCAGAAGAAACCAGTAATGTAAAAAAGCACATCCCGAGGCCTGTAAAGTACACCGAGCTATTCCCGATGCTTATTAAGAAGAATGTTATTACCCTAATTCAGTCTGTTCTGAAGGAACCATCTTGCCTGAAAGGTTATAACAGCCGAACTAGGTGCGGTTATCACTTAGGAAACTCGGGGCACACTATAGAGAATTGTGGGGCATTGAAGAACCGAGTTAAAGATCTTGTTGGGACTGTTGAGTTTTGAAGATAGACAACTTCGATTCTACAGTGAGCCAACAATTTCTCAAGGGGCAAAAATGATCAAGAGCCAAGACCTAGGGCAAGGGTTGAATGAAAATAAGTCAAATTTAGAGTCCGAAGATAGGGGCATCCTAGAAGAGGGGCATTCGCCCGATCATAACCAGCTCAGATATGAGAGAGATGATTTGAGCAAGAAATTGAAGAGTCTACAAGATGAACACCGTGAGCTTCAAGGCATATTACGAAATATTGGTCTGGGAAACATTTTTGAAGAATGGAATAATAGAATTCTACAATAGAAGAAAGATTTGGGGCAGTGGAAGCAGAAAGGCAGGGCCGGTGAAAATAGAGCTCGACTGTTGTCACAAAAGTTGAAAGAAGTCGAGAGCCAACACGACATCCTCAAGAATAAGTTGGAAAGTAGTCTATATATGAACGAGATCCTAAAATCAAGTCTGCAGCAAAGTGAGAATGAATCTCAAACTTTTCAAATAGAAAATACGATGCTCAAAGAACAAACAGATGAGCTTAGAACTTCTTTACGTACAAGCGAGATTCGTGCTGAAGCTTACAAATAGGCTGGTTACAAAAGTGTCGAGGAGGTAACTTTCAAGTTGCAAAAGGTCGAGCAAAAAATGCAAGAAAAAGACAAAGACATGAAGATAGCCATGACCCAAGCGCGTAAGGTGGCCCAACAGGTAGCAGATTTGGCCGATGCAGCGATGTTGTTAAGTCAAAATTTAGATCCAGCATTGGACCGCGAAGGAAAGTTGACTAGCTTGCTGGACGAAGTCAAAAAGCTAGGGGTTACGGCCCATCGATATTTGTAAATATCCACTGTTTGATGTAACGAAACCTTTTGGTCTTAATGAAAGATGTTCTATGGGGATCACTTTAGGAATCAATACCTTATTGCATTCATATTTTAGCATCACACGCATCTGCATTCTTTATCGCATTTATTTGTTATTGTAGTTATTAATTTGTGCATTCTTATGACACCTATCATGCATTCATTGATAAAATCATGAAATTAATTGGGGCAATTTCATGTCAGAAAGATTGACTTCAGACTACAATCATTCTATGTCAGTGGAGTATTTATTTGCAAATCAAAGTAATGGAAGATAGAGTGTTTGATCTAGAGCAAGGATAGAGAAATCTCGAGACCCGTTTGGATAGAGCTGAGCGGAGCATTATTGATCAGATTGATCAATCATGGGCCGTGATTATGGCCAAGATAACCACTTTACTTGAAAACGGAGACACCAAGGAAGAGGTCTCTGATATCCCAACTAAAGGGCAAGAGAGGGATACGACTCACACAAAAGCGATAGATGATGAAGGGAGAATTTACATTGACACCACTAGGGCATCTGCATCCCACCCGGTGATGGTATCCACAAGTCAATATGTTGATTTAGGGGTGAACCGTGAGACTGAGGTGTCTGACCTGAACTTGATGGATGAAATAGAGAAGATTAAAGCCGAGGCAGAAAAGCAAAGTAAGGAAAAAATTCATTTCTTCAAAAAAAGACTTGAAGCCATGAAGAGGATGAATGAACAAGGAAACGAGGCCGTCGATTTGAGCCTCGTAAAAGATTTGGTTCTCCCACCAAAATTCAAAGCACCCGACTTTGACAAGTACGATAGGACCACTTGCCCCTCGGTACAGATTACTCTGTATTGTCAAAAAATTACGGCCTTTCTCAAGAATAAAAAGTTACTCATCCATTGTTTTCAGGAAAGCTTGACATCAGCAATTCGTTGGTACACTCAACTCCGTCGAGCTGACATTAAGTCATGGAAAGACCTCTCAAAGGCTTTTGTAGACCGATACAAGCATGTGACATGTATGCTCCATAACCGATTCCTACAGTAAAGGTTAGAACAGAGGCCTAACGAGAGTTTTTGCCATTACTCTCAACGATGGAGAGACTTGGTAGCTCAGGTTCAACCCTTGATTCAGGAAAGAGAAATCACTCATATGTTTAGGGATACTTTAAAGGGAGTATTGTATGATCGCTTGATAGGCCACCCTGCTATTAGCTTCGCAGAATTGGTCATGACTGGAGAGCGCATCGAGGACGCCATTAGAAATGAGAAGATAAATGATCCCTACAGCACAACTCTATAGAAGGAAGAATATTCTCATATTCATATGGTAGGCCTTCGCTCAACCAACCAGCCTCAAGGTCGTCCCCCTAATCAGTACTCATGGTTTGTAAAGCCTGAAAAGGTACTTCAGTCGATTCCTATGACCTACACTGAGTTGCTCCCCACCCTTGTGAAAAAAATTATTGACCCCAGTCCAGTCCAAGCTAAAGGAGCCTCCCTATCCTGAGGGATACGATGTTAATGACGTGTGTAACTACCACATAGGAAGTACGGGACATACAATAGAGAATTGTGGAGCCATGAAGAACAAGGTTCAAGGTTTGCTTGAGGCCAGTTTGCTAAAATTTTTAGAAGAATATGGTTGAAATGAATTTTGGGGAGATGTTGATTTCCTGCTTTTGGGGCTTGTTTGTTGATTCCTTGAATTTTGAATGTTTCTTTTGAAGTAATGCATCTAATCGGCTTTTCTATTTTTGCCCAGAAATAGCAAATATCATTTTGTATGGGCCATGTTTGTAAATTTTCATTCTAATGAAAGTTGATTGTTGCTTAACATACAATGGCCTTGAAAGCACGTATATGTATATCCCTTCTTGCCTTTTTAGTTCACTGGATATCAATTGCAAGATGTGACATTGATTCTTAAATTAGTTGAATGTTGTGATAACAATGAAGTGTGATCCCTCTAACAGACTCTGCTCAGCAAAGCAAGTTTACTACTCATTTGATAATGTTCAATGATGAAAAGCTCCAAATTTCAACTGAATGAGTTGCTTGAATTTGAAATTCTAAGCGTAGTCTTCTGTGCCTTAATGGATTATAATTAATGGCTAGAAATATACACATATAAAGAAAAGAGAAAGAAAAGAAAAAAAAGAAGAAAAAAAAATGAATTACGAAATAAATAAATCTCGGATCACTCTGATGAAACTGTAGGATTGACAAATCTAATAAGAAAGCTTTGCTCCACCTGTTCAAGACCCTAGCGTCAGAGATGAATATTTGTAGATACGATTATTATTATTATACTAATAATAACACAACAATAAAAGCAACCACCTACACCAGAATGATATTCTTAGAATCATATTTTTGCATTCTAACGGTTAAACAAACCCATTTTTTAGGGCGGAGCGAAAAATGAGAATTGAGAATGAGTAGTCTTCTGTAGCAAATCGATAATCATGAGGATGAACGGAGTCATACCAAGGGTATTTTTCGATTTCAAATCACCACAACATTCAAAGGCTTCATAGATGCAAGCTACACTTAAAATGATCACCGAAGGGTTGAATCTAAGATGCTCTTGCTCTTGATATCCAGAGATTCTATTATGTTTTTTTTCTCATATAGATTTTGGTCTCAAGGTCCTGTATGTTGATCCAAAAATGCACCTTTCATTAAAGTGCCAATTAGCAAACTGACATTTTTTGAGCAAATTGATTTCTTTGTATTGCTTCAGAGATAATTTTCTAAATCCAAGGTTAATGCAAATGACCAACCGGACATAGAAAATGGGGCATTACGTGACAAGAGACGGTAAAACACTTTTTAAGATTAACGGGGGCATCATTGTCCATAAATAAAAAAAATTCTGCACATAAGAGTTCAGATCAAGATGGACGAGAGATAGCACAATTTTGATAGAATTAAAAAAAGAGCTAGAAGATTTGCTTGAATAAGGAGTTAATCTCGACCGAAGCCACTTGACTTGAATGGTTGAATAGAGAGTGAGCAACAAAATTTTGGGAGCAAAGGCTATTGGAGCAAAAGAATGATGAATGGTTGTAGTCCCAAGAAAAAACCTACCTAACTAGAAAAATAATGATAGGACTTAAGAAAAACTTTAACAAAATTACATGCATCTTTGCATGGACATGTGCATCTTTGCATTATAAAATAGGCTCATGCATCATTTTTAGAAAAATATTTGTACAAACAGGTATGTTTCAAGGGGATGACTTTGACAAGGACTTTTTACACCATTGCACTGATCAAGAAGACACGCGCTTGAGTGTCACCGGCCTTGATGCTTTTAAAAAAAGAGGGGGAAAGGGAAGAGAAGAAAGAAAAAGAAAGAAAAAGAAAAGAAAAAGAAGAGAGAGATTATATGACAGTTTCAAATCAAGATTTTGAATTTTCGAGTCATCACCTTTGATGGATTTCTGATGTCAAGCTGGATATAACTGTGGCATCATTTTAAAAGCCATTAAAAAAAAACGAATTTCTTAACTTGATCCTTTCATAAGGATGTTTTTCTTAAAACTAAATTTCTTAATTTAATCATTTTATAAGGATGTTTTTCTTAAAACCCAAATTTCTTAATTTGATCATTCCATAAGGATAATTTCCCCTTTTGGTAGTCTCAAAGCAAGATACCCTTTTTATTTAAACTTGGATTTCTTGATTTTATCCCTCCATAAGGATGATTTTTCTTAAATCTCTAATTTCTTAATTTTATCCTTTCATAAGGATGTCTTTCTTAAGACTTGAAATTCTCAATTGAACACTTCTATAAAGGCTCTTTTTCTAAAAAAATCAAATTTCTTACTTTCATCCTTTCATAAAGACATTTTTCTTAAAAGGCAAATTTCCTAATTTTATCCTTGCATAAGGATATTTTTCTTGAAATTCGATTTACTTAATTTGATCCTTCCATAAGGATATTTGATTTAAAAAAAATTCTTGAAGATATTTTTCTTAAATCAAAATTTTCTTAATACAATCCTTGCATAGGGATGTCTGCTTGAGACTAATATTTTGTTGCTTGTAGCCCAAAGAATTCGGCCGAGGAAGAGTGAAAAGTTCTAGAAGAACTCATTATTCTAAGACCACAAACAGGAAAGTTGGACAAAATGAGTGCTTTTGGTCTTTGCTTTATTCTCGTTTCACAAGAACAAGCAAAGAGGGGCAGTTGTAGTCACTCATTTTTGTCCGGGTGTATAATAATATTATTATAATATCAAAGTTGTAATATGTAGGCTTATATGTGTATTAATGTGTATGCTTTAGGGGTATTAATATATGTGTATGTGTGCATATGTGATAATAGGTGTGTATGTATTATGGTAATTATATTATTGCATGTATATATTATATGTATGAATTAATATTGAATGTATGTGGTATACTAATATTTACGTGTTTTTATTATTACATATGTATGAATACATGTTATTAATATTTATGTGTTGTTATTATTATATTAGTGTGTATGTTTATTATTAATATTGTTGTTATTTATTATTATTTATTATTAATAGGCTAAATGAGTTAGAATAGAAAATAGATCAGATAAAAAAATAAATAAATATATATATATATAAACCAAATGTTATTAAGTTTCCATTCCATTATTACAAATTCAAACTCAATTTTAAAATTATTACAAGCCCAACCGGCTAAACCCAATACCAAAAATCCTAATTTATAACCCTAATATACTATCTTTTTGCAGCAGCCCAAGGAGAGCCGTTGGATCAAATCCAGATCCAATGACCATGATCAAGCTAGAACACCCATTCATCTACCGCGTATAATGCACGCGAGGACCATCCATATTCTCACTCGCGCGTGCAACGCAACCACGAGACCGTCTACATCCCGTGCCACGTGTAATCATCTCGTGCAACCATGTCAGCTCTCCAGAAATGATCTAAGCCGTTCGATCTTCAAGTAATCCTAGTCGTTGGATCAGATCTAATCCAACAGCCAGGAATAAATTTGGATGATTGCTCTCCACCAACCGAGTCACGTGTCTACTCTGCCAAGGGCCGCCGTACACCCTCTCACCGGCTCTCACCAAACCGGACATGCAAAATCACAAAATACATAGTCAGATCCAGTCTTCAACAGTCTAAACAATGATGGTTGCTTATCTTTGTAAACAAACATAAAATCAAAATGAGGATATATATGGATAAGATCCCAGCCATTCTACACAATCAGATTCAGATTCAATAAAAAAACAACAGAACTTCAAAGGTACCCTCTTTTCTATTCTTTTTACATGCATTCGGAACAAACAAAAAAAGCAAAAAAATAGAGAAAAGAGGGGAAGTGTTTACCTATTTTTCCGTTCGAACTTCCTTGCTCCAATGATAAGCCTCTAGGAGGTTAATAGGCAGGGGAGTTTGTGTTTAAAAATATTGAAAATGGGCATTTTTGTTTTCAAAATAAGTTTCAGTTTTCATGAAAAATGAGATTTTAATCTTGTTTTTTTTTTGAAAATAAGAAGGGATCGGGTTTAAATCTTCAATAAGGGTGGTCGACGATTTTTTCTAAGCCTTCATTTGAAGCCGATTGAGAGAAAATGAAATGGGGGAAAGGTTTTTTTTTAAAGAATGAACTTTTTAAAATGGCTAAATGCCTTAATCTGAACCGATTAGGTTGATATATAGTGTTTTAAATTTTATAAAATGGGTTAATTTTCAAATAGTCTCTCCGCCCCAGATGGTTTGCAGTGGTACCCTTTCGCATGGTATAATTATTTTTGAAGTCCTTATAGCTTTCAAACATTTTTCAAATTCATCCCTAAATCTGATTAAATCAGATTTTTAAAGGGTAAATTACATGTTAAGCCCCTCCGCGTCACTTTTGTTTGCAAAACTGGTTGGCCGCATGGTCGATTTACACAATCAGTCCTTTAAAGTTTTAACTGGCCTTCAATTTCATCTTTAAATGTTTCTTCATCATTTTAAAATGGGAAAATTTAATTTTAGTCCTCCTTTTGTTCTTAAGATCTTCAATTAAGCCCTTTCCTTCTAATTTTACTGTTATTTTATGATAAAATTGCACTTTTGCCTCCCCTGACCTTCCATATCATTTAATTCCATCCCTTTATGTTTTATATTTTGTTTAATTTTTTATATTTGGTATATTATTTATGTTATTTCATGTTAGTTTGTTCTCTATATGTTTTTAGTTTTGTTTAATTCGTTGCCATGTGTTTATGTAAATCAATATATGTATGTAGTATGTTGTATATTATATGCGTTGTACTTATATACAGGGGTGTATACGGTTCAGTTTCGGTTTAATTCGGTAAGCTATTTTAGTAACCATCGGTTTTTGGTTCGGTTAAACTCGGTTTTTAGTTTTTCCATATTAACGTTAGTTTTTGAAATTTTGTAATTTATTTTGGCAAAATAGCTTTATTTGATGACTTTTAAACATTAAAAAGTTAGAGTTTTAAAGTATTTTCCTAAATGTTTATTAAAAACCTAATTTTTAAGTAAATAATAATAATTAAAAATGCATCTATAGTATTGTAAGTATAAAATACTTATTTTTACATTATAAAAATAATTATAAATTAAATAAAAAATTAAATTCGGTTCAATTCGGTTTGATTCGGTTAACCGCGGTTCGTAAACTTATGAACCATAAACCATTCAAACGTCTCGATTCGGATCGGTTTTCGGTTTTGCAGTTAACCATGCTCAGCCCTAGTGATATATACTTTTCTATAAAAATATATATTTAGTGTTTTTGTATATATTTTTATACTTACATTTTATCACATATATTGTTGTATAAAATTGTTTTTAGTAATGTCTTTTTATGTAATTTACATTTTATACATGTATTTTATATATTATAATATGTGTTAGTTTTAACTAATATGTATATATTAGTCTCATATAACTAATGTATATAATATATATGTTAGTATTTTGTAAATATTTATGTTATGTTGAATATTTTATACATATACGAATATAGTGTATTGTTTTAATTCTATATTCTATTTTTACCTATATTAATATATGTATTATTTTAATTTTGTTGTATTTTATTTTGATTATATCATTATTTGTTCACATCAAGCTATTTAATTTCATTTATTTATCTTGCTTTTTACCTTGTCTTTTTAAATAGCATATTCGACATATTTAATTGCCAATGCGGTGCTCCCTTTCTCGACGGTAAACTTGGCTACCAGTCTAAGAAGTAGATGGTAGTTTTCGTTTGTCCCTCGAACACCGGAGTCCTTAAAATTAACTCGCATATATAACCAAATTTTAATTTAAAAGTCACTTTAACCCATAAAATCTGATATTAATAAAGATGTAATAATTTAGTACCAATTTTTGGGCGGTATGGGGGTGCTAATCCTTCCCCATCCGTAATCAACTCCCGAACCTATTTTTTTTAAAAAAAATCTCTGGTTTTTATTTTCGGTGTCCGGTCTACCTTATCCAAGTGACCAGTGGCGACTCCATATTTTCTAAAATACGAGTTCCTCCCAAATTCCCCTTTTAAATAAATTTTCAAATAAAAGTGGGAATACCCCTTTTAATATAATTTATAAATAATTATTTTTTTAGCGGCGGCCTTCGACACCTAGAAAAGAATAGTCGCTGCAGGTGATTTCAATTTTGATTGTTTCAACCTTCTTGTTGGCAAATGTACAATTTGACTTAGCCATCTCTTTGGCTATAACTTTTCTTTTATTGATTTCTTCTATTGTTTCTCTTACCTTTTTTATAATGTATACGTTCATTTTTTGCCTTTATTAATGAAGCATTATCTTTGTAGTATGGTCAAAACTAGGCAACTTTAATTCACAAACAAAAATCTGCATCCTCTTTGCCCCTAGTGTAGGGGTGATCATTGGTTTGGGTTCAAATGAAAAGAAATGATCAGGCTCAAAAGGGGACAACAAATGGATATTTTTTATTATTTGTGAAAGGAATTGAAGGAATGTCATTCGCCATCCCATACATGGATATCAAAAGAAAATCTTCAGGGGAGGTAGAAGTTTAGGGTCAACAGTTGATTCAATGATCTTAAACGACATGTGCCTGAGAAGAGAATCTCCTAAAATTGGATCTTCCCTTGTTTTGTTCCTCCTTCGACCTAAATGGACTAGCGGATACTCGCATTCGCAATATCCATACGTTGTTCAATGTAAATCGAAAGTAATTTTACATTTGAAGTTCAATGATATAATAAAATGGTATGTACCTATGCTTGTGTTTGCATAAATATATGTATATGTGTATGTGTATGGGAGAACAAAAAACTACCCCATAACAACGAATGAAATGTTTAATGAATCAAAGAATGCAAAAAATGCTTTCTAAATAACAAAAATGAAATTTCTATTATGACAAAAATAACTACACTTTGACATTTGATTTTAAAAAGATCTACAGCTTAGCTCGTAGATTTCTTTTGCATTTTTTCCAAATGCACAGGGATCAACGGTTTTGATTTGCCTTTACTAGTATCCGTTTGCTCCGGGCTAGTTGTACCATTCCTCTGGATACAATCAATTTATACCAATCATGATATTGGACTTTTCCAAATGATTTATTTTCCTTTGACCATTTGTAAAAATAGATTTTTGATGGATATTTGAATTACCTATTGTCTTAAACTTTACCTTGTTTAAGCATATTACGCCTAAATTTCTTGTCGAACATCTTTGCAAAAAGGTGAGAAACCCAAGCATAGGGACTTTTGAGTCATTGTCAGGGTGCCAACTCATTCTGGCCTTCTAGGTGTGGTGTAAGCTTGCCCGAATTCTTTTATTCTCCAATGTTCGATCAATTAGTGTTAAAATTCCCTTGTTAACCAACCTCTTAATCGTAATGGTCTACACTTCTTTTTAGAATGCCCCGGTGCCCCTTGAAATATGGTAGAATGACCAAATCAGGGACTAATCAAAGCCCTCTTGCATTAAAGATGTCAACTTTTCGTATTTTCTTGAGCTCTTTCTCGAATCTATCTTTTAACTAGTCAAATATTGATATCTTTGTTAATTCCATTCTCTCTTTTTTTTTCTTAACTGGTTCTCAAATATTTTGAACCTAAAAAGTCTTAAATCATGAAAGGTAATATAATGTTGTTAAATATGCAATGCAATGATGCAATGCAATAGTGTGACCTGAACTCCCTAAATGGTAACCACATCTGACATGGCTATTGTAACCTTTTGGGTAAGGTGGTTCATTCGGTGCAATCTGAACTAGGATAACGAGGTTCCTTTCAACGAGCATCGGGAGTAACTTGGCGTACCTTATAGAAATCAGGACGTATTTCTTCATATCACTTGCTTCTCGGGTTTCTTCTGGATCTACCTCTATTTTTTGGGAGCTTGACTCGAATGTATCTCCCACTAGTTTGTTGATGCGAATCACAAAAGGGTTCAAACAATCGTATTTTCTAGTGTTGACTAGCTTAGGGGTAGGATTCTGACCACCGAACCCTACGTTCTAATTCTTGGTCAATTCTTCTCTCGAATCGACATATCGCTTACCTTTCATCATAGCAGTCATCAAACTCATCATTTCGGCCATTTGCTTCTTCAAATCTTGTGCTTTACTTCGCTCGTTACTAACACTGGTATCGTCTACCATGCTCAACCTAAAGTCTTTAGATGAGCTCCCTCCTATTGTCTTAGTTCTATCTTTAGGACCAGACCCTAGACTCGTATCCTTTCCTATCTGATCAAAAAACATTTTGTCCATTATGAACGATTTATAATTTTGGGCGACCACTCGTGAATCAATACCCTATAATTGTATGAAGATGCAAAAATAAAGCACAAAAGAAACAAGTTAGTTTCGAATAAAAATAATAATAAATAAAATGATATGGTGAAAAAATAAACAATAATATCAAACAAAGTAACCCTATTTAAAACCTAAAATGTAGGGTATCCGCATGGCTCTAAAGGGGTGAGTTTTCTATAATCTCTATATGTAGTCTTGGTACTAGAAGGTACCCGATCTGTCCTTCTTGTCCCCTACTAAGGGTAGCAAGGCCTCTATTATCACCCATTATAGGCTCCATTCAACCAAGTTCTGTTTAAGGGGACCCCTTCGCTATGTCCATACAGAGAAACAATATTCCAACGAAAACATAGGGTATACGAGCCCCGAGGGTACTTGCTAGGCCCATACGGAGGAACAATATCCCCTTGAAAGCAATAGCATTTTCCCCTCTCTTAGACAAACGAGTTTATATGTCCAATTTTAAATGCATTAAAATAAACTCGCATTTATAAACAAATATTAGTTTAATCGTCACTTTAACCCTCAACTTCTAATATTTGTAAAGCGCTAAAACTTTTGGCTTAACTCTTTTTTTGTTTTAAAAAACAAAACCAGCCCCCAGCGGAGTCGCAATGCTGTAGCAACTAATTTTTTGGATGCAGCTACAAAAATAATAATAAATTATAATTAAGTAATTTACAAGTGGCCCGTTTTGGTAGACCGAACACCATTAAAACAAAAACTAGAGATCCTTTTTAAAAAAACTTTGGTTCGGGAGTTGATTACGGATGGGAAAGGATTAGCACCCCTACAACGCCCAAAATTTGTACCAAATTATTACCGCTTTATTAATATCGAATTTAAATGGTTAAAGTGACGATTAGATTAAAATTTGGTTATATGTGCGAGTAAATTTTAAGGGCTCCGGTGTTCGAGGGATAAACGAAAAATACTATCTACACCTCAGACTGGTAGCCAAGTTTATCGTCGAAAAAGGAAGCACCGCATTAACAATTAATATCCCGAATGCAATATAATAATACGGCATGGCAAAGGTACGTATATTAAACATGAACAACAAAACCATACGAGAATTAAACATGTACATTAATATATTATGATATCTAAACCATATATTAAATCTAATACAACATACAAAATATAAAAAACATGCCAATACTAAAAAAATAATCAACACAATTATATAGTACCCTATATCTAAACCAACATTAAAATAAATACAGAGATAAGGATCGAATTCTACCCCACTAGAAGCTCAAATGAAGAACTTCAACTAAACCCCATCAAGATCTTCGTGTCATCTTGTCATGGCCCAAAAATTAACTCAATCGAACCACAAATGGACCTCCGATCGAATGCTGGATCAAACCAGCTAGGACCGAGAGCATTGCTCCCAGCCCCTAGCAAGCCAAGAGCACTGCTCTCTTTATGGCTATTTATAGCCAATTGGTGGGGGGACGTGGCTCAATGTGAGCCACGCTCACTTTTCTTTCTATTTTAATTATATATATATATTACTTTTATTATATATATATATATATTAATTTTTATTGATTTTATATGAATAATATTACTATTAAAATAATACTAAAACCCGGACAAAAATGAGTGATTACATATTTTCCCCACAAGTCTCACTCTAATGAGCGCATACCACACAAGAGAAGCAAACCTGCTGAAGTCCTTCATGTTAGGATTTATGTTTTGATATAATAATTAAAAATAGTTTTAAACTAAATTGAAAAGATTTCAGAAATGATTTTAAGTCCAAACAACTTGAAAATAGGTTTGAGAAGTTTTTGAGAGGTTTTGGAAATGTTTTAAAGTAGCTAAACTAACGTTTTCAACATAGGTGTATCGATACGGTATACCCCGTATCAATACGGTCCAAGGGTTTTAGCTACAATATTTTTCCAGTAACCAAAAACCATACTGATACGCCTTAGGCGTAACGATACGATTAGGGTCATACCGATACGCAAGTACACGTACCGATCCCCATTTTAACTACCTCAACGGTTATTTAAATTGCAGGTCGTACCAATACGGTCCCTAGCATACTGATACGGCGTACCGATACGGACTAAGGTGTACCGATATGCACAGCCAAAAATAAGCATAACGGCTAGTTACAGTACCGATATGCCTACCCGCGTATCATGCCGAAAGCTACAGAACTACATTTATTGTGAGAAACAAAGCCTCCAACGGCTCCAATTCAATCCCAACGGTCTCCAACGGCTAGGAACTCAATTGGGACTATAAAAGGACCCTTCAAGCTTCAGCAACAACTAATGATCTTATTGTCAACAACATTATGATGCCAAAATTGTCTTAGGGCTTTAAATTCTCATTCTTTGTATAGACAACACTTGTGAGCTTTAATTGTTAGATTTGCTCAAGTGTTTTAGGTTTGGGTGAGTGCTTAAAAAAGTGCAAACATCTACCTTGTAGAGAGGATTCTTTGTTTGCTTTATTTCTTTATTTGAGAGGATTCCCAAAGCTTGGGTTGTAAGCTTTGGATGCTAGACTTGGTAATTGAGTCTAGGTTGTAAAGGTTGCCTCCTAAGCCTTGTTAAAAGGGGAAGAAATCTTAGTGGATTTGGGAAATCCTTAGTGGGGAGCTAAGGTAGTGGATGTAAAGCTTGTTAGAAGCTTGAACCACTATAAATCCTTGTGTCCATTGTCTATCTTTTTACTTCCCACCATTAACACCCAAAGTCGACTTTTCCACCACTTGGCAAGTAATTCGGTTGAAGGAATTCGAGCCCAACAATTGGTATCAGAGCGAGGCTCAATCGAGAATGCTTAACCACCTATTAAGGCGATCCAACAAGCTCGACCAACAAACAAGTCAACCAAATTCCATGGCGTTATCCATCGACAAATCGCCCTTCTTCAACGGTGACAACTATGCTTTTTGGAAGCATAGAATGATGTTCTTCATGAAGAGTAAGGACTAACATCTTTGGGACATAGTTGAAGATGGATCGTTCGTGCCAAATCGAAGCAAGGTAACGCGGAAGATCGCAAGAAGATGGAGCTCAATTGCAAGGCTTTGCACATTCTATTTTGTGCATTAGGCCCGGAAGAGTATGCGAAAGTATCTTCTTGTGAGAGTGTCAAGGAGTTATGGGACAAACTTGAAGCAATCGATGAAGGGACAAATGAGGTAAAGGAGACAAAGATTGGTCTACTCAACCTCGAATATGAAAACTTCAAGATGGACCCATATGAAGACATCAAACGCATGTTCGACCGGTTCTCTACAATCGTCAATCAACTCAAAAGTATTGGAGAAGAGATTTCGAAAGAAAAGCTCGTTCGAAAGTTGATTTATTCACTTCTCGAATCATGGGAGAGCAAGAAGACGACCATTATTGAAGTCAAAGACTTGAAGAAGCTCAAGCTTGAAGAGCTCGTAGGGTGTCTTCTCACCCATGAGATGATGTCTCTACCCTTGAAGAGGGAGAAGGAGAAGATAATTCAAGAGTAAGGAATCAATGTCAACATCATTGCTCTACAACCCTTCACAGGCCAACAAGTAGAATAAAGTGAGGAGGAAAGTGAAGATGAAGAATCCAAGCATGAATCGAAGAAGAAGATGGTGGATTCCCCCAATGCTCGAAATGCAAGAAGACAAGGCACACCAAACTCAGTTGCCCTCACTTCAATATGAAGGGATCATCATCAAAGAAAGCATATGTGGCTACATGGAGTGATGAAGACTCCACCCATAAGGATGAAGTAGCCCATCTATGCATGATGGTCCTCTAAGAGGTGGAGGTAACTTCTAACTCATCTTGTTCAAATTCAAATTTGTATACATTTGATGAGTTACAAGAAGCTTACGACAAATTGGTTTTTGAGTTCAATACTTCATTTTCGAAAAATAAAAAGACGATTTCAAAATTGAAAATCGAAAATAAGTTGCTTTTAAAAACCAATTTAGAATTTGAAGCAAAATTAAAAGATTTTGAACTTAAAGTTTTAAATTTACAAAATTTGCTTCAAAGTTTAGAAAAAGATTATCAAAAGGAAGTTGATGATCTTAAGAAGTAAAAAGATTTGATTTCCAAAGAGCTTGAAAAGAAAAACAATTTAGGAAAATCAATTTTTTATCAAAGACAATCTAGTGCCCCTAGATTTTTGAATGGAAATCTTTTTAGAAGTATTTGGGTCCCAAAAGGACTAATTACTTCAACTAAAAAGGATGAAATTGAAAAATGGATTCCTAAGGGGACTAAGTTATGTGCCGCTAATGCCTATGGATCCAAAGCAATTTGGATACCAAAATCAAATGATTGTCTTTTAAAGGTGTGATGGAGCTTTGATCAACAAGTGATAAGATTGAGGGGGAGCTCTATACACACAAAGGATGAACACTTGAAGAAGGAAGGCTTCACACCATCCCTTTTGATTCAAGTGTGGTAAAATTAGTTGAATTTTTTTATTTGAGTTATTTAATTTAATTCAACTAATTATCATATATGTTGGACTAACATTTGAATGATGCTTGAGTAAGGGGAGCTTATTTTAAAACAAAACTTATTTTTGTCAAATTTTTTTACTCTTCAAATATGTTATTGATCTTTAAAGTTTGAACCATTTTTGATATAACAAAAAGGGGTAGAATGTTTTGAAAAATTGATTTTTCAAATGAATAAGGGGGAGCTGATAAGATTTTCAACATTTAATCTCTTATTCAATTTTTATTCTTACTAAGGGGGAGAATCTCAAAAAAAAAATTTAAGTTGGTTTTATTATATCAAAAAAGGGGAGATTGTTAAGATTTATGTTTTGATATAATAATTGAAAAATAGTTTTGGACTAAATTGAAAAGATTTCAAAAATGGTTTTAAGCCCAAACAACTTGAAAATAAGTTTGAGAAGTTTTTGAGAGGTTTTGGAAATGTTTTAAATGTTTTAAAGTAGCTAAACTAACGTTTTAAACACAGGCGTACCAATACGGTATACCCCGTATCGATACAGTCCAAGGGTTTTAGCTACAATATTTTTCCAGTAACCAAAAATTGTACCGATACGCCCTTAGGCGTACCGATACGGGTAGGGTCGTACTGATACGCAAGTACGTGTACCGATCCCCATTTTAACTACCCTCAACGGCTATTTGAATTGCAGGTTGTACCGATACAGTCCCTGGGTACCGATACGCACAGCCATAAATGAGCATAACGACTAGTTACAGTACCGATACGCCTACTCGTGTATCGATACCGAAAGCCACAGAGCATCATTTATTACGGGAAACAAAGCCTCCAACGGCTCTAATTCAATCTCAACGGTCTCTAATGGCTAGGAACTCAATTGGGACTATAAAAGGACCCTTCAAGCTTCAGCAGCAACTAATGATCTTATTGTCAACAACATTATGATGCCAAAATTATCTTATGGCTTTAAATTCTCATTCTTTGTATAGACAACACTTGTGAGCTTTAATTGTTAGATTTGCTCAAGTGTTTTAGGTTTGGGTCAGTGCTTAAAAGAGTGCAAACATCTACCTTGTAGAGAGGATTCTTTGTTTGATTTATTTCTTTGTTTGAGAGGATTCTCAAAGCTTGGGTTGTAAGCTTTGGATGCTAAAATTGGTAATTGAGTCTAGGTTGTAAGGTTGTCTCCTAAGCCTTGTTAAAAGGGGAAGAAATCTTAGTGGATTTGGGAAATCCTTAGTGGGGAGCTAAGGTAGTGGATGTAGAGCTTGTTAGAAGCTTGAACCACTATAAATCTATGTGCCCATTGTCTATCTTTTTATTTCTCACCATTAACACCCAAAGTCAACTTCTCCACCACTTGGCAAGCAATTTGATTGAAGGAATTCTAGCCCAACACTTCATATTCCAATTTATGCACAAAGCCATCTATACTAATATACGATATAAGCGGTTTGTTCAAATCAACCATGATTGCTAACCTCGTAAACCTGTATGCTCATTAGCTTGTGTATTGTAGTTGACCTTCACTACTTTATTTACAACCATTGCGATCATACATAACAATGCTTTTGAGTAATAACGATGCAATAATCCTGATAAGCGCGTTCAGACAATCACATGAGATGAAAAAAAAATTGAGGTCGAGAAATTTCTACTCCAAAGTTGCACAGTCAAATAGCTACCATAAATTATTCATAGACCATCCGTAAGAACTATAAAATAGCCTTGAGGATCTTTGAATCGAACCAAAAAGTAATTGTTTTCCAGGTCAATTAACTGAATTTTCCCAACGGTTTCCACATCGCATGAATCCTAGACAGGAGAGCACAGTATCCAATCAAACATCCCAAAGTCGAACAAAAATCATGATCCTCATGCTTCTGTCAATTTGTTCATGAACATGCTCAGGAAATTTGATCATCAGAAATGATCCCGACCGATCTATGACATAGTCCTCTGTTAAACCAATAGTTTAGATTTTGATATAATAAAGATTTTTAATTTGATAAATCATTTTAAATAGACTTTTAAGATAAATGAAATTACTCACAAGTCGACAAAGCCTTTAATGTAAAATTGGCTTGTTTTAATAAGTCAAAATATTTCTAAGTCAAAACAAAATAATTTTAAATATTTTTATAATTTTGAAGGTACTCAAAAGGCCAATTTGGTCAACCAGTACCGTGCGCTACGGCCCGTTGCGTATCGGTACAAGCTTTTAAAAATAAATTATAAATGGTCAAGGAGCACCGGTATGGCTTAATGCACAATTTACCCTCTAACGTTTACTACTTTTTTAATTTTGGTACCTAATGTATTTTTCGGGCTCATGTGCCACCTAACGTTTTTATTGTTACCCATTTTGCCCTATGTCATTACCCCTAATGTTTTTAGCTAATGACATCGCATCACGTCAGCTCCTATTTAACTAAGTCACCCCGCCTGATTTTATTGAAAGGGTAAATGTCTTGTCAAGTTTTTTTTTTGTTCAATTATCATTGAAAATCTATTTTCCTTAAAATTGACCCCTATTTGTTTCCAAAATTTTATAATTTAGTCCAATATTTGTTATTATTAATAATATTATTTTATTTACATTTTAATATTCAAAAAATAAATTAAATTTAATATTAATAATATTAAATTAATATTTTTTAAAATAAATTAGTTTTTTAACAAAATTCTAATTATATTTTTAGTAGAATTATGTTGGAAAAAACAATGAGGAATAGGCAACTTTGAGCCATAATTCAAAAGGGTAAAGGTGGAGATTAGAATGATGATTTTATTGGGTCATATTCTACTCTATGAGACCTTTACAACGGTATCTCATATGCTCAAAATGGTTTAGTGATGAATGAGAAATTGATGCTCAAAGTAAGGTGGTTGTGAATTGAGTAAGGAAAATGAAACCCCTTTAATCCCACATTGATGGGATACATGGAATGGGAAGTGTTTATATACACTTACCCACTTTGTGGTCATTGAATGACTTGAGTGGAAATTGTGCATCGCGCGTAGGGGGTGCGAATCCAATCCCATTTAGGTTGGGGCGCACCCGCACGACATGGGTGACACGAATATCTAGACCAGTCCGACCGAGGTCTCGAATCAAAGCATAGAAGAACTTTGTTCTCTGTCAAAATTAAATTTGTAAAGCCTAGTCTGATGCATGTTATGCAATGCACAATGTTTAAAAATGGCTAAAGAATTGTGAGGGTCGTTAGACCATAAATGGAAGATGTCAGTGCTAAGAAATTCTAAATTACCAAATTCTTAATGATTGGTTCCAAATTGTGGTGAATCAAAGGAAACGATTTTAATTGATCACTCATGCTTGGAATGATTTCAATAATAGAATCTAAAAACGGATGATTCAAATACAATATGAGAATGCATGTCTAGGATTGGTTCTTTGAAAGACTTGGCATTTAAGCGTGCCTAGTGCACCACCTCTCTTTTCAAAAGTTACCTACCAGGTGCACTGGTCATTATTGTTCTTTCTATTAGACCGTGAGAACTTTTGTTTCAGGTTTTAGTTTACTAAATTCCTGACGTCTAACAAAAGTTAGAAATTGTGTCTTTGTTTCTGAATTTAGGTTCTGACTAAATTCCTGACAATGAACATATTCATAATATTCCGTTTCTAGCTTATGACTATGTGACACAATGGAAAAACCAGTGAAATTCATTTGAAAGAATTTCAAAATATGTTGCATATTTGACAATAATAAACTTGGTCAAAATATCTGAAAAGGAAGATTCTTCCTATTATTCGAGAGGATAAGGTAAATGTTGTTACCATCTTCAAATATTGCTAAGGAAAATATTGCTAAGACAAATATTGCTAGGGCAAACATAGTATAAGTCAAAAATGGCTTTAAACCGCAAATTAGGCGGTGTGGTCAAGAAGATAAATTTCATGGAAAATGCTTCAATTGCCATAAGATAGGGAACAAGCCTTTGGACTATAGACTCCCAAGCGAGATCAATGTCGTGACAAATTTTTGTCATAACAATTGATATGGCAGACAATTGTTTGAAGGAAAATTTATTACATTCATTGATGATAGCACAAACTAATGTTATGTGCATTTGCTTAAAAGCAAAGATGCTATAGCGAAATTATTCTTTATAAGTAGAATATTGAAACCCAAACCTAATAAATTGATTAGTTTGGGGAGAAACTCTATGTGAGTAACGCTAAAACATCCAAGGGTACAATGATTTTGAAGATAAGAATTGAAACTTCAAAATGTGCCTAACATGTGGGAGAAGTTGTTCTATCAACTAATTACCTTTAATAAGGTATCTCAAAATAAAAGAGACAAGATACCAAATGAGTTATGGAAGGAAATAAAACCTTCCTACAACTACATAAAAATGTGGAGGTGTCCTACAAAGGTAATGTACCCATTACCAAAGTAAATGAAAATAAATGGACTATATTTTCATTGACTATGTAAAACATAGTAACGGATATCAATTTCTTGAGTACAAACAGATTCACAAGAATGTGCTAATGGAAACAAAGAATGACTCATTCTTTGAAAATAAATAATTATGGAAATTGATCCAAGTTTAAAGAAATGAAATTTGGAGACTATCAATGAAAATAGTCCATACGTTCAACAAAAGGTTGAAACCGAGATATTGTCATGATGACAAGTAAGTGTGACAAATGATTGTATGTCAACATTAGGATACATGATCTTATGTTAAGGACATACTCATTATTATAAGTAACAATAAAATGGTAAACGTACCAAAGGCGTGAAAAATATGAGACTGACATATTTGATTTTGGGTATCCAAATCTAACGACTGTCTAATTGACGCGGCCACACTACGTTGAATAAAAGATTGAAAGTAAGACATTAAGAGCGTGACAAATGAGTGTTTGTCGAAACTAGGATATATGATCTTATGTTGATGACACACAATGAAATGGTAAATATACCAAAGACATGTCAAATTCAAGATTGACATGAAAAATATAAGATTGATAGATTTGATTCTGGGCATCCAAATCAAAAAGTCACTTGAAGGTCTCATATTGACACAATCACACTATGTGGACAAAAAAAGTTTGGCAATGATGTTTCCGGCATAGCCAGAACTCTAAATAAATATGAGCCAACACTTGTTCAAAAGGAATATGCAAATGTCATAGACAGTCTAAGTAAATTGTACTAGACAAAATATTGCTTTCACTTTGAGCAGTTTAAGCAGATTCACACAAAAAAAATAAACAATCCAGGGTTAAACCTTTGGATAACAATTGTGAGAGTGTTGGGATATCTTAGATATACTCAAGATTATGAATTTGTAGAATTTGATTGAGCTCGAATTCCTTCAACCGAATTGCTTGCCAAGTGGTGGAGAATATGATTTTTGGGTGTTGGTGGTGGAAGCAAAAAGATAGACAATGAACACAAGAATTTATAGTGGTTCAAGCTTCTAACAAACTCTACATTCACTACCTTAGCTCCCCATTAAGGATTTCCCAAATCCACTAAGATTTCTTCCCTTTTTAACAAGGCTTAGAAGGCAACCTTTACAACCTAGACTCAATTACCAAGTCTAGCATCCAAAGCTTACAACCCAAGCTTTAGGAATCCTCTCAAACAAAAAGAATAAAACAAACAAGAAATCCTCTCTACAAGGTAGATGTTTGCACTCTTTAAGCACTCACCCAAATCCTAAAACACTTGAGCAAATATAACAATTAAAGCTCACAAGTGTTGTTTATACAAAGAATGAGAATTAAAAGCCCTAAGACAATTTTGGCATCATAATGTCGTTGACAATAGAAGCATTAGTTGTTCCAGGTGCTTGAGGGGTCCTTTTATCCTCCCAAATGAGTTCCTAGCCGTTGGTGACCGTTGGGGATGAATTGGAGCCGTTGGGGAACATTTTCCAAGCAAACCTGCAATTCTGGAACATAGGGTATCGATACTCGGGTAGGGGTATCGATACTGTCTTAATTTGGAAATAGTTGTTGGAGCCAAAACTGTGAGGGGGCATCGATACCCATGGGGTGGTATCGGTACCTGCATGGTGGTATCGATACTGCTAGGGTAGTATCGGTACCCATCTTTGATTCTATAAAAATGGAAAACAAAGGGGTATCGATACCAGGCAAAGGGGTATCGATATTGGCCTTAGAGTATCGATATCGAAGATAGGGTATCGATACTAGGGGCCTGATTTTGACATTTTGAACCTATAAAAATTGTGTTTTTGACTTCAAAACGTTCCAAAATTATTTCAACATATTTCTTAAGTTGTTTGGACTTAAAATCAATTTTACAATATTTTTAATTTAGTCCAAAAACATTTTTCAATTATTATATCAAAACAAATATCCAAACAGAATTGTATTATTCCATAAGGATTCTTCGATGCCAGATATCAAAAGCACAAGTGAATATGTTTCACGTCGAAAAAAGGAGCCATGTCATGGTATTTCTCAAGACAAATGGTTACAACCAAATTCATAATAAATATGAGTTTCAGCTCTAGACAAGTCTAGAGAAAAAGTCAAATGACTTTAAAATGTCTTGGAAGATATTCTTGAATGGACAAAGCATGTGCCAACAATATTCATATATTGAAAACCAAAAACTGGTAGAGCAAAAAGCTTTATTTACAACGGTAAGTCGAAACATATGCGTTGTCGACATAATATCGTTAGACAACTAATCTCAAATGGAGTTATCAAAGAATAACGTTGCGGATCCACTAACCAAAAGGTTAAATCGAGATCAAGTTGAGAAAACATTGAAAGGAATGGGACTAAAGCCTAGGAAAATTTATGGCGCTATGTGAAGGAAAACCCTACCTAGTTGACTAGAGACCCCAAGATCTAGGTTCAAAGTGACAACCTAATTGCATAGACTTGTTCGGTCACTGTGGGGGTACATATCCCCAAGTCTGTTCCTATGATGTAAACAGTTATCAAAGTGAGACAGGCTAAGCTAAAAGCTTTTAATGACCATTGTGCTCTTCGGTAAGCTGAGCAACATAAGTCACCAATGTAAGAGTGAAGTGGGGCTGCTTCAAGGAGACTACTGGCATAGTTCTTTCAAACTCTTACAGAACCATGCGATGTCCACGGCCATATGAACATAACCATGAGAACAAATACTCTTGTCAGAGAGGTAGTTGTGTGAAGTATATCATCTTTTACACAAACGGCTAAACAGTTCAAGGACATCACGTCTACTTGTTAGTTAGTAAAGTAAATATGCTCTCACAAGGGAAGGTTCAAATGAGGAAACCTACCTATCCTATGAAGCTATCGATCGTAGAACCTATCACCACATTGAGTCAAAATGTTTTGATAAAATCATTAATTTCATTCATGTGGGGGTTGTTGGAAAAAAAACAGTGAGGAATAGGCAACATTGAGCCATAATTAGAAATGGTAATGGTAGAGACTAGAATGATGACTTTATTGGGTCATATTCTACTCCATGCGACCTTTACAATGGTATTTCATATGCCCAAAATGGTTGAGTGATGAATGAGAAATTGATGCTCAAAGTAAGGTGGTTGTGAATTAAGTAAGGAAAATGAAACCCCCTTTATCCCACATTGATGGGATAAATGGAATGGGAAGTGTTTATATACACTTACCCACTTTGTGGTCATTGAATGACTTGAGTGGAAATTGAGCCTCACGCGCAGGGGGTGCGAATCCAATCCCATTCAGGTTGGGGCGTACCCGCACGACGTGGACGACGCGAATGTCCGGACCGGTCGGGCCTTTCGTGGACCTGCAAATATTTTTACCCACTTCGAATAATTTTTTTCCTTAAAAATAGTATACCTTTTTGAATATTCAAAATTTAAAGGGATATTATACGCTTTCCTTAAAAACGAATATTAAAATGGCAATGCTTGCTATTAACGAAAATATCTGATTAAAATATGGTATTGATTTTTATTCCGAATTAAATAGGAAAGAATCAATGACCATTAAATTCGAAATATTTTTTATTCCCAAGGTTTAACCTAATTTTTTCCTATATAAAGGATGATTCGCTTCAGTTTTAAACATATCTTCAAAATTTCTCCTCTTCGAAATTGCATCAGTATTTTCGGTGATAGTGAAAGGCGAGAGATATGTTTGTGATCTCTACATAAGTGCTGTTGTAGAAGATCATCCGTTGTTGTATCCTGGGAGACTGACGACCGACGAACTCAAGCACCAAGGAGTGGTCGAATCTGTCTTAAGGAAACTGCGTTCTTGTAGGCCTCAACACGTTTCCTACTTCGGTTAAATTAGTTTGCTAATTTTACATATGTTATATCGTTCGATATTTTATTATGTTCGTTTAATGATAATTCAATATTAATTTTATTGTTTATTATTTATTCTTGGATTAACACTACTTTCCTAACAAATTCAAATTATTAATTTGAAATTTGCCATCAATGGATGGAGGGGCCACTGCTTTGGGAAAACAAAATTACAGTTACCACTGCTTTCATGGTTGTCACATGTTGTTCTTATTTGGACCGAGAGATTGTGACAAAATATTACTCCGTTCCTATAATTAATTAAATTCATTGTTAATCTCATTTTACTATAGATTTTCTTGTTGGAATCTATATTTGATGCGAAGAATTTTATATATTTGAAATTATCAAATAATAATACATAATTTAAAATAAAATTTTAATTTTTAAAATTTTATATAAATTTTAAAAAGTTAAGCCCAATTTTTTTCCAGCTTCCTGATATGATTTGATGGTTGTCATGTATACATAGAGATTAAAGGAATATCTTAGATTATATTATTATTAATAAAAAAATATTAGACTAAATTGTAAAATTTAGAAACAGATAGGGGTTAATTATAGGTAAGAATAGACTTTTCAATGACTAAATTGAATAAAAAAACCCTGAGAGACTTGACATAGCATTTACCCTTTTCTATAAAATCAAGCGGGTTGACTTAGTGTTGGGCTCGAATCAATCAACGGAAGACCGTCAAGGGGGTTGGAATGCTTCTCGAATGAATTGGTGAAAAACCGAAAAATAGTAGACAATTTGCACAATTGATTTTAGAGCGGTTCGACTTCTAAACAAGTCTACATCCACTACCTTAACACACCACTAAGGATTTCCCAATTCACTACTTTGAATTCTTGCTTTTAGGTCAAAGCGATAACCTTACAACATCTATCTTTTCAATGGTTAAGATAGAACCACTCTAGTTTTTACTTAGGCTAAACTAGAACCTCAAAAGGTGGGTGTTTACAAGAGTTTAAGCTCACCAGAGAGTAAAGAATAAAACAATGAAATCACTCTCTATACACTATATATAAGAGAAATGAGAAAAATAAGACTTAAATGTTATTTCTCTTGATCATTATGCTTGGATGTGTTCTCTAACCATCTTCAAAGTGTCTCAAGTCTTCTTTTAAAGTGTAGAATGAGCTACTAGCCGTTTATGGGCGTTGGGGTTGGTTTGGAGCCGTTGGGGACTTTATTTCCATCATTAAATGCAGTTTTGCAACCTTGGGTATCGGTATGCAAGCTTGGATATCAGTACTTTTGAAATAAGAAAGAGTCATTGTAGCATTTAAGCTGAGTGTACCAGTACACGATACGTCCGTATCGGTACGGTACCTGGGGTACCGGTACTTAGGGATGGCAATGGATCAGACTTGGATCGGATTGTATAGAGTCCAAGCTTGAATCCACTTAAAATTGGATTCATATATTTTTTTGGATTTGGATTCAGATTTTTTCAATCGAATTTGTTTTTGGATCTGATTCGGATTAAATTATCATCCCTAGTGTTGACCGAGTATAATGGGTAGATCAGCGAGTTTTAGCGTCTTTAGGGTATATTGTATTTCGACCCTTTGATTTTTTATTTTAATGCAATATGTCCATAATTTTGTGTATTTAATTTCTTGCGTTTCTAATTTATGTCATTTAATTCTATATTTATTTATTTTTCGTCCCTTGTTTGTTGACTACATTTAAATTTTATATTTATTATTCGTGCTTTTAATTTGCTTCCTATTTTAATTTATAATTTTAGCCTAATATATCTTAACTTGCATTTTTAATACATTTATATTTTTATTATCACTTTTAATATGGATATATATGTAAGATAATTTTATTTTTACCATTATTCTAAGTTAAATAATATATATTTATGTTTCTTTTAATTTATTTAGGTTAACTTTTTATTATATATATGTTATCTTATTGTTTTAATGTAAATATTATAAATGATATTTTGTTTTAAAGAATTAAAAGTCATAAATATTTTTATTCGAATTCGGATATAGATCAGACTCGGATCTAATCCGGACAATATCCATATCCAATCCGTCTCCTATTAGGACTCAGACCTTTTTTCAGATTCGGATTCGGACTTTTTCCAATTGGATTTGGTTCGAATTTTTTTTCTTCGAATCGGATCGGATTAAATCGAATTCGGACTAGATTGCCATCCCTACCGATACGAGAAGGACTGTACCGGTACCAAAATTCCAATGAGGAATTCTGGAAAGCTAGATCGTATCAGTACGGCTATGCCAATACCAGTACGATTGTCTGCGTATCAGAACCAAAGGTAGGGTACTGGTACGGACAATTGGTTTTTGACTCTTAAGGCATTTTAAAAGATTTGTACAAGTCAAAAACACTTAAAAACAATTTTTATTTTTTATATCGAAATATTATCTCAACAATCTCCCCTTTTTGATATAACAAAACATCTTGAAAAATTGTTTTTGAAATTGTTCCCCTTAGGAAAATAATTTTTGAAAAAGAGATATTTTTAGAAAAATATTTAGGCTCTCCCTTTTTCCTTTTAAAATTGAATTTTTCAAACATCTCTCCCCTTTTTGTTATGTCAAAAATAATTCAAACAAAGTTTAAAATCAATTGAAAGTACATTAACAAAGACGAGTAATATAATTTTTTTAAAAAAAAAACTCCCCTTAATCAAAGCATTCCATTTAAAATTTTAGCTCAAAAGTTTAACACTTAAAAGATATTGAATTTCAAAATAGGATATATAATCATTATACGAACATATTAAATTCAATTAATCCAAGTCTTTATATTATTTATGCAACAAAAAAATTGAATTAAACAATTTAAAATGCATGTGCATAAAGAATTCAAAATAAAATAGGTAACCAAATATATGTTACAAAAGCATTAAGATTAGGGGTTACCCATCTTTCTTCAATAGTGTGACTAGAGCATTTAATATCATTGATTTTCTTACCATTGCACCAACACACCTCAAGAGATATTTACTTGATTTTTGGTATCCAAATTGTTTTGTATTCATTTGCATTAGTTTCAATGCCCCTAGTTCCTTTAGGAACCAATACTTGTCTAATCCTATAATATTTTCTTTTCAGGACAAGTATACAACGAATGACCATGATAATGACAATGTGAGCATTTTATCGTTATGGGATGAGATGAATTATTTGAAATAATTTTTTTGTTAAGCATTCAAGCTTATCTTTCAAATCAAGATTTTTTTTTCAAAAGCTCCATTGCTCATTTTTGAAAACTCTAAATCCTTTTTCAAACTTAATAAAATCATTTTCAAATTTAAGTTTTGAAATCATCTTCTTGTATTTGGAATTTATGATATGAAATTCTAAAAATAATTCATCAAAAGCATCATATAACCCATCAAAAGAATATGAGTTAAATTCACTTGAGTTAGAAGATACCTCGGGCTCATTGAGAGCCATCAAACATTCTACCTTAGGGATTGAGAGAAGGTTTGCACGTGATGAAGCATCAATTTTCTTCTCCCTTCTTGTTGCCAAAGAGTTTCTCAAACTTCTCCAAAATATCTTTTGCACTTTTGCATGTGGAGACTTTCGTGGAAACTTCTTTATCAAGACCACAAAGAAGAGTGTGAATAGTCTTGACATTTAGTTGTGCCTTCCTTGTGTCATTTGGACTCCTTTTCTTCTTCTTTTTAGGAACTTCTATGTGACTATATTCGATTATCTTCCAAACATCAAGATCGAATATTTGGATGATATACTTTATTAAGTTGCACCAATGGAAGGATGCGACTCCTTTGAAGAGAGGGGGACACGAGATAGAGCGACCTTCTTCAAATATTGACATTCTTGACCCGCTAGCCATTTTCATAAACGGTAGACTTCGAGCTTGATGATCTTTTCTCCTGAATGTGAGACCTTCGATGGAGTCGAGACTCTGATATCAATTGTTGGGCTTGAATCGATTAACCGAAGACTGCCAAGGAGGTTGAAATGCTTCTTGGATGAATTGGTAAAAAATCAAAAATAGTAGACAATTTGTACAATCGATTTTAGAGTGGTTCGACTTCTAAACCAAGTGTGGTAGTCGTTTATGGTCGTTGGGGTTGGTTTGGAGTCGTTGGGAACTTTATTTCCAACATTAAATGTAGTTCTGCAACCTTGGGTATCGGTAGGCAAGCTTGTGTATCGGTATCTGCCAAAATAAGAAAGAGTTGTTGCAGCATTTAATCCGAGCGTACCGGTACGCGATACGTACGTATTGGTACTGTACCCGGGGCACCGTTACGAGAAGGACTGTACCGGTACCAAAATTCCTCACTGGAATTTTGGAAAGTTTGATCGTATCGTATGGCTATGCCAGTACCGGTACGACTGTTTGCGTATCGGTATCAAGATTAGGGTACCGGTACGGACAGTTGGTTTTTGACTCTTAAGGCATTTTAAAACATTTGTACAAGTCAAAAATACTTAAAATAATTTTCATTTGTTATATCGAAATATTATCTCAACAGTTAATCAAAGAGGAGTTGATGTGTCACGATGTCACTGCCTAAAAATGTTAGGGGATAATGACATGGGACAAAATAAGTAACTGTGAGAACTTTATAGGGCACATGAGCCCAAAAAATACATTATGTACCAAGAAGAGAAAAATGATTAATGTTAGAGGGTAAATTGTGCATTAAACCTTAAATTGATGTGCAATAAAATATAAACCGTTGAATATGAATAATTTAACAATTTCTATACAATCAATCGACAAAGAATTATTTATTATTGGGTCTATACAATTTTTAGGGTTTATTATTGGGAAGATAGAGCTAGATTAAATATTAGATAAAAAATTACTCTTGTAATTTATTTAATTATTTTTTTAAAAAATTAAAAGTTACTGGTTATTATTACACATACTTAGCCATATTTATCGCAGAAAAGGGATGATTATGTTGTTCCTCTAAAGCTTTGACTTTTATGTTCCATGTTTTATTAGCTAATAAGACCGAACTCTCTTTGTAGCATATTATATGTCTGAAGTTACGAAAAGTTACTTTACAAAAAATTATTAATTTGAACTAGGTTGGAACCTAATCAATTTTTAATTTATATTTAATACTAAAAAATTTAAATTCAAACTCAAATTGAGATCAAATAACCTAAATTCAAACATCCTAGTACTCGAATTTAGTAGCTTGCAAACATAATGAAAAAAATCAGTTTTATTTATTGTTGAAAAATCACAATTTGAAGTCGGGATGAGAATTGTACTCGTTTTTTTCCTCTGAAATCAAGTCTAAAACTTTAAAAGAAAATAATTTCAAGTTACGTGTAAGTTTGTTTACACCTCGGAGTTGGAGCCAACTCGATTGCATCCCTCGCTCTAACCTTAATACCCTACAGCATATTTTAAAATTATTAGATCGAATTTTGTTTGTTTCATGTAATCATATTTTTAGGGAGGTGATCGATTGTTTGTTAAAAGATGTTTGTCTTAGCATTTTAGGTGAGAAAGGACAAAGTTTGTATATAAACTCTTTTCTAAGCTAATATCCCATTAATGTGGGAACAAGAAATTTTTGCATTACTATAATTTTATCAACAATTAAAAGAAATAAAATAAAACCTGTTGAAATCAATTGTTGATGAGCAACTTGGGATGAAAGTTGTGACGGTTTTTGATTGTTCACCCCTTCATAGATAGTCACACTAGATGGTTGTGAACATAGTGAATATTACTATAGTCACCGTGGGTATTAGAGTTGTGAATTTTTAAAAAAATAATTGCGATTACAGGTATTGTGATTTCAGACGTTGTCAAAATCATTAAATAACGGTCATTATTACGGTTGCGGATAATTATTTAAATCCCTACATTAATAACATCATACATGATGATGCATGTAATGTAAGAATGTAGTGGGGGGGGGGGGGTCAAATGTGGTATTTATTATTTCTCCTAATACGTTTTCCAGGCTATAAACACAAAATCCAGACAGCCGGCCATGATGCAAATACAAAAAGAGAATACAGATGAAAGAAAAGTATGTAATGTGACTATTATAACAAGAATTGAAATCTAATTATTAAATAGACTTAATAGGCAGGTGTCCAAACTATTTTTTTTTGACTCAAATAGATACTTAACGTTTCATTTCGCGACCCATTTAATGTTCTCCGTTAATTCTCACCGTTAAAGGAAACTTGTCATCTCTTGAAAATTTCAAAATTATATTAAAAGTAAATAAAATTAATAAAACAAAATAAAAAATATCCTAAAATTTTCAAATATTTCCAAAACAGTCCCCAAATCCCTAAACCGCCAAATCTGACTACTCCTGTCAGCGTTGGCCGCGTTGCCAGCGACAAAATAAAGTGTTCCTCCCCTCGCTGAACAACCCACACGCCATTCGTCGTCCTTTCTGCCGTCGATCGTCGTGAATTGATCGAAGGAACCATTCGACAATTTCGACGTTTTGCACAGCGTCAGTCGATTTTCAGCGGCAAAATAGTATAGTCGTAATGGTTCGGCGACCGATGTGGTGGGCGGTGGCGTGGCAATCGGTGGCAGAATTGGCCCAAATCGAGATTTAGGTTTTTGGGAGTTAGGGTTTTGAAATTTGGGGTTATTTTGTGAAATCTGAAAAACTTAAAGATTTTCTAAAAATTAAGTAATTTATTTATTTTTAATATAATTTTAGAATTTTCAGAAGATGACACATATCCTTTAACGGTGAAAATTAACCTCTTTTGCTCTTCGATATCGGATTGGACATGAGCATGGTTGAGTACATGTTTTGGTTTTAAACATGGTTCGATTTACTTACTGTAAATGCATGGTTTTGAATACATATGCAATGGTTTTAAAGTATATAAAATACTAGTGAGCATTGGTTTTCATTCCGACTGGGAATGTGGTATTGCTTTGGCAATGTGGCTTGTATATATGGTAAGCTTGTTTAATGCATTGTAAAACAATGAGTAAATGGTTTTGTAAATGAGTTATTGGCTTTGTGACATGATGAGAAAACATTCGAATATAGTTTGCATACCATAGAATAAAGTGTACTATAATATATGTTTAAAATCGATCGTGTCCATGGGTCCTTGAGGTATAGCGGATTGACTACTCGGACTATTGGGTTCTCACTGGAGGTTATGCGGATTGGCTAGCCTATGTGGGGGTAAATCTTACGGATTGGCAATGTTTGAGATATCATGAGGAATGGCATGGTATGAGTATGGTAGAGGATTGTCCATCATGAGTTATCCATGTATCTGATGTATGGATGGAAGGTTGTTCATCCAAGGATAGCAGATTGTCTATCCAAGGGTAGAGGATTGTTTATCCGGGGTCACTATAATTGCCAATATATGAAAGTTCGTGTGTTGAACATACTTTATAATGCTTTGGGTTTTAAGCATGGTAATATGATTTAATGCTTTGGGATTTAAGCATGAGATGATTTAATGCTTTGGGATTTAAGAATGTGATTTGTAAATATTTTTGCATAAGGTTGTTATGCATGTTTTGATTTGAAATCAATGAAAGTGCTTTGGTTGTAAGCATAGTTTGAAAACAAGTGTTTAGTTTCAAAGGTTTTAAATGCATCATTGTTTATAAGCATCCTCACTAAGCATGTGTGCTTACGCTCTCTTTTTCCTAATGATTCAGAGCATTGATGTTTGGGGCAGCAAAGGCAAGGTTAAAGTGATCCAAGAGCAAAGACTATTTTGAGTATGAACTCGGTTTAAGTTTTCGGTTAATAAGGCAAAGTGTTCGCCATGTTTTTGGGATTTGTAATTCTGTTTTCCCCTGGTTTTTGAGCATGTTTAATGCTATGTTTAGGAGTTGGATTGATGTTGATAAGTAGGTTGTTAATCCTTGCATATAGTGGGTGCTAGGTGGTTGCTTAGGTATGCATCTAGATAGCCTTGATTGAATGTCGTGTCTTGATGACTCTAGCAAGTTGATTTTGATGTTATAGATATGTGTGGAGGTGGCATATGCTAGTAAATGTTCAATTGAGTGTTTTGGTATGTTTGCTAAAGTGGTCTAGGGAGCATGCCCATAGGTTGATCTTTTGGAAGCATATGTTTTGTTGTGGTTGCTAAATCTTAAAGCAAGTATTGGAATATGATCAGATGGTTGTTTGTATGCATAAGTGTGAGTTGCTAGGATCTAAATGAATATAGTTTTGATTGAAAAACCAGCTAAAAATGACATTTCGGGTCCAGACGTATCGGAACGCGTCCCCTCGTACCGGTACGGCTCGACCATTTCAGGCTAGGCATTTCGATACGCGGGAGAGGTGTTTTGTTACGGGTAAGCCTTTTTAGGCATAACATTTCGATACGCGGGGAGGTGTTTCGATACAGGTAAGAACAAATTGGTTTAGCGTTTCGATACGTGGGGCCGTATCGGTACAGTTTTGAGCTACTGGAATCTGAGTTTTGAAAATTGGCCAAGGCATACCGAAAAACCTGTATGCGTACCGATACAGGCTACAGTTAAATTTGTTATTGGGGTGTTTGAAAGTTTCTGATTCTTTCGTTTTGGTCCCTGGTTGTTGTGAATGCAATTGCTTGAATTTGGATGGTTGGATTGAGTCAAAAATTGACATGCAAGCATGTAATCTAACTAATTGAGGATTGGTAGCCCTAATTCCATTAATGGTCCCTTAATTTACCAATTTTACGTTTTAGTCCCTAAAATGTATCGTATTCAATTGGTTTCCTTTATGTGGTACGTTTCCTTTGTAAATTCATCTGTTGCAAGCATGATCACTTAGGGTTAATAAAATGCATCTAAACAAGATAAAATGAAAAAAGACCGGTTTTTGTAATCTTTCTCCGGGTTTGCCAAAGCAAACCAAATGTAGCTCACTCGGTTAGGTCGAGCATTTAGGCAGGGTCGAGGGGTTACATTTTTATCAATAATAAATAATAATTTGTTTAATATTTTTAAAATGAATTAAGAAAATTTATTTTTTAAAAATTAAATCAAATAAATTATTATTATTTATTTTAAAAATATTTAAAATAATAGATTAAATAAATTGTTATTAATTTTTTTAGAAAAAATTAAAATTATTTTTTAAAATTTTTTTGCTGAAGTGGCAAAGTGTCACCTCAGCTCCCAAGCCAAATCAACATGCCACATCATCATCCCACGTTGATCGTTAGTCAACTAACGGTTTTTATTTACGGTGACTATTTTGATTCAAAACGAAACATTAAGGGTAAAAGTGGATAAAAAAAGAATAAAGACTAAAATGATCATTCCGTGAAATGCTAGGGGGCATTTTTTGGGCGTTATGCCTATTTACTATTAATATTAATTTTGACTTGTTTTTATTTTGTAGGAGTTCTTGGTGGCGAGCGTTCTTCTAACCCTGCGGTGGAGCTGGTTTCCCGAGGTAGCCCTAAGAATACCGTTGCTAGCGTAGCTACAAAATTGACTACAAACATAATTGCAACGCCTCTAGTGAATCATGATAGTTCTCTATCAACTGCAACTGCTGCAGGTCCTGTCAGCGGAACCGCCATTACCAACACAGCTGCAGATCTTACTCCTTTCCGGTCTCGAGTCTTACTCCTAATACCACTACAGGTGCAAGCATTCTTGATCATGAAGGAGGGGTATATCAATTGCTATCTAAGCATATGAGAAGACAAAGATCCAACAAGCCTCGACTTCTGCATCAAGATAAACAGAAGGAAAAAAGGCGTAAAACTTGTACTGAGAGGTTTAAATTTGCTTCTGCCTGCTTTCCGGTTTCCATCACCACATAACTTCTTCGTGAGTTATTGAATTTATCTTTCTTTAACTCACATTACATTATTTATCTGATTTTTATTCTTTACTTAAATTTGTTCATTTCTTTTAGAAGTATACATTATAGCTTCTAGTACAACTTCTAGTGACTCAACAATTGTCCATACAACCAGGGCCGTTTATGAGATTTTAGTGGCCCTAGGACGAACCTAAAAATTGGGCCCTAAACTAAGGATTTAAATTGCGCTTACGATCGTATATGAGGTCATGTTGCTTTTATCACGGTTGCAGACATAACGAACGTTATTTCTATCACTACGGGTATCGCAGTTGTGAAAATTTTTAATAACATATGCTATTGTGGACATAACGGTTGCAGGTATTATGGTTTTGGATGGTGTCTCTACCGCTATATAACGATCTCTGTTGCGGTTACATACCCATATTTAAATACATGTCTATAATATCAAGTTTTGAAAAAAAGAAATTTTAAGAGTAAGTCTATAATAACAAGTATTGAAAAAAAAATTAAGAGTATGTTCATAATAATAAATAGTGAGAAAAATAGGTCCCTTAATAATAAGTATTAAAAAATTTAATTTTAATATTTGTTATTACGAGCATACTCTTAAAAATTTAATTATTTTTAATACTGATTATTAGGGGCCCGATTTCTCCCTAATATTTATTAATATGAGCATACTCTTACGATTTAATTTTTTTAATACTTGTTATTGGGGCCCTCGAAACTTATCCAACTATATATATATGTTTATTATTGGGTTCTTTTTTCTCATCCACTCGTAAGAGCTAAGAACTATATTTTTAATTTTCTTGGTCGTGGGCCCTAGGCAGGGTGGGGGCCCTGGGCGGGCGCCCCTATTGCCCAAGCCCAGGGACGGCCCTGAATACAACTATTGCGGACATGGCCTTCCTATTCTTCAACTGCGAGTCCAACATCCTATATACTTGTCTCTTCTTTTGTTACCTGCTCTGCTTCTTATATTGTTTATGGCTCTTTCTCTAGCTTTGTGGCCTTCCGAGCTCTTCCTCCAAGCAAGTCAGCTCTAAGGCCTTGTATGGATTTCTATCCTTGGAGGGTAGGTGTTGGTGCGAACACTTTTTGTAACCCCCTCGACCCGGCCTAGTCGCAAGACCGAACCGAGCAAGCTACATTAGGTTTACCGAAGTAAACCGGGAAGATAAAACCTAAAACACGTCCATTTTTTCTTTTATCTTGTCTAGATGCATTAATTCTTTCCTACATGTTCATACTATCCACAGGCGAGCACTCATCTCAATCGGGCATCGTTACAACATCCAATTGGCCACAAACACAAATTAGGGACCAAAACGCAATTTCTGCAATATAAAAGGAATTTTCTAATTTTTAAGTTATCAACCTTTAATTAAGTACATTTCATGTTTATATGTCAAATATCAGCCTCAAACGATCATCCATGCTCAAATAATTGGCAAAACAAGATTCAGGGACAAAAACGAAAGAAACCAGAACTGTCTTTCCAAGACATTAATAGAAACAACGATGTCTGTATTGATACACTAAGCCCCGTATCGATATGGTTGTGAACTCATCATTTTGATACGGCAATACCCGTATCGGTACGCCACTTCGAGTATAAAATACGTTTTAAAATCCTTAAAAATTGTACCGATATGGTCACCTAGTGTTTCGGTACGCGGCCTCATTCCCAAAAAGTGAAATTCTAGTAACCATTAGGCGTATCAAAACGCCCCTACCTGTACCGAAACACACTGGCCTTATTTGCCTAGTCGTACCGATACGGTCCCTCGCGTAACGGTACACTTGGGCTTGTAATGTCAAAATTGGCTGGTTTTTCACACAATTCTAGATGCAATTGGCCCCTAGCAACTTTCATACACGCATAACAACATTTGAGCATACATAAACTATCATTTATACCAAGGTTAGGCAAACAAAACAACCTCATAATTCCAAAGGACCACTCTAGAGGCATGCTTCTTAGTCCACTTTGCTAAACATACCAAAATGCACAATTAGGCCATTCTCAGCATAAGCATCATGCCAACACACTCAACATAGCATATTAAACCTGGTCAAACCAGCACAACATAGCAATCCACAAGGGAACTCTAGATCCATACCTATACATCCATTCAACCACAACTATAGGCAAGTAATAACATCAAGCTGAGCAACATCTAACCATCATCAAAAACCAGCATAGAATCATTCTAAAAACCACAATGCAACAGATTTACAACTCTCAAGAACCATGGAGAACATATTTCCTTCTTAACCAAAAACATAAACCGAGTTCATACTCGAAAGTAGTTTATCTCTTGGATCCTTGCAAACCTTACCTTTGCTGCCCTGAACTTTAATGTTTTGTATCATTAGGAAAAGGAGAGCGTAGGCCCACATGCTTAGTGAGGATGCTCATAAAACAATGATGCATTAAAAACCATTTGAAGACCACATGCTTGCTTTCCCCAAAACATGCTTACAACCTAAGCATTTTTCCATGATTCCAACCGAATCAAAACATAATAACCTTTATATAACATCATATACAATCCATGCTTAAATCCCAAAGCATTTTAAACAAACCATGTTTATTTCCCCAAAGCATTATAAACAAGGTTCAACACATGAACTTTCACATATATTGGCATTTATAGTGACCCGAATAGACTACCTCTATCCTATATACACATCGGATACACGGATCTCTCGTACCATGCCTAGTTAAACCCATGATATCCCAAACCTCGCCTAGTTAAACCGTAAGATTTGACACCCTCGCCTAGTTAAACCGCGAGATTTCACCCTTGCCTAGTTAAACCGCAAGTGTACCGACCTTGCCTAGTTAATCCGTAAGATCACCATCAATTTGGGTTGCCTAGTTAAACTGCAAGCCCCAAACAAAGTCCCCAACAGTGCGAGTGGCCTTGTTAAATCGCCATACCTCAAGGACCTATGGCCACGATCGAATTTTTTTCCTCATATTTTATAATATACTTTTAATCCTATGGCATGCCAACTATATCCGATTGTTTTCTCACCTTGTCATATAGCCAATATATCATTTACAAACCATTTACAACCATTTACTCACTGTTTTACAATACATTAAACAAAACATCACATATACAAATCTCATTGCCAAAGCAACAACACCATTCACCGGAATGAAAACCAATGCTCAATAGCATTTAATATACTTTCAATCCCCTCCATATGTACTCAAAATCATGCATTTCCAGTAAGTAAATCCTACCATGTTTATCACCAAAACATGCAAACAACATGCTCATATCCAAGCCGATATTCAAGAGCAAAATAAGGGAAACTTACTTCCGAGCATAGGTAAGTGTCTCACGTTTACCCTAAACTCCCAACAACCTTTACAAACCTTTGTAAAGCATTAAAACCAGTTTCCACTCACCGATACACTTTGTCTTTGTTGCCAACGCTATACAAGCTCCCGGCAAGCCACCAAAACAATGTCAAGCTTCGTCGCCTTGATTATCCCCTGTTTTAAACACATAAAACCAGAGGATAAATGCATCATTATGCATTCAAACCACTGCCTCGAGCAAAACCCTGCAACTCTCAGGTTGCCCACTAAGAATTTATGAAACTTAACCCAGCAATAAAACAACATTTCAACCCATCAACCAACATCTATTAACCTCCAAAAACCCTTTCCTAATATCCTTTTACTTCCAGCAAAGATTAAACTCGATTATCTCCACAAAAACTCAAATCTAGCAACCTGAACAATTAGAGATTCAAGAGTTTCGGGATTCTATTGATAAAAACAACTTATCAACATCAATATACATCTAAAACATATATTAAATCAATCTCAAATACTGAAAATCAGATCCACTTCAGAAATTACCAATGTTTCATCAATATTTCCAAAATAACTCAATTAAACATTGATAAAACATTAAAATCACATTACAACTTATAAATCAAGGATCAAACACTTGGGAATATCAATAAAGAACCATTAAACAGAGGAGATCACGGACCTTACCCCTGTTATGTGATTCCTCCCTCAATTGGCTTGTTTAAAGCTAAGAAAACATAAAATTTCAATGAGATTTTGCAAAACGAAGTTAAAGAATCAAGTTAAAATCAATAATCTGAGTGAAAAAAATCCCTCACCTCTGGATTTTGATGAAATTATGAGTGTTTGGAAGAAAAGAAGTTGAGAGAAAAGGTTTAGGAAAAAGTTTCGTGAATTTCTTTTAAAAGCTAATAACTAACTTTAGATATTTAATCCTCCTTAACACCCTTTTAAATCACATGTTTAAAATGACTCAATTGAAGGGAGAAACCACCAGCAAACACTTGGTAGATTAGCTCCTTAAGGATTATAAGGATTTGACCCTTTTGATTTTAGTCACTTTAAAACAATTTTCAAAAATTGCATTTTGGTCACTAACCCAAAATGTCATATTTCTAAATTCCCTTTTCTAAAATTGATTCCACCAAAAATCAATATATATTAAAAAGATAATTTTTAACTATTTTCCATATTTTTATCTTACCAAAAAATATACAGTCCCGAATCTAACTCAAATCTCTAACCTGGTCCACCGGACCTTCTAATAAACCTCAAACTCGCTAGGCCCAAAACCGAGGTGTTACAACTCTCCCCCACTTAAGAAATTTCATCCTCGAAATTACATAGAGGAAACAAATGCGTAAATTGCTCCTTCATATCCGCCTTGCTTTCCCAAGTAGCTTCCTCAACACCTCGGTGTCGCCACAAGACCTTCACGAGCTCCATCGTCATACCACGTAGGACTTTCTCGTTGGTATCGAGGATCTCTATGGGTTCCTCACCAAAGGATAGATCCGGCCTCAACTCCACATCCTCCACCAATATAATATGCGATGGATCTGATCGATATCTCCTCAACATAGAAACATAAAACACATTATGAATTTTCTCCAACTTAGGAGGCAGCCTCAACCGGTATGCTACAAGACCCACACGCTCAATAACCTTGTATGGTCCAATGAACCTCGGACTAAGCTTACCCTTACATCTAAATCTCATCACCTTTTTCCATGGTGGTACCTTCAAGAATACGCGATCGCCTACCGCATATTCAACTTCTTTATACTTCAAATCTGCGTAAGATTTTTATCGATCCGCAGTCGCTTTTAACTGGTCGCATACAAGCTTAACCTTCTCATCTGTGTCTTTCAACATATCTGGTAGATTAACAATGCTTTTCCCCCACCTCAGCCCAACATAAGGGCGTACGACACCTCTGGCCATATAACGCCTCATAAGGTGCCATTTGTATACTCGCCTGATAACTGTTGGTATAAGCAAACTCAACTAAAGGCAACTGCTTTTCCCAGGTTCATTGGAACTCAATAATACATCACCTCAGCATATCCTCTAAAACCTGGATAACCCGCTCAAACTGCTCATCCGAATGAGGATGATACACAGTGTTAAAACTCAACCTCGAACCAAAGGCCTGGTGCAAACTCCTCCAAAACATTGTCGTAAACCTTGGATCCCTATCAGAAATAGTGGATTTAGGTACACTATGCAAGTGCACAATCTCAGCTATATACAAATCTGCCAACTTGTCCAAGGTGTACATTGTATGCACTAGCAAGAAATGTGCACACTTGGTGAACCGGTCAACAATCACCCAAACAGAATCCTTTTTAGCCAGTGTCAACGACAAACCTATTACAAAATCCATGGTGATTCTCTCCTATTTCCACTCCGTAAGTTTCAGCGGTTCAACAACCCGGATGGAAATTGATGTTCAGTCTTGACCCGCTGACATACCATGCACTTGGAAACAAACTCAGCCATATCCTTTTTCAACCCAACCAATAGTATGCCTCCTTCAAATCACGATACATCTTAACACTACCAGGATGCATAGCAAAAGGACTAGAGTGTGCCACCGTCAAGATAGTGTGCCTCAACTCCAGATTATTCGCCACCACTATTCGACCCTTGAAACACAAAACTCTATTATCATCAAAATGAAATTCCATCGGATTACCATCCGCTATGTCCTTAACATGCTGAACCAATGAAACATCATACGGTTTCTTAGCTTAAATCAACTGTGATAACGTAGGCTTAACATGCAATTCAGCCAGCAAACCGCCCTCTCGTGTCACACTCAACCTTGCAAACATAGCTCAAAGCTCAACCGCAACCTTACGACTTAATGCATCTTCCACTACATTGGCTTTACCATGATTGTAATACCCTCAACATATATTCGATGATTAAATACACATTGAAGATGTTACTAATTTATTTAACTGATTTCCTTACTTGTAAATTTTTTAACTAGTTCAGGGTTGGCCCTTTTTCAATTTCTAATTTAAAACAATGTCAGGCAGGCACACCTAGTTTCGACCCTGAATTGGTTTATAAAACATACTAGTCAGTTATTAAAATAAGTATGTAACTCAGGGTGAAAACTAAGTACACTACCTAAGCCCTTTATTGAATTTAAAATCGTTACGCGATAAACAACAATTAAAATTTTACTTTAAAACAGCTAACAAATAACTTATTACATGCCCACTAAAGAATATCATAAAATTAGAATGTTTTACTGATGTTTGGCCGATTGCAGCTTGATTAACATGCTCGACTCCTCTTCTGGTAAGTTTCCAATAACCTACGTGTGAAACAGTACACGCTAAGTATTCACTTAGTGACACAACTATAATTTAAAGTAAATCGTTTCAATATAAAGAATCATATAAAATAAACTTATCAAAGTCATTCCTCTGTCATTTAACAGTGCTATACATTTCCTGCAAAATGGAAAGTCATTCCCAATATAGTTTATATCATACCATAAAACAAGTATAAATATCATGTTATCGGTATTTATCGGTCATCATGTAATCATTTACAATATATCCTTTCTTTAATGATAGCCCCCAAAGTAAATATTATGAGATCAAGGTACTCGAGTTACATGTATAAGACACCTGAGTGTCTAACTTGAACTTGATGTAAATGAGTACGTACTCGAGGATGCTTTTTGCTCCTCATTGAGGTACCTCGTTAGTGCCATTAGCACTATGGGCTTGGATCCCAGGGTGCACACCAAGGGCTTGGGTCCCCAAGGTGTTACGTACTCGAGGACGTTCTTTGCTCCTCATTAAAGCACCTCTTTAGTGTACTTGGCACCATGGGCTTGGATCCCCAGGGTGCAACACCAAGGGCTTAGGCCCCCAAGGTGGGTGTGACACCGTAGTAGTCACAAAACATGTAATCATATCATCTTTTGTGAACTTGGCACCTTAGGCTCTCATAATATATTACTTGGGCAGTTCATTTCATTTTAAGCCAATCATCATCATTCTTGTAAACAGGCAATTCACATCCATATTTCATCATAATCATATATCATCAAGAAATCAAAGTGGGCAATTTGTACCCTAACTTCCTTCGTATATAGAACATATGTCACTTGCCTTAGCTATTTTATGCATCAAATCCATATGCTTCAAAGCAATATAAATCATTTCTATATTAAGGTCGACTTATCACAAGTCTTTTTTTTTTAAAATAACATATACATAAATAATGCACTCACCTTGTCCACTTAACATGATGCCTCCCTAAGTCCTAGTTCGATCCTTTCTTTCATAGTACCTCGAACCTTCTCTGATTTAGACTCGACTTCATTAATCATATAAATACAATAAAATATTTGTTAGACTCAAATCTAACAATACCTTAAACATGATGTTTAACATAATCATTCGAAAATAAAATTTCCAATTATTTTCCTTTCTTCCTTGTATTGTTCGAAAACTCATTATGGTCCTTAATGACTAATTTGAACTTCCAATAATTCTCCCGAGCTTGCTAATTAACCTTTAAATACAGAATGTTTCAAATTCTATTTTCTGACAGCTTGCGCTACCTTTAAAGATTTACTTGCAGAGGGTAGAATAAATACGGGATCTTAATTTCCTCTATACTGGAGAAACTAGTTTCGATAACGGTTCTAACGGTATAAGCCACATAAATTATTAAAATCTACAAAAATTATGAAAAATCACTCAATTCACGTCACAAACTATCCAGGCAAGAAACTACTCTGTAATTTTTCTGATCTTCATTCGAATAAAAATTTATATCTTTTAACACGGAACATGAAATCAGTTTCCGTTTGTTGAAAACAAAACTAGACTGACATACCTTTATATCGGTATAAACTTCACCATCTAACCATTTTTAAAGAATTTATGGTGAATTTCTAAACTTACTGTCATAATTTAAATTCAACTGAACTTCCCATAATTAGTTTCTAAATTTACCATAACTTCTCCTTATTTCTTTTCTTGTCAATTTAGTCCTATTATTTTACTTCAAATGACTAAATGAATCTTGTATTCATAAGTTCTCCTTACATCTTTCATCAAAATAAGCTTAAACCTTTACTCCTCTAATTTCTCTTGACTTGTCAAAATGGTCACCAATTTTCCAATATAAAAATTCAAGCTTCTTAACTTTGCAAACTAGTCCTCAAATCAACATTACTACCTTAATTCCATCATTTTAACTAAAAATCAAATTTGGTCCCTTAATTTTGAAGCTTCCCAAAATGGTCCCTATGTATTTAACTTAGGGTTTTGCTTCCAAACAACAAGTCAAGCTTACTAGATCATTAATCCAACATCACAAACCCTAAGTTATACTTGAATCCATAAACCCTAATCTTCTCTATACAAACTGAAATATGTAGGGTTTAAATCTCAACTCAATAACATGATTCTAACTTAAAATCAACAATGGATTCATAAAATCATAAAAGCCCCAATTTGTTCATAAACCCTAATTTCTTCCACATATCAAATCTCATCAACTAAGCAAGTATTCTATAAATTATTTACATCAAAAGATAGAGTTCGAAGAGTATAACAACTTTGTACTTCGAAAGATTACCTAAAAACTGAGATTCGGGGCTTAAATCGAGCTTGAAATTTTTTTTCTTCTTTCCTCTAGCTCCCATGGTACATGGCTGGAAAAAGATGAATATTTGTTCATCTTTTTCTATTATTTTATACTTGTAACTATTAAATGAATTTTAAATTAATTTAAATAGTAAAATTACCAATTTAGCCTTTAAATCCAATGGCTAATTTAATCTCATCCAAAATCAAGGGCCAAGATTAAATCCATGCATATTTCATCTTCCAAAAAAGTCCTCAAGATTTCAAAAATATTTCAAAATTACCATCCTTGCCAAATGACCAATTTGCCCTCTAACTAGTTTTATTTACTAGTTTGTCATTTTGTAAAATTCTAACTAAATCTAGTTAGAACCCAACCAACTATAATAAAATATTCATAAAATAATATTTTATGAATTTTCCATGGCTTTTGGTCCAGTCTCTAAAATTTTCCATTCGATCCGATATACCGGTAATTAACCCTTTATTCAGAATTAAATTGTAAAATTCATCTTGAATCATACTAAAAATATTCTCAGCACTTGTAACAGGCTTTTATAACCTTCCTTTATCATGTGGTAAAATCTCATAATTTTTTATGTTCGATCCGAGTATCCGAATTCCATTTAAACTTTGACTGCGATTTTCCAACAATCAAAATATCGGTTCAAACCAGAATTCCACGTTTGACCCACACCCTTAGGTTATCTATCTATTTATGAAATGAAAACCCCTAACTTTTGGGAAATTAAAACTTTAGTCTTTCAACCTTTCATATTTAGTCTTGTACCACATAAGTTTTGACTACTTAACATTTTGGTCACTAAATTTTAAACTTCAATTCCCATTTCAATTTCCCTCGAATTTTAAACAAAACTTTGCAAGTAACCTAATTAACTTTCCCTCTATCATCTGATGCTTTTAAATCTCAGAAATTCATTTTCCATAACACATAATCGAAGAAATCCTAAATTTTGCATTTTTGTCATTTTAGTCACTAAGATAGCTTTTAAGCTATTATCTTAGTACTAAATGATTCTTAATCAACTTAGTAAAATTCGGGGTATTACAAGGATTATACTCAATTGTCAAGTCGTAATCCTTAAGAAACTCCAACCATCTACGTTGCCAAAGATTCAAATCTTTCAGAGACATCAAATACTTCAAGCTCTTGTGATACGTAAAGATCACACACTTCTCACCATAGAGGTAATGTCGCCAAATTTTCAAAGCGAATACCACAGTCGCAAGATCCAAATCATGAGTTGGATAATTACGCTCATGAACTTTCAACTGCCTCAATGCAAAGGCCACAACCTTCCCATCCTACATCAACACACAACCCAAGCCAACATACGATGCATCACTAAAAACTACAAACACTTTCCCAGACTTAGGCTGAATCAACAGAGGGGCATGTTTCAGAACTTCCTTCAGCTTCTCAAAACTGTACTGCTACTTCTCTGTCGACACATAATGAACGTTCTTCTGTAACAAATTGGTCAATGGTGTTGTAATACTCGAAAACCCCTCAATGAAACGGTGATAATAACCAACCAACCTAAGAAAACTATACACTTCCGATACAGACTTAGGTGGCTTCCAATTGAAAATAGCCTCAATCTTCTGTGGATCAACGCGAATACCCTCTGTAGAAACCACATGACCAAGGAATGTCATTTCCTTAAGCCAAAACTCGCACTTGCTCAACTTAGTGTATAACTGATTATCCTTCAACACTTGTAACACTATCCACAAATGTCGAACATGCTCTTCCTCGGTACGGGAGTACACGAGAATATCATCTATGAACACCATCACGAACTGATCAAGATACTCATGGATCACTCTATTCATCTTGTCCATAAACGCAGCTGGGGCATTTGTCAAACCAAAAGGTATGACCAAAAACTCATAATGTCCATACCTCGTACAAAACGCGGTTTTATGCGCATCCACATCCTTAACCTTCAACTGGTAATACCCTGATCTTAAATCTATCTTGGAAAACACCGCTGCTCCACGAAACTGATCAAACAAGTCATTAGTCAGCGGCAACGGGTACCTGTTCTTTACCGTCAACTTGTTTAATTGACTATAATCAATGTACATACGCATCGTACCATCTTTCTTTTTCACGAATAGAACAGGAGCACCCCACGGAGAAACACTTGGTCGAATGAACCCATGGTCCAACAACTCCTGAAGCTGAGACTTCAACTCCTTCAATTTTTTTGGTGCCATCAATAAACACTGGTGATGTATCCTCAAATGTCTTAATACAAAATTCCACCTCCCTATTTAGAGGTAAACCCGAAAACTCCTCAAGAAAAACCTCAGGGAAGTCACACACGGTCCGAATGTCCTGCACTCGAACACCCTTGGCGTCTAGATTCATAACAATATCCAAATAATCTTGGCAGCCATCAAACATAATCTTCTCTGCTCTAACAGCCGAGACCATATTAGACAGAAACTTAACATTATCGCCAACCACTACAGCTTCATAATCATTGGCCAACCTCAAAAAATCCTCTTGGATTCATAATCAACAACTGCTTTATGCTCACTCAACTAATTCATACCCAAAATGATATCAAAACCATAGAATGGCAATTCCATCAGATCTGCGGCAAACTCATGACCTTGCACCACCAAAGGACAATGCTGGTACAACTTTCTTGTTGTAACCGTCTCCCCAAAAGAACTTGTGACTAATATGCCAACACCTAAGATCTTAACAGGAACATTCAGCATATATGCATGTTCACTCAAGATATATGAATGCGTAAACCCTGAATCAATCAAAGATAAAAATGACAAAGATTGTAAAGTAAAAGTACATGCGATCACATCCGTGTCATTATGACCTTCACGGTGAGTAAAAACCTGAGCTGGTCCACCACCTTCAGGTCTCACTGCTACAGCATGAGCTATTCCCCTATGACCATCCTCGCACCTCTAAAAATTACCCCTGCCACAGCCTCGGCCCCTAACAGGTGCAGCAACATGTGCTGGTGCATCTCTCGCAGCCCGAGGACAATCACGCTTCAAGTGATCAGATGAACCATAAATCCATCAAGCTCCAGCATTACCCCAGCACATACCCGCGTGGCGCCTACCGCATCACTCACACTCTGGTATAACACGAGCTCCCTGAGCACCCTTGCCAACTCCACCACCACGCTTGTGATCAGTCTTATGTCTCTTGTCCCTAAACTTTCTATTCTGCCTCCCAAAATAGCTAGTGTCACCCACTCTTTTACCCAAGTTCACACCTGCATCCTGAACTGGTGCACCCAAGGACTGCTCGATATCCTTGGCCTGATTAACCAATACATTGAAATTCATGTAATCTACAGCCAGAAAATACATCTTGATGTCCTTAACAAGATCATAAAGAAACCTTTCACATATCTACTAGTCATCCAAAACCAACTCCGAGCATACTAACTCAGCCGGACAAACTTCACCTCGTATTCAGCAACATACATGCCTCCCTGAGATAGCGACATAAACTCGCGCTTCTTCATATCCAAATATTGGGTACCAAGATACTTCCTCTTGAAAGCTCTTCGAAAAAACTCCCAAATAACATCCGCCTTAGGAACGCCAGCAATTATGGTCACCCACCAATGATATGCATCCCCTTGCAGTAGAGATACAGTGCAACTCAACTTGCATTCCTCATTACATCCCATCTGATTCATGATGCGAACCGTCTTTTCCAGTCAACCCTCGGCTACCTCAGGGCTCAAACCCTGAAAATCTTTACCTCCCAAACTTCTCAAATGCTCTAAGGGTAAACCTTGATTTGCCGCCACAGCAGGTGTCAGTGCCTGTGCCTGCACTCCAGTCATCGTTGCCTTAAAAACTATTGTTATTGCCTGAACTAACGAAGTCAAATCACCATACACAGACACTTGGTGAACCTAGGGTGCTTTACCCACCCCAACGTCAACTGGAGGAACCACTAGAGGAGGAGGAGGTAAAACATGAAAGAGATTCTCTTCTGTCTCATTATTTTGCCCAACCCCGGTAGTATTAGCCATTGATCGTGTCTCACGTCGAGCCATGCTAACAAAAGTATCAAAACACATTAGAGTTAGGCTAGCATCAGGCAAAGGATCCAAGTCAACTTTAAAACACATTTAAAATCCTCGGTAATAGGTAATGTGTTCCCAAAATATATCCCAACAGAATATTAAACTATCACCGAACATATACACAATCACCGTACAGTTCAAACAACATCAGCTAGTCAAACAACAACATCCCAACTTTTCACAAACCTGGCTCCGATACCAACAAATGTAACCCCTTGACCCGGCCTAGTCACAAGACCAAACCGAGCAAGCTACATTAGGTTTACCGAAGTAAACCAGAAAGATAAAACCTAAAACATGTCCATTTTTTTCTTTTATCTTGTCTAGATGCATTAATTCTTTCTGTCCATAGGTGAACACTCATCTCAATCAGTCATCGTAACGACATCCAATTGGCCATAAATACAAATTAGGGACCAAAATGCAATTTCTATAATATAAAAGGACTTTTCTAATTTTTAAGTTACCAACCTTTAATTAAGTACATTTCATGCATATATGTCAAAAATCAGCTTCAAACGATCATTTATGCTCAAATAATTGTCAAAACAAGATTCAGGGACTAAAACGAAAGAAACCAGAACTACATTTCCAAGATATTAATAGAAACAACAGTATCCGTATCGATACGATGAGTCTCGTATCGATACATTTGTGAAATCATCGTTTTGATATGGCAAGACCCGTACTGGTACGCCACTTTGAGTATAAAATACGTTTTAAAATCCTTAAATACCGTACCAATACAGCCACCTAGTGTTTCGGTACGCAGCCTCATTCCTAAAAAGTGAAATTCCAGTAACCATTAGACGAATCGAAATGCCCCTACCTGTACCAAAACAACCTGGCCTTATTTGCTTAGCCATACCGATACGGTCCCTCGCGTATCGGTACACCTGGGCCTGTAATGTCAAAATTAGTTGGTTTTTTACACAATTCTAGATGCAATTGGCCCCTAGCAACTTTCATACATGAATAACAACATTTGAGCACAATTAGGCTATTTTTAGCATAAGCATCATGCCAACACAGTCAACATAGCATATTAAACCTGGTCAAACCAGCACAACATAGCAATCCACAAGGGAACTCTAGATGCATACCTATACATCCATTCAACTATAACAATAGGCAAGTAATAACATCAAGCTGAGCAACATCTAACCATCATAAAAAACCAGCATAGAATCATTCTAAAACTACAATGTAACAGATTTACAACTCCCAAGAACCATGGCAAACACATTGCCTTATTAATCGGAAACATAAATCGAGTTCATACTCAAAAGTAGTTTATCTCTTGGATCATTGCAAACCTTGCCTTTGCTGCCCCAAACTTTAATGCTTTGCATTAGTAGGAAAAAGAGAGTGTAAGCACATATTCTTAGTGAGGATGCTCATAAAACAATGATGCATTAAAAACCATTTGAAAACCACATGCTTGCTTTCCCACTATAGCAAAATAGGTCTTTAGCGGCATTTTTAGCCCTATAGCGGCGTTTTTTAGTGCCGCTAAAAAAATTTCTGGCGCTTAAGAAAGAGCCGCAAAAAGTTCCTCTGAAACCAACACCGCAATAGTTCGCGGAGTTTTTGGGTAAAAAACAGTATTCTCAATCGAGTTCAATTAAAGGGGATCCCTTCGCTATGTCCATACGGGGAAACAATATTCTTACGAAAACATAGGGTACTTTAGCACAAAAGGTACTTACTATGCCCATACGAAGGAACAATATCCTCTCGAAAGCACTAGCATTTCCCCCACTTACACGAACGGATTTATGTAGTGCAGCTCAAGTGTACCAATGAATACCTTGTATGTACACAAAATGAAAACATAAATAAAGGCAGAAATTAAAAAGAATCCAGAAAAAGACCGGATCGAACATAAAGGAAATGCGGAAATTGAAATATCCGGAAAAGGACCGGACCGAATAAAAGAGCGTAAAATAAATACGAGAAAAATAAATGCGATAAAGTAAAGGCGAGAAAATAAAATTGTGAGAAAATTAAATATGAGACATTAAATTAAGGAAATTAAATGCGGGAATTTAAAATGTTAGGTGTTAGTTGGCTACACTAAACGTGCCATAATAATACGGGTCATCCCCCGTTACGAGTCATCGTAAGGCCGAATCGAACGAGATTAAATAGCACATATAAAATATAAATATAATAAGCATCGTACTATAATATAATACACAATACTATATTGCATATATAATATGACACATAAATATCTATACATAATAAGCTAAAATACCATATATACATATAATAAGTACTATATAAATATAATATATACTACATATAATATAAAGTATAAATATAATACCCGTTCTAGTCGATTCTAAAGGGAAAATTTCCATTTAGGTCCTCCGAGATTTTTCCCGCTTTTAAACTTTTCGTGGGTTAATACCCGTTCTAGTCTATTCTCTTCTTTTTTTCGTTTTAATCTCATTCTTTTGTTTATTTATCCTTTTCCGAATTTGTCCCCTTTGTTTGTTGTTTTTTACATTTCGATCCTTTTTTAATATTATGTTTATATATATTGTTATGTTATATATACATATTATATCATCTCCTATACTATATGTTATTATGTACGTATGTTATTATATTTATACTTTATATTATATGTAGTATATATTATATTTATATAGTAATTATTATATTTATATATGGTACTTTAGCTTATCATGTATATATATTTATGTGTCATATTATATATGTAATATAGTATTATGTATTATATTATAGTACGATGCTTATTATATTCATATTTATATGTGCTATTTAATCTCGTTTGAATCGGCCTTACGGTGACCTGCAACGGGGGATGACCCGTATTATTATGACACGTTTAGTGTAGCCAACTAACACCTAACATTTTAAATTCCCGCATTTAATTTCCTTAATTTAATGTCTCGTATTTAATTTTCTCGCAATTTTATTTTACCGTTTTTACTTTATCGCATTTATTTTTTCCGTATTTATTTTACGCTCTTTTATTCGATCCGGTCCTTTTCCGGATATTTCAATTTCTGTATTTCCTTTACGTTCGATCCGGTCCTTTTCTGGATTCTTTTTAATTTCTACCTTTATTTATGTTTTCATTTTGTGTACATACATTTATCTTTGCTCTATTTCGTTGTATTCGATTTATCTAATTGTTAATGTTGTGCCCTTTTAGTCGATAGTAAATATGGCCAGTACCAGTCGAAGTGGTGGTGGTCTTTTCGTTTATTATCAAATAACGGGGCCATTAAAACTTACTCGCATTTTTAAACGGATTTTAAATTAATTTAAAATTTGAACTCACAAATTTCCAATTAAAGGCAAATTGTATTCGACTAGGTACCAATTTTGGGCGGTGTGGGGGTGCTAATCCTTCCCCATCCGTAACCGACTCCCGAACCCCTTTTCAAAGAATCTCTGGTTTCATTTTTTGTGTCCGGTCTACCTTTAAAAAATGATCTGTGGTGACTCCAGTCCTTATTAATTCAAAAAATCAAATTTCCAAAAAAATCAAATTTCAAAAATATTTCAAAAAAAACAACAAAAAATTCAAAACAATCAAACCGAAAATAAAAAAATATTTATTATATCTTTTTAGCGATTTCAAAAAGGAGGTCGTTTCAGCTGGCGACTCCGCTGGGGACAAAATTTTGTTTTTACAAAAAGAGAGTCAAGCCACGAGTCAAACACCTTTTACCTTGATTGGAAATTTTAAGTTCATTTTTAAATTAATTTAACATTTTTAGAAATGCGAGTTCACTTTAAAGCATTTTAAAATTTGACATATAAATCCGTTCGTGTAAGTGGGGGAAATGCTAGTGCTTTCGAGAGGATATTGTTCCTTCATATGGGCATAGTATGTAACCCCCTAAACCCGCATATGCAGAACGCCTAATTTAGGAGGTCACATTCGGGTCACCGAAGAGACCTACGACAAAAATAGAAGAACATACTTAAAAATGCGTTAAAAAGTGTAAAAATAAAATTTCTGTTAAAATACAATTTTTGAAATTATATAACATATAACGAAAATTTCAAAATAAACATATTACAGACTTTAACATAAAATCAGACAACATACATGCCCACTAACTGTAATGGTACTGTACTCCGAAAGCAACGCCGATGGAACTTCAACAACTGGTGTCAATCACTATACCAAGATAAATTTCTTCTATCCTACGATGGTAAAAACAACGTGAGCTTCGGAAAGCTCAATAATACAAAACTACCAACTGATGTTATAGACACAAGCAGGTAAATGGCTAAGCAATACTAATATGATGATTCAAGCAACAACATATTTCATTTAAGATATTGATATTCGAAACATCTATATACTTAGGTAATAGGATTGTTCTTTATCTGATCACCTGAGTACCAGACAAGATACCTATATTCTAAAGAATTAGAAGATGTCTAGATTACGAAAGTCGAACTGCGAAAATTAGCGTGTTTCAATGATATCAGATTCGGAGCATAAAGAGTTTCAGACTTTGGTAAATTAATTCAGTAGAGTAGAATTATAGGAAGGAACATATAAGTTTTATTTTAATTACCTGAGTACCCTCCAACCATACACCGATATGTAATATTCCAGAATAGTATCCAAAAAGACTTACCCTATGCCCATCAGGCGTAGGAGCTTACAGAAAGACTTACCCTAGGCCCATTGAGCCTAGGAGCTTACCTAAGGGGATGCCTTAGGTCCAGAAGGACTTACCAGCGCTGAGCCTATAGATCTTCAATCATATCCCAGAAATACCGTAAATCAGATAGTTTGGTAGACAGACGGAAAAGAAAAACAGTAATCACACATGTATTTCCAAAGTATCAGAAATCAGAGAACATATTTTTCATATCAGACATAGTGGTATATTTATTATTATTATTATTGTTGACAGACAGGATTCATGGTTCGGATTAGAGAGAGATTTTAGTTATAAAACAGAGAAAATATACATGTGCAAGGAACACACCAGATGGTTCAATTTATCACTTAGAGAACCTTAATAAATACAGATGGAATATACTGAACTTCAATCCATGTTGTACTGATTTCAGGATTAAAGAACTTATTCGAAGAGTCCGATAATCATCGTCATCATTCAGGTTCTTAGGGTTTCGTACTTCATGGTCATTCTTAAAATTTCAGTATTTCATGATTATGCAAGATTTTGAGTATAACAGATTTGTTTAGGATTTTAGATTACACCCGGAGAGTATCAGACAATTTGCTCCTAAGGGCATTTTGACTCCCAGAGCAATTTGGTAATTCAACCCAAGAGGGGTAAAATTTGAGCTCGCAATGCTTGTGACTTTAAGCGGATAATCCAACTTCCACACATATTCGCTATAACCATAATTCATATTAATGTGGTTCCCAGAGTTCCGATAAATACGACTCACAAGCATTCTTCCCTAATACCAACAACATCGTAAATTAAACAAATCACCATCATATTCATTACTAACCTTCCACTGCGTAGTCGGACATGTCTTTATATATGATAAACCAACTTTACAGTAGTAACAGAGGTGGCCAACATTTCTAGATTCAGTTCCTTATCCTTTAGGAAAGATACAATTCTCACACTTTATCTGAATTAAGACTTATCCTGGGTATATACTTATGCCACAATATAAGGATAATTTAATTATTCCATGGGTCATGGATGCCTTCGACGTTGAAAGTTTTAGTGCACCAAAATCTTTTAGTCATTACTGACATTCTAGCTTATCTTTGATCCTTTTGAATAATTTATTTTCTGAGACTCAAGGGCATATTCGTTATTTTATAAAATTTAGCAAATTTCCGTTCTTGAAAAATATTCCAGTCATTCAGGTACTTTTGGTGATTCCAAACAATTCATTCATTTCAATTCTCGAGGGTATTTCAGTCTCTTTGGTCATTACGATCATTTCGATCAGTTCAACCTTAATAGTAAATTTCAATTCTTTTAATCGTTCAATCAACTTAATCTTTTACGCCACTTTGGTTAATCCCGACATACGAATAGTTTTCTATTAACTTGACTTCGGAGATTTATTTAGAATTAAGATAATCCAAGTATTTTCATTAACAGGAGTTTGAATCTTATTACCAAAATTTAATCTAGTAGTTCAGAAAAATTTGAATAAACCAGTTGTTTTTCTTAACTCACAAGTGTTCTCTGTCTTTCCATTTCATTTCAGGGGTAATTTAGTTATTTTACGCATCAAGGGTACTTTTGTCATTTTAGGCGTCAAGGATATTTCGACATATCACTAACCCACTAATTTCAAAATTTACTCTTTATTAAATATAACCAGAATTTGAAAGTTATCAGTCTTAATAATTGTTTACCAAACTCGGAGATCCTTAAGGTTCCTCAAATTTCTTATTCGAATACTTAGATCTTAACAGTTAACCATTTATTTATACTCGAACTCATTTGTCTTACGCGGAAATTTGTGGCACATTCAAATATAATTTCATGTAATAGCCAAAACCCACATGTATCATAAACCATGACAAAGGTAGTAAAGTATTACCTTGATTCGGTGTTACATCGGGGAACTTTAAAACTTCCTTCGATCGCTCTCAAACCCAAATTCAAAGTCCACTAAACTCGGATACGTAGTCATAAAATACTTAAATCAAACATAGCCATTAATTAGTCCTTATTCAGGTTCGAATCATATAAAACCAACTTAAAAATGGATTTAAGACGTCGAAAAATATAAAAGAGGAGTTTTTAGAAATTTTGACTTTTTTGGTCAAAGTCAACGCTGATGTCATCGGTCAACAATCAATGCTAACGTTAGCGGTCAACGGTCAACTGTTTGACTTAGTTAGGTTGACTCACTGAGTTGACTCGGTCAGGTTGACTCACTGATTTGACCCGGTCGGGTTGACTCACTGAGTTGACTCGATCAACGGGTCGGATCAGTTTAGACGGGTCAGCGGATGGGTCGGGTCGGGTCAGATCGGTTTAGACGGGTCAAACAGTTCAAAGTAGAACCGGTTCAAGGCAGAACTGGTTCAAGGCCGGTTCAAGCTCGATTCGACCGGGCTACCGTCCCAGGTGGTCAAAAATCGCCTGGACGGCGCGTGTATCCCACGCGCGGCCCAAACCGGTCAAAAATGGCCCAAAAGGTTAATTACAACGAGTACAAACCAAAAACTTAAATCAAATATTGAAATAAGGCTGGAATATTGCCAGAACTTACCAAAAAATATCAAAAACCGATTTGATATGGTGAACTCCGATGAGGCTACAACGGTGGCAGATCAACGATAGGTCAGCGGCAAAAAGATTGTCCTGACACGGAAAAGATGATGGCTATGCATCTCAAACCGACAACGTTGGTGACCGAAAAATTCAAAAACCTGAAAGGGTTTGACCCTAGGTTTGTCAAACCTATCTCCTTCGATTGCCGACGATCAGGACGGTGGTTTCCTGAGGGAAAAGAGGGGTTTTGCTCGGGACTCACCGGTGGTTAGTTTAATGGTGGCGATGAGCGGCACGCACGGGCGGTGAGGCAGATCAAACAGTAGTATGGGGACGGTAAGAGAGAAATTTTTCAGGGGAAGAATTGGTTATTTGATTCCAAAGGAAGATGAAAGGTCCTTATCTCAGCTTAATCTTTTATTTGGTTACCGATTAGGATAAAGTTAAATCATATTGTTTTGTAAACTCATATCAGAAGTGAGCCTTAGCTCAATTGGTTACTCAACATGCTTATGCAGCTAAGGTCATGGGTTCAAACCCCCATGGCTGCAATTCTCCATTTATTTTATTTTCATTCATTCCTCCCTTTTTTAACTAGGGTGTTACATAGTAAGTACCTTTTGGGCTCCAGTACTCTATGTTTTCATGGGAATATTGTTTCCCCCTATGGACATAGCGAAGGGATCCCTAGAAATTAGAATATCATGCAAGTAGGGTTTATTTTGTTCTAAAACATGTCGGGTATATTTTGTCTTTCATCTGTAAATATTTAATCCATACGAGCCAGTGCTTTCTTTTGACATCTTGCATGACACTGTCATAACATTCATCTGCATTACACCGTTATGAGGTACTGGCCCAGAATGGTGGACACAGTGAAAATCGTGTAACATCCCAACCCGGATACCATAATTGGGCCTTAAGCCCAAAACCTAGTCTATAAAAATTTTCCAATTTAGTTCGGCCCAATAAAACATTTACCAAAACATTTAAATCAAATAATTGAAAAAAATGAAATTAAATAATTAAAATCATTACATCGAAGCTCCATTAAATCAAAATATTTGACTTGACCAATAAGTTTACAGAATACGCGATATAGACTCAACCTGTAAAGTTCTATGAATACATAGCCCACTAAATACCGGTGAGGTACTCTGGCAACCTACGCTTACTAGAATCCCATACTGATAGTGCTTCTTTGTCTCGCGATCCCACGATCAACCCACGCACAAAAACAACGATTCCAAGCACTGAGCTTACAAAGCTCAGTCGTACACATCTACTCTACTATACTTCATGCTAATCATAAACATAAGCATGCAAACTAGTACGAACAATAAGGATAGATAATTAAACGTTTGGCGCTACCACTAGTCGCCTAAACACATGCTTAAAATCATACAAGCTACCACACATGGCACACTAGGCCCAACCATGTCCGGGGTCTACAAACTCCATCAGATTAAACAAACAAGGGGTTACCCGGGTTTGCCCATCGGGTACCTTCGAAGAAGAACTCAGAATGCCTATCGAGATTCTTTGAAGAGCTCAGTATCTCTTGTCGAGTATCCTGGAATGCCCATCAGGCCAATTCTTCTAATAAGCCCAGAATGCCCATCGAGGTACTCGAAATTCCTATCGAGACATTTCTTCAATAAATAATATTCTCGGAATGCCCATCGAGCAGCTTAGAATTCCCATCAAGCTAAATATGTTGCAACACTAACCTGGGTATCTGGATCCCACCAAACGAGAGTAACCCAACCATACAACTGCCCTACCCGACACGTAAACATACATGACCCACCAAGGGTCCCTATTAGTGTCCCTACCTGACACATGACCATATACGATCCACCAATGATCCATACAAGTGCCCTACCTAGCACACAACATCATACGACCCCCACGGGTCCCTATTGTTGCTATTACAACAAATCAAGCATTACCGATTGTTACATTTTATGGAGGAGTATACAATTCATTTTCATCAATTATTTCAATCAATCCACATTATCTCATTTGTTATGGTAATAACCGCTTCGTAAATCATATTCATCAATTTACATCTTAAACTGGCCTTTAAACCAGTTAGTGTTGATTACCGATTTTATGAGTAATTTAACGAATATTTGTTAGTATTAGTCCATTATTACAGCTTTTGTCTTTAACTAACATTATAGGCCATTAAACTTGTCGGCATCAATATTAATTACGGGGCCCTATTCTACCCCTAAAGCTTATGAAAGTCATTAGAGTTTATTGCTAGTGCATTTAAATCATTTAATATTAATTACATATTTTTAAGTATTTAATCGAATATTTATCGATATTATCTTTAAGCATAATTTCCATAGAAAAAGTCAATTCATTCAGAACAGCATACAGAACACCACCATTTATAAATCTAACAACTAAATCATCAATTCTATATAAAAGTATTCAAACAATCCTATACAGTCTCTAAAGCTCATACGAATCTCAATATATTCCCAAGCTCACCATGCATTTTATTTTTACCAAGTCTCCTAATATCAGTCTCAACACAACTTAATTATCATCAACCTATTTTGCAATCACTAGCATGCAAAGCAATCACAGTTATGATGCTCATAAAGCATTTCAGAGTTCGAGGTGTACTAACCTTAAGCGAAATACTGCTAATTCCTCATTCGAGCTTCCCAGCTACTTTGCTCGTCTTGATATTTTCTCCAAAATATTCCTCGAATAAATACAAATATAACTTGTATTAATTTCTCATACTCACTAAGCAATTCATGAGGTCAAATGCTCAAAAATAGCTTACCGGTTCGAATTTGGCAAAATGGACTATGCCATTAGATCCAAAGCGTCGAGAAACCCCTGAGTGGGGTTCTCCCAAAAAAGTCAACGGGCGGTCAACAGGTCAAAGGGCCAGTCAAAGTCCCTGGCGATCTGGTGCGACACAAGTACAGGATAGGCTGCATGTACCCGCGGGCAGGGATCTAGTGCAGTAGGGTGCATTGGAAGGCAATGTGCACTAGCCCTGCCTTCCAGCCCACGCGCAGGCGGTGACGTGTGGCGCGTGGGGCAGCCTCTAGTGGCTTATCGGTGATGGCAAGCTCAGATCGATTGTTCTCCGGCCAGTGGTTTCAGTGGTGACTTCCGTTCACGTTGTTGAGCGCTGCTTCATACCATTCCAACTCTTCCAACCACTATTTCCTCTCACCCCGGCGAGTGGCGACTATAGCGGTGACGGGGCGACCATCGCCGGTAGTGCCGCCAACAACATCATGGTTAGCGTCGAAAATCCCTTTGAGCACTTCCCCTCTCTAAAACCCAATATTTTCTCTCTTATCTTTAATATTTCCACTTTTTTTCTCTTTTCTTTTTTTCTCTTTCTTCCCCGCCACCAGCCAACTTTATTTCAAAATACCCAACAAAAGGGTAAAATCAATTTATAAGTCCTCATCTTGCTCCTTGTTTTCACTTTTATTTTCTTTTTGACTTTAGTCCTTAAATCCTTTTAATTGAACTTTTAAACTCTAATTTCTTCCAATTTAATTCTCGATATTCAAATACTCGGACCCAGATTACAACCTGAATTAATGACCTAAAAATTGGGTCGTTACAAATTGTTCATGAATCGAGAGAAAATCTAGTAACCTAGACATCAATTAAGTGCAATATTCAAATGTTGTAAATTTCTCTCACATATTCGTGAGTGATGTTCCTCGAAAACCATGTCTAAATCAGTACCTTTGCATTTAGGATATTTACTTTGCTTTTACATGCATTTGTTTTGAGATCATTACACTTTGACTTACATGGCATCATATGGGCATAAATTTCATAATAATTGCACTCAGCATTAATTTCGCTCATTTGCACAATAGTTGCATCATATTGGCATTTAATATTAATTTTATTCACTTGTATCATAATTGCATTACATGCTAGTTATTCATTTGATTCCATCAAGACATGTACATTAACATGGCATTTAGAGGCATGTACTTTCTCATTCACCATCACATTTGTTCAGAATAAAGAATATGTCATGTTTGACGAAGGTGATGCCCCAACCGGCGGACAAGCTTGATCCCACACATTTGCAGTTTAGACAGTAAGTGATTTTGCATGGGGGAACCCGAGCACCCCTCGGTAAGTTTACAAATAAAGAAAAAAATAGGGCTCGAATGTGGTGTCAATTTTTGTAATGGCCTAAGGCCACATATTCAAAATCACAGTAAAAAGATGCAATGTATTTTCAATTCTCTTCATTCTGTAAATATATTTGTCTATTAAATCCCCGCATATCAATTGCACAAGGGACATTAACTTTGACCCGAAGATTGAGTTCTAGTAGCCTGTGTCTAATTAAAATCCTAAGCTGTGGAGATTATGAAGGTGTGACTCGCATTTCACATTAAGGACTGCGAAAAATAACAAATTAGTGCAATTTAAATATTTGAAGCTTGGTAATAGGCGTTTTCAGAAGAAAACAAACATTTCAATGAGGGAAGCCTGGTAATAGGCGTTTTTCAAAGAGCACTTCAAAGAATGATAATAGGCTTTTTCAAAAACCACTTCAAAGCCTGGTAATAGGCATTTTTTTCAAAATTAATCAAAAAACATTCTAATGTTCGAAACCTGGTAATAGGAATTTTTCGGATAAGAGTATGGAATTTTTAGGGCACTCCATGAAAGCCCATCCTAATCAAATTTCTTCGCTTCATGAGTGATAGTAATATTTTCAAAATCATGACAATGCCGAGTAGCTCAGGAATTTGTTGTTTGCTCCATCATTTATTTCAAGCCAAAAAATATGATGAATTGAAATCCCCAAACAAAATGAGACATAAATGAACCTGCCAAAGGCAAGATGGTCAAGCACCGAAATAACTTAAAATGCACTTCACATCTTCAAACACTAATTCAGCTTTCAAGGTCTCCTAGACAGAGGATTTCTTGGGACAATCTTTGGTAAGCTATTTTTAGTGTTTCTTGTGCACTTGATATTTGGGGCATTCAATATTGATTGATATATCCACAATCTAAAAAGAAAAACTTGCTTTCTTAATAAGCATCTCACTTTGAAATCAGAACATGTAGCCTGAGATTTAAAATAAAAGATTTCTCCGCATTACTTACAAATAAGTTCAAAAGTATAGGGACCAACCGTAAATGGGCCCTCAGAATGCTGCTTCAGCTTAAGAGAACATTTATTAGTTGACCTTTTCCTTGAAAGATAACACTCCAGTAGAAGATGGTCAAACCCACAAGAGGTTAGGGCATCAGCGACAACAGCACATCTAGTCTGCAAGACAGAATTAGAGCGAAAATAAGACCGAGCCACTAATGGCCAGAAAGTCATGGGGCATCCCCTTTGAGGTCAACATCATGGACAATTGTATTGCATGACATTGATATCAATAGCATCCCATTCAACTCATCATAATTAAATGCATACATTACAAATCAAGTTAGATGCATTCATGCTAAGTGCATCTACTTTATTCATACATAACAAGCACTTCATGATGAAAAGCCTCAAACATGGAGGACAATAACAAATTGGTAAGCCCTCAGCCACGAAGGGAAGCCGGGCCAACAAAGAAGTTGAAACCTCAAGATGGAGAATAACAACACCCACCACGAAATGGCAAACCCTTAAAGCAAAAAAAGCCAAACCTAAACTCAAACTCCGATTGAACAATCACTAACTATTGTTCACTTCTATTTTTAGGTCCCGTCCCATCGTCAGTGGTGTAGCGGATCTATCATATTTATTCTCTAATCTCGACTCTCCGTCAGTGGTGTAGCAGACTAACCTCTATTCTTCAAATCTTGACTCATCATCAGGGGTGTAGCGGATCAACCAATCTTTTCGATCAGGCCTCTTCATCAGTGTTGTAGCTTGATCAAATCTATTCTTCAGATCTCGAATCATCGTTAGTGGTGTAGCGGATCAACTAATTTTTCAGATCATGCCTCTTCGTCAAAGTTGTAGCTTGATCAAATCTCCCTTTAGATCATGCCTCTTCGTCAAAGTCATAGCCTGATCACCAACAACTAACTCTTTGGATCATGCCTCTTCGTCAGAGTCGTAGCTTGATCACCACTAACTCTATAGATCATGCATCTTCGTCAGAGTTGTAGCTTGATTGACAAACCTAACTCCTTAGATCATGCCTCATCGTCAGAGTTGTTGAACTCCCTGTTTTTAGGGCTTAGAGGTTTGGTGGTTTATTAGACGGTCCGGTGGACCGGAGTAGGGATTCGAGTCAGTTTCAGGACTATATATTTTTTGGTAAGATAAAAATGTGGAAAATAGTTAAAAATCATCTTTTAATATATATATTGATTTTTGGTGGAATAAATTTTGGAAAATGGAATTGGAAATATGACATTTTGGTTAGTGACCAAAATGCGATTTTTTAAAACTATTTTAAAGCGACTCAAATGAAAATGGTCAAATTCTTAGAATCTTCAAGGAGCTAAATTACCAAGTTTTTGCTGGTGGTTTCTCCCTTCAATTAAATCATTTTAAACATGTGTTTTAAAGGTGGTTTAAGAGGGATTAAAATATCTAAGTTAGTTATTAGCTTTTAAAGAAAATTTATGTAATTATTTCCTAAACCTTTTCCCTCAACTTCTTTTCTGCCAAACAATCAGAATTTCCTCAAAATCCAGAGGTGAGAGATTCTTTTCACTCAGATTATTGATTTTAACTTGATTCTTTAACTTTGTTTTGCAAAATCTCATTAAAATCTTATTTTTTCTTAGCTTTTCACAAATCAATTGAGGGAGAAACTTCACAATAGGGGTAAGGTCCGAGATGTCCCCTATTGTATGGTTCTTTATTGAAATTCCCAAGCATTTGATCCTTGTCTTTGTGTTTCGAATCTGATTTTGATGATTTTATAATGTTTAATTGAGTTATTTGGGGAAAATGAGTAATTCATGGTTTGGATCTAATTTCTAGAAATTAAGGATACTTTGATTTATATTTTGGATGTTTAATATTGTTGATAAGTGATTTTTATCAATGGAATCCTGAAACTTAAGAATCTCTATTTGTTTAGGTTGTTAGTTTTGAGGTTTTGTGGTGTTTCTATGGTTGTAAGGTTGCTGAAGGTGGTAGGTTGATTTGGATCTATTTTTATATGGGTTTTGATGTTGAAAGTGATGTTAGTTTGATAGATGTTGCTAGGTTGTGAATCGAAGTGTTTTAGTTATGTTTTCGGTTGTTGTGAAGGATTAATTGTGAAGGTTTTGTGGGAATCCGAGAAGGATTGTAGTTGCTGTGTTTAGAATGCATTATGATGCATTAATCCTCTATTTTTTGTGGTAAAAAAATAGGGGAGGTTGCTCCGGAAGTGATTGGAGAAGCGTTGAGGTTTCGAATACTTGATTTCGCGTCAGTGAATCAAAGTTTCACATATCGGTGAGTGAAAACGTGGTTTAAAGCATTTTGATGTTATGGGAATAGAGTTTTGGGATTTAAGGTAGAGCTTGAAACGCTTACCTAGACTTGGAAGTAAGTATAAAGTGGTTTTACACTCTCGGCCGTGCTAAGTTGAAATGATTTTATGCATTTGTTTTGATTACATGTTGCCTATTGTTAAGCATGTTTTAAAGTATTTGATATACTGTTTTTAAGCATGTTTTGCTGAGGGATGCACATGATAAATGATCCTTGTAAGTATGGTTTATACTTGTGGTTTAAAGCATGGTTGTTGCTTTGGATAAATGGCATGGTTTAATGCTTGTTTAAAACAGTGAGGAAAATGTTAAATGGCTAATTATATTGGCAAGTGATGTGGTTTTAAAATTGTTATAGGATATAGTTGGCCAGCCATAGGATTGAGTGCACTATAAATAAGTCACCTTGGATGTTGAGAGGGAATACTCTATCCAAATACCCTAACGGTTGAGGGGTTATATGGTACCAAAAACTCCCGTTAGTGGGTTAAGCATCTAGCCGATGAAAGGGGTGGGTGTCTCGTGGGTTGTTAATGTACCCGTTGTTAATGTACCACAATTGTGATTGTATCGCTATACCGGTTTAGATGGCTTGAACTATTGGGTTAACACTTGTTGAATCCGTGTATCCGATGAACTCTTTTGTTATTGGACTTGTTTAATGATCACTTTTAAGCCAATATAATTGTTAATGTATCATTGAAATGGTTATGTTGTATAATGTGATTTATACATGTTTCTCCTTGAGCTTTGCATTTAGTAGTAAAGCATGGGAAGGCTTAAGTAGAGGGTTAGCAATGTGACTTGCTGTTGATTAATGATACATGTAGCATATGGTTTAATATGCTGGTTTTAATGATGTAAAGTGCAAGTTTTAAAAAGGGCATGATGTTTTAAAGGATGATGTTAAGTAAAAGGTTTATAATGCATTGATGGTGTTTTGTTCCGAGAATTCCTCACCAAGCCTTTTGTGCTTACGCTCTCTTTTTCCAACAATGCAGAGAGTTAAAGTCCCGGAAGGCAGCAAGAAGTAAGGGGATCTTGGCAAGACTTGTTTCCAAAGTATGTTAGAGACTAGACTCTAATGAATAAGGGCAATGAGGTACTTGTTGTATTTTGGGAGATGTTTTGTGGAACTCCTTTTTTGAGCATGTTTCATTAGTTGCTCTTAAGTTGTAAATGTCCTTAAACATTTGGTTTTGGTTCTGGTTTATCTTTTGATATGTTAGTTGGTTGCAAAGTTAGGAAGCATGCCTATAGATTTCCTTTTGATGCATAAAGCCTTGTTGTGTTGTTAGAATTGAGACGCTAGTTGGCTTGTGTTATGTTTGGCATGTTGGAATTGTGTTTTAAACATGTTGGTTTGATTTGAGTATGCTTTTGGGATGAAAAACCAGCCAAAATGTGACATTATAGGGCAGGCGTACCGATATACGGGAGACCGTATCAGTACGGCTAGGCATTTTTCGGCTTGAAGGATCAGTACGAGGGATGGAGTTTTGATACGCCTTGGCAAATTTGGCCTAGCGTACCAATATGGGTATGGGCATTTCGTTACGTGCTTTAGCCTCTGGAATTATCTTTTTCAACTCAAACCCGTGTACCGAAACACCAGAAGAGCTGTATCGGTACGATTGGCAATATTTCAAAAGTTAGGTATTTCAGTTAGGCGTATTAATATGGTATGGTGGTGTACCAAACGGGGTGTTTCAAACCGTATCGATACGGGCTTACATGTATCTGTACGAATGGCTGTTATTTCTGTTAATGTCACTTTGGGTCAGTTTTGTCATCTTTACATTCTAGTCCATGAATCTTGTCAATGCAATTGTATGTGGTAGAATGATCCGATTGAGCTAAAATTGAAGTGAAAGATTGGAACCTGACTAATTAAAGGTTGGTAACATAAAAGTGGGCTCTAATCGTGAAATTATATATATTTGCAATTTGGTCCCTAAATTGTAATTATGATCAATTAGATGCCAAATTGACTCCCGATTGAGTTAGGGTTACGCCTGATGTCTGCATGAACATGTATGATTAATAATTGGCATCTAGATAAGATAAAAAGGAAAAAATGGACCGAGTTTTTTTGTAACTTTTCGGTGTGCTACAACAAACCTAATGTAGCCTTCTTGGTTCGGTTGGGCATCTAGGCCGGGTCAAGCGGTTACATTTGGCGGTATCAGTGCCAGGTTGGTTCTTTGGGAGGTTATTGTGATGTTTCCATGTTTGATTTGCATGGTGATTGTTGTATGTACGCTGGTTGATATGCACAGTGATTGATATATGAATGTTGGCTGATGTATGCTATGTTGGGGAAGTTTTAGGGGTGCCCATTGCCTTATTATTATAGTCTATAAAGTTTTGATTTTTGAAATGAAAGTCTTGGATCCTTGCTTGAGGCTGGCCTAACTATTTTTGTTTTGAAATGATTATTATGCCGTATATATATTTTAGCATGATAGGACCGAGGAAAGAGTTATGATCGGGTACGATTGTTGCTGCCACTGGGCAGGATGCTGAAGGAAAAGTTGTACCTCCTAGAGGGTTTCCACCACCCCCACCTATTCAACTTGAGGGAGTGGAACAAGTACCACCTACGTCGGCTGGGCCAGGGATGGGCGATATAGAACCGTTAATACAGGCCATGACCAGTGCTTTTCAGGCAGCAGTTGTGGGTGTTCGTATGCCAGTACCACCGGTTGAGAGGCAAAGTTTCCCTCTTGAGCGTCTTCGTAGATTGAATGGAGTTGAGTTACGAGGTTTGTTACCTAAGGCATTCGAGGGTTGGTTGGCCAGTACTGAGAGGATACTGGCCAGACGGGGTGCACCGATGCTCATAAACCGGATTGTGTTGTTTCTCTGTTCCAGGGTGATGCTTATGTATGGTGGACTACCACGATATCCAGTATGACGACTGAGGATGTGACCTGGGAGTTCTTCTACGGGGTATTTCGAAAGAAGTTTTTGGGAGTCTAATATTAGGACGAGAAGAAATGTGAGTTTATGGCTTTAGTACAAGGCAGTATGTCTGTTGCGGAGTACGAGGTGCAGTTCATGAGGTTGAGTCAGTATGCACCTGAGTTGGTTCCTGATGAGCGTACTCGATGTGATCGTTTCCGGTATGGGCTTGTGTAGGATGTTAAGAAATACATGCTTGCTGCTGATTACACCGACTTTGATATGTTGGTTTCGCGAGCCAAGGATGTGCAGCAAAATTTGGGTTTGGCTCCTGGATCGCGAGGTTCTAGCTCGGGTAAGAGAGCTGTTGATTTGTGTTATAGTGGTGGTCAGGCCAATAGACACCGTGATAGGAGATTTCGCCCAGAGCCGAGGCATTGTGGAGGTGTTATGGGAAGTGAAGTGTAGGGGCAGGGTGCCCAGGTTAGAACCCCGTTTAGCGCTTGTTGGGTTTGTGGATCCCAAGATCATTTGAGGCGAGATTGCCCGCGTTTGGCCAGGGAGGGCCAGACACCTGCACTTGTAGTGGCTAACGCTTGTTGGAGTTGTGGGTCAGGCGACCATCAGAGGCATGATTGTCTGTTGTTGGCTCGAAGTGGGTAGTGTGTTGTACCTGTTGTTGCTCCGCAACGGGGTCATGGTCGTGGCCGCAAACCGTTTCAGCATCGAGATGGTGGGCAGAGGTCTGTGGCTCATACTGTTTCTATTCAGCCTGAGGGAGGTGGACCGGCTAGGGTGTATGCGCACCGCGAGGGTCGTAATGACACTGATGTGATTGCAGGTACTTTTACCCTACAGTCTTTGTCGTTGTATTCGTTGGTTGATTCTAGTTATACTCATTCATACATTTTGAGTGAGCATGCTGAGTTGCTTGATATATCTGTTAAAATTCTTAATGTGGGTGTTAGAGTGACTAGTTCTCTTGGGGAGACAGTCGTGGTTAAGAGGTTGTATTATAGGTGTCTGCTGATGGTTCAGGGACATGTGTTTGCTGTGAACTTGATAGAATTATCATTCCCTGGTTTTGATGTGATTTTGGGTATAGATTGGTTAACCGAACATCAGACTGTGGTGGATTTCGAGACCAAGCGAATATCCTTGAGGTTTTTCGATGATTATGAGGTGGTGGTTGTTGGTGAGAATGCCAAGTTTTTGTCGAATGTTGTTTAGGCTTTGGAAGCAAGTTGAATGTTGGGTTCGGGATGTCAGGCTTATTTGGCCTATGTTATGAATCCTGGATCAAAAGAGTTGAGGGTGTAGGATGTTCGCACCGTATGTGAGTTTTAAGGTGTTCTTCCGGAGGAATTACCAGGGTTTCCACCTGACCTTGAGATTGAATTTGGCATTAAGGTCTTTGCAGGTACGGTACCGATATCTATTGCTCCATACCACATAGATTCGAAGGAATTGAAAGAGTTGAAAACGCAGTTGCAGGAGTTGTTTGACCGTGGATTCATTAGACTCAGTATCTCACTAAGGGAAGCGCCGGTGCTATTTGTTAAGAAGAAAGATGGTACGTTGTGGATGTGTATAGATTACAGGCAGCCGAATAAGTTGACAATAAAGAACAAGTATCCCTTGCCGTAGATAGATGACATGTTTGATCAGTTCAGGGGAGCCTTAGTGTTTTCCAAGATAGATTTGAGGTCCGGGTACTACCAGTTAAAGGTGAAGGAGGTGGATGTGCCCAAAACAGCCTTTCGTACGAGGTACGGGTATTACGAATTTCTGGTGATGCCGTTTGGTTTGACCAATGCACCAACTGCTTTCATGGATATGATGAACTGAGTGTTTCATGAGTTTTTGAACCAGTTTATGGTTGTGTTTATCGATGATATCCTTGTGTACTCCCGTACCGAGGGGGATCATGATAGCCATTTGCAGATTGTGCTTCAGAGGTTAGTAGAGAATCAGTTATATGCCAAGTTAAGAAAATGTGATTTTTGGCTTAGGGAAGTTATGTTTCTTAGGCATGTTGTGTCAGTCGAGGGAATTTTTGTCGATCCGCATAAGGTTGAGGCCGTAATGAGTTGGAAGGAGCCCAAATCTGTGATGGAGGTTAGGAGTTTCCTTGGTTTGGCGGGTTACTATCGAAGGTTTATGGAAGGGTTCTCTAGTTTGGTAGCTCCATTCACAAAGTTTCTATAGAAGAATGTTCAGTTTGAGTGGACATGAGATAGGAAGCAAGCATTTGAAAGGTTGAAGAAAGCTTTGACACGAGCTCCAGTCTTGGTTCAACCAGAATCGAGGAAGGAGTTTTTTGTTTATAGTGATGCATCGTATGTTGAGCTTGTTTTTGTGTTGATGCAGGAGGGAAGGTAGTGGTGTATGCATCTAGGCAGTTGAAGGTGCATGAACGTAACTACCCTACTCACGATCTTGATCTTGCAGCGGTTGTGTTTGCCTTGAAGATTTTGAGGCATTATCTTTATGGTGAGAAATGTGTGGTTTTTTCGGATCATAAGAGTTTGAAATATCTGATGACACAGAAAGAGCTGAATCTTAGGCAACGTAGATGGTTGGAGTTGCTTAAGGATTATGATCTGACCATTGAGTATCATCCGGGGAAAGCCAATGTTGTGGCGGATGCTTTGAGTAGAAAAGCGGCTATGAAGTTGAGAGCCATGTTCTCTCGGTTGAGTATGATGAATGACGAGGGTTTGTTGGCTGAGTTGTAGGTGAAGCCGTCCTTGACATAGATGATTAAAGAGAAGCAATCGTATGATGGGAGTTTGGTACCTCATGTTGAAGATATCAGGGATAGGAATCCTACGGATTTTCATTTCAATGATGATGGGGTGCTGTGCTTTAAAGGTCGAATAGTGGCGCCTGAAGATGAGGAGTTGAGGTGTATTATTTTGAATAAGGCCCATACTAGTCCTTCTGCTATGTATCCCGGTAGCACTAAAATGTATCGGAGGTTGAAGGAGGAGTACTATTGGGTTGGACTAAAGAAAGATGTGGCTGATTTCGTTGCTCGGTGTATGGTTTGTTAGCGGGTAAAGGCTAAGCATTAGTTTCCTTCCGAGTTGTTGCAACCGTTGAGGATATCGAAATAGAAGTGCGAAAGAATCACCATGGATTTTGTGTTTGGGCTGCCTTTGATGCCGACCAAAAAGGATTCCATTTGGGTGATTGTGGATCGGTTTACGAAGTGTGCGCATTTTGTGCCAGTGCATACTACGTACACCTTGGACGAGTTTGCTGAATTGTACATCTCTGAGATTGTGCGTTTGCATAGAGTGCCCAAATCTATATTTTCGGATAGGGATCCGCGGTTCACCGCAAGGTTTTGGGTGAGTTTGCATCGTGCTTTGGGAACCCGGTTGAGTTTCAGTACCTCGTATCATCCTTAGACGGATAGCCAGTCGGAGCGCGTGATTCAGATTCTCGAGGATATGCTTAGGTGTTATGTTATTGAGTACCAGGGAACATGGGAGAAGCAATTGCCGTTGGTGGAGTTTGCTTACAATAATAGTTATCATGCTAACATACAGATGGCACCCTATGAGGCGTTGTATTGCAGGAAATGTCGTACGCCCGTGTGTTGGGCAAAAGCAGGGGAAAAGTTTGTGTCGATGCCCAATGTTTTGAAAGGCACAACGAAAAAGTAAAGTTGGTATGTGAGTGCTTAAAAGCAGCTGCAAATCGCTAGAAATCCTATGCGTATTTGAAGCGTAGGGATATAGAGTACGATGTGGGAGATAAAGTGTTTTTGAAAGTGTATCCTTGGAAAAAAGTGTTGCGATTTAGGCGAAAAGGGAAGCTTAGCCCGAGGTTCATTGGACCTTACGAGGTTATTGAGCGTGTGGGTCCTGTTGCGTATCATATGAGGCTACCTCCGGAGTTGGGAAAGATTTATAATGTGTTCCACGTTTCGGTGTTGCGGAGTTATAGGTCGGATCCATCGCATGTCATGCCGGTGGAGGAGATTGAGTTGAGACCGGACCTATCTTACGATGAGGAACCGGTAGAGGTTCTTGATACCAGCAGTAAGGTGCTACGTGACAAGACAATAGAGCTTGTTAAGGTGATGTAGAGGCACTGCAGTGTTGAGGAGGCCACGTGGGAACGCAAGTCGGACATGTTGAAATAGTTTTTGTACCTATTTCCTCCAGATAAATTTCAGGGACGAAATTTCTTAAGTAGGGGAAAGTTGTAACGCCCTGGTTTTAGGGCTTAGCGATTTGGTGGTTTATTAGACGGTTCGGTGGACTGGAGTAGGGATTCGAGTCGATTTTGGGACCGTATATTTTTCGGTAAGATAAAAATGTGGAAAAAATAGTTAAAAATCATCTTTTAATATATATTGATTTTTGGTGGAATAAATTTTGTAAAATGGAATTTGGAAATATGACATTTTGGTTAGTGACCAAAATGCGATTTTTGAAAATTATTTTAAAGTGACTAAAATGAAAAGGGTTAAATTCTTAGAATCCTTAAGGAGCTAAATTACCAAGTTTTTGCTGGTGGTTTCTCCCTTCAATTAAATCATTTTAAACATGTGTTTTAAAGGTGGTTTAAGAGGGATTAAAATATCTAAGTTAGTTATTAGCTTTTAAAGAAAATTTATGTAACTTTTTCCTAAACCTTTTCTCTCAACTTCTTTTCTACCAAACAATCAGAATTTCATCAAAATCCAGAGGTGAGAGATTCTTTTCACTCATATAATTGATTTTAACTTGATTCTTTAACTTTGTTTTGCAAAATCTCATTGAAATCTTATGTTTTCTTAGCTTTTCACAATCAATTGAGGGAGAAACTTCACAATAAGGTCCGAGATATCCTCTATTGTATGGTTCTTTATTGAAATTCTGAAGCATTTGATCCTTGTTTTTGTGTTTCTAATCTGATTTTGATGGTTTTTAATGTTTAATTGAGTTATTTGGGGAAAATGAGTAATTCACGGTTTGGATCTAATTTCCAGTAATTAATGATGCTTTGATTTATATTTTGGATGTTTAATAATGTTGATAAGTGATTTTTATCAATGGAACCCTGAAACTTAAGAATCTTTATTTGTTTAGGTTGTTAGTTTTGAGGTTTTGTGGTGTTTCAATGGTTGTAAGGTTGCTGGAGGTGGTAGGTTGATTTGGATCTATGTTTAGATGTGTTTTGATGTTGAAAGTGATGTTAGTTTGATAGATGTTGGCTGGGTTGTGAATCAAAGTGTTTTGGTTATGTTTTCGGTTATTGTGGAGGGTTAATTGTGAAGGTTTTGTGGGAATCCGAGAAGGATTGTAGTTGTTGTGTTTAGAATGCATTATGATGCATTAATCCTCTATTTTTTGTGGTAAAAAAATAGGGGAGGTTGCTCCGAAAGTGATTGGAGAAGCGTTGAGGTTTTGGATACTTGATTTCTAGTCGGCAAATCAAGGTTTCGCATATTGGTGAGTGAAAACGTGGTTTAAAGTATTTTAATGTTATGGGAACATAGTTTTGGGAGTTAAGGTTGAGCTTGAAACGCTTACCTAGACTCGAAAGTAAGTATAAAGTGGTTTTACACTCTCGGTCGTGCTAAGTTGAAATGATTTTATGCATTTGTTTTGATTACATGTTACCTACTGTTAAGCATGTTTTAAAGTATTTGATATACTGTTTTTAAGCATGTTTTGCTAAGGGATGCACATGGTAAGTGATCCTATAAGTATGGTTTATACTTGTGGTTTAAAGCATGTTTGTTGTTTTGGATAAAAGGCATGGTATAATGCTTGGTTAAAACAGTGAGGTAAATGTTAAATGGCTAATTATATTGGCAAGTGATGTGGTTTTAAAATTGTTATCGGATATAGTTGGTCGGCCATAGGATTGAGTGCACTGTAAATAAGTCGCCTTGGATGTTGAGGGGTTTATACGGCGTACCGAATACTCCATCCAAGTAACCTAATGGTTGAGGGGTTATATGGTACCGAAAACTCCCGTTAGTGGGTTAAGCATCTAACCGATGAAAAGGGTGGTGTCCCCGTGGGTTGTTAATGTACCCAGTTATTAATGCCCCGCGATTGTGATTGTATCTCTATTCCGGTTGAGATGGCTTGAAGTGTTGGGTTAACACTTGTTGAATACGTGTATCCGATGAACTCTTTTGTTATTGGACTTGTTTAATGATCACTTGTAAGCCAATATAATTGTTAATGTATCATTGAAATGGTTATGTTGTATAATGTGATTTATAAACGTTTCTCCTTGAGCTTTGCATTTGGTAGTAATGCATGGGAAGGCTTAAGTAGAAGGTTACCAATGTGACTTGCCGTTGATTAATGATACATGTAGCATATGGTTTAATATGCTTGTTTTAATGATGTAAAGTGCATTTTTAAAAAAGGCTTGATGTTTTAAAGGATGACATTAAGTAAATGGTTTAAAATGCATTGATGGCGTTTTGTTATGAGCATTCCTCACTAATCCTTGTGTGCTTACCCTCTCTTTGTCCATCAATGCAGAGAATTAAAGTCCCGGAAGGCAACATGAAGCAAGGGGATATTGGCAAGACTGGTTTCCAAAGTATGTTAGAGGCTAGACTATAATGAATAAGGGCAATGGGGTACTTGTTGTGTTTTGGGAGATGTTTTGTGGAAATTCCTGTTTGAGCATGTTTCATTAGTTGCTCTTAAGTTGTAAATGGCCTTAAACGTTTGGTTTTGGTGCTGGTTTATCTTCTGATATGCTGGTTGGTTGCAAAGTTAGGAAGCATGCCTATAGATTTCCTTTTGATGCATGAAGCCTTGTTGTGTTGTTAGAATTGAGACGCTAGTTGGCTTGTGATATGTTTAGCATGTTGGTATTGTGTTTTAAGCATGTTGGTTTGATTTGAGTATGCTTTTGGGATGAAAAACCGGCCAAAATGTGACATTATAGGCCAGGCGTATCGATACGCGAGGGACCATATCGGTACGGCTAGGCATTTTTAGGCTTGAAGGATCGGTACGAGGGCTGGCATTTCGATACGCCTAGGCAAATTTGGCCTGGCGTACCGATACAGATATGGGCATTTCGGTACGTGTTTTAGCCTCTGGAATTCTCTTTTTTAACTCGAACTAGTGTATCGGAACACCAGAAGAGCCGTATCGGTACGGTTGGCAATATTTCAAAAGTTAGGTATTTCAGTTAGGCGTATCGATACGGTATGCTGATGTACCAAAACGGGGTGATTCAAACCATATCGATACGGCCTTGCCTGTATCGGTACGGATGGCTGTTATTTCTTTTAATGTCACTTTGGGGCAGTTTTGTCATCTTTACATTCTAGTCCCTGAATCTTGTCAATGCAATTGTATGTGTTAGAATGATTGGATTGATCTAAAATTTGAAATGAAAGATTGGAACCTGACTAATTAAAGGTTGGTAACTTAAAAGTGAGCTTTAATCTTGAAATTATTTATATTTGCAATTTGGTCCCTAAATTGTAATTATGATCAATTGGATGTCAAATTTACGCCCGATTGAGTTAGGGTTACGCTTGATGTCTCCATGAACATGTAGGGTTAATAATTCGCATCTAGATAAGATAAAAAGGAAAAAAATGGATAGGGTTTTGTTGTAACTCTTCGGTTTGCTACGACAAACCTAATGTAGCCTTCTTGGTTCGGTTGGGCGTCTAGGCCGGGTCAAGGGGTTTACAGTTGTAGCTTGATCGACAAACCTAACCCAGATCATGCCTCTTCATTAGAGTCATAGCTTGAACGCCACAAATTCCTCAGATCATACCTCTTCGTCAGAGTCATAGCTTGATCGCCACTAACTCAAATCATGTTCTTCTAGCTTGATCACCACTAACTCTTCAAATCATGCCTTTTCGTCAGAGTTGTAGCTTGATCACAATCAAATCACCGGATCATACCTCTTCGTTGAAGTCGTAGCTTGATCTAATCCAATCTCCTGATCTTGTCTCGTTGTCGGTGGTGTAGTAGATCACCCATATTCAAACATCTCTTTACCACATCTCTTTTAATTTTATAGTTTTAAATAAAATTAAAAGAGATGAAGTAGATGTGTCGACCAGATCTTGACTCTCCGTCAGTGGTGTAGTGGGTCAACATACGAGTTCTATTTCTCTAGAAGCTGGAAGATAGTTCAGTTAGAGTTAAGAGAAGAGTTGTGCCAAAATGAGTGTTCCAGCTAGGCCGGACAAAAATGGTTCTTTTAGTCTTTGTTTTATTGTTGTTTCAGAAAAATGAGCAAAGAGGGGTAGTTATAATCACCATTTTTATCCGACCTCAATTCGAATAAACGAGTTAAAATTAAAATCCAAAAAATATTTAGCTCAAAACACTAAAAAAATAATAATCCAAAAATATCAGATTAAATTATCCAAAACAAATAGTCCAAAAATCCATATTCATTAAGAGTCCATTTACAAAAAATCAATTACCCAAATTACACATCCAAACCAGCCCAGTATCCTAAATCCAACTACCCAAAAGTCATGTTTGCCCATAATCGAGCCCAACACCCACTAAATCGACCCAACCCAGCTACCCATTTCCAAAACTCGGCTAACCCAAATACCCCAAAACCTAGCCCTAATTTCCTAACACCTAACCCCTCAACTACCCTAGCGCCAACCCCTCAAATTCCAACAACTCTTCGACCTGTTCACATTTTGCCACATCGGCCGCTACGTAGGAGCCATGTCAACGCAGTACACTCTACTCCAACTCCACAATAGCACCAGCATGCATGCTTCCTCTCTGTACTCTCTACATCCGGCCAGGAAAGGACTGGTCCCTCCTGTAATAGATGCATGCAAACAAAAACCAAACATCAACACCAGAATATCAGCGTTGGCAGCCAATTTTTTTATTTCTTTTAATCTCTCTAAAAACGGCTATAAAAAGCCCAACTGCAAATCATGTAACCCAGATGAGTTGTTTAAAAAATCAATACAAAACAAAAATTCCAAACTATTTTTGGCTTTTTAATATAAAACGCAATAAGGAAGGTTTTAGAGTTACCTTCAGAGGCGGTTACCCGTCGCTGCCATTGTTGTAATGCCGTTAGGGCTTCCAACTGTCTCAAGCCTTCAAAGGTTTCCCGAGTTTTTAAAAAAGGATGAGAGTTGTTAAAGGGTTTAAACCCAGATTTGCCAGAAAAAAGGGGATCTCGGTTTCAAAAAGGGATCTAGGCTTTTTTAAAACAAATCAAAAAAAAGAGTTTTTTAAATCTCTTTAGATTAAGATTTTGAAAAAAAAGGAGTAGTTTTTAGGGCCGTCGGCTAGCGGTGGCCGAGGAAGTGGCGCACGGTGGTTCGGCCACCGGTTTTTGGAAAATGTGGAAAAGGGGGGAGAGCTGGCAGAGAGCATTTCTGTTTTTTATAATCAGTTAAAGTGTTTTTAAAAGATTTTTGTCTTTTATACTTAGTCCCGATTTAAATTGGGTTTAATATCCTCTTAAGGACCTCCGCCCCACCTAAATCACCCCTCAAGTCCTTCTGTTTTTTAATATCCCCTGCAGTCCTTTCATTTTTTCAAACTTTTTCAATCTCGTCATTGGTCTGATTTTAATCCAATTTCAAAGGGCAAATTTCCATTTTGGTCCTCCGAGATCTTTCCCTCTTTTAAGCTTATCATGGGTTAATACTCGTTCCAGTCCCTTCTCTTTTTTTTCGTTTTAATCTCATCATTTTGTTTATTCATCCTCTTCCGAATTTGTCCCCTTTGTTTGCTGTTTTTTTACATTTCGATCCTTTTTTATATTATGTTTATATATATTATTATGTTATATATATTATATAATCTCCTATACTATATGTATTATGTACGTATGTTATTATATTTATACTTTATATTATATGTAGTATATATTATATTTATATAGTACTTATTATATGTATATATGGTATTTTAGCTTATTATGTATATATATTTATGTGTCATATTATATATGTAATATAGTATTATGTATTATATTATAGTATGATGCTTATTATATTTATATTTATATGTGCTATTTAATCTCGTTTGAATCGGCCTTACGGTAACCCGTAACGGGGGATGACTCGTATTATTATGGCACGTTTAGTGTAGCCAACTAACACCTAACATTTTAAATTCCTGCATTTATTTTCCCGTATTTAATTTTCTTAATTTAATGTCTCTTATTTCATTTTCTCGCAATTTTATTTTCCCGCCTTTACTTTATCGCATTTATTTTTCTCGTATTTGTTTTACGCTCTTTTATTTGATCCGGTCTTTTTTCGAATATTTCAATTTCCACATTTCCTTTACGTTTGATCTTGTCCTTTTCCGGATTCTTTTTAATTTATGCCTTTATTTATGTTTTCATTTCATGTACATACATTTATTTTTGCTTTATTTCGTTGCATTCGATTCATCTAAATGTTAATGCGGTGCCCTTTTAGTCGATAGTAAATATGGCCAGTACCAGACGAAGTGGTTGTGGTCTTTTCGTTTATTATCAAATAACGGTGCCATTAAAATTTACTCGTATTTTTAAACGGATTTTAAATTAATTTAAAATTTGAACTCAAATTTCCAATTAAAGGCAAATTGTATTCAACTAGACACCAATTTTAGGCGTTGTGGAGGTGCTAATCCTTGCACATTCGTAACCGACTCCCGGACCCTTTTTCAAAGAATCTTTAATTTTATTTTTGGTGTCTTATCTACCTTTAAAAAATAATCGGTGGCGACTCCAGTCCTTATTATTTCAAAAAATCAAATTTCCAAAAAAATCCCCAAAAAATCAAATTTCAAAAATATTTCAAAAAAAACAACAACAACAAAACTTTCAAAACAATCAAACCAGAAACAAAAAATTATTTATTATATCTTTTAGCGATTTCAAAAAGGAGGTTGTTACAAATATTAGTTTTCAATTACTATTTTTTTGTTTTTGCTTATTCTGGATGTCATAAGAAATTATCACTTATTCAACAACTAAAACTTTATTTTACTCAATTAAGTCTTGTTCAAAACTTACGGTTAATATGAGTTTTTCTCTTCTAACAAATCTTTTATTAATATTTTTAATACACAAGTGTTATTCAACACAATACTCCTCTTTCACATATGATGTACTAAACGAGGCGTTAAATCACACTGCCCATAACTTCTTTTGCAAATTATCTATAGTGAATGCAAATATAATATACATTTCATAGATTAATGTGCTGAAATTCAAATATAAAAATATATGAGATATTTAATATTTTTATAAGAAAATAGCACTAATAAATAAACGAGCCCATAAATGAGTTTGTTCGTGAACATAGACAAATCGAACACACATTTGTTCCTATTCATTCATTAAACAAACATAAAAAAATTGTTCATACACAATTATTTTATTTAATAAACAAATATTATACGAACAATTTATTGAATATTCTGTTCATTTACACTCATATTGAAAGAGTAGGATTTATCGAGTAATCTTATCATATCCAAACTTATAAAATAAATAAATAAATATAAACCCCAGTAGAAACCAATATAATGTTTTAGGTTGGGTCAACCGTTTTGGATGTCGAAGCAGAAGGAATATTATATGGAAGTGTCAGCCGGGAAAGCAACAACATGCATACTTATAAAAAAAGTTTTTTTTTACACTGACAATCAAACTTTTCAACTCACATGTAGAGTTTAAGAACAATTTTACGTTTCACTTTTTTTATTGAAATATGATATATGATTCATTTCTCTTTTGTATTTAATAAAAAAAACACTTCATTTTTATGAGAGAGAGAGGGCTTGTTTTGGATTAAATCTCTGATTTGATGTTAATAGAGACTAAAATGATATTCTTTGTTAGTACGATATATGTTTGGTTAAAAACTTCAATTTTTTGAACTACACCATAAAGAGTATATATATCATCCATTCAAACCTACTTAAGAAATCTAAACACTTCGTTAATAGTTCATAAAAATATTTTTAAAATTATTTAAAGGTTTGTATGACCTTGTTAATTCTGTTCAAGAATAAAAAAAAAATCTTCATTAATATGTACAAATTAGATTATTTCTTATTAGAACATTAATATGAATGAAACAAAGATATTATGTAGAAGTTAATTTGGTGGTAAAAATCTTGTGTGTGCCAAACATTAATTTAGATAACATATCTAATAAATAGTATCATGTAATCATACTATAATATTAAAAAATATTTTGTTTAGACACATTTAGACGTAATTTGGGTGGTAATAAAACTCAGCTAATTAGAAATGGACTCAAATAGCATAACTTTTTTTCATGTCATTCATATCTATTAAAACCACGCCATTCATGGTTTCAACCGATAAAAACAATTTGTTTCATTAATTTTTTTCATGTCATCTTTTTATTAAGTGAATCTTCATTCATATTTAATCTAAATCAAATTAAAAAAACAGTTTTATCAAGTAAAGATTCATTTGGTAGAAAGATGACATGAAAAAAATTAATGAAGTAGTTGCTTTTTATTGGTTGGGACCATGTAGGGGTGAACAAAACTCGACTCGAGGCAAAAAAACTCGATTTGTCTTGACTCGACTCAAAATTACATAAACTCGACTCGAAAAAATTTCAAATAAAGTTTGAGCTGTAAAATGAGTATTCGAATAACTAAATTTTTTTAATAATTAGTGGATTAATTTTAAGTTCGAGTTGAGTCCCTCAATTTTTCCTGATATATATGTATAAAGATATGAAGAAATATATGCCACATATGAAATGTATGCATATCGTATATGATTAGAGAAAGTCGTTTAAATTGGAATAAAACCGTACTATAACATGATAAATAATTACAATTAAATTTGTATAGGAGCTCGAACTCGGCTCGAATCGAAAAAATTTTCAAATAAAGTTTGAGTTGTAAAATATAACGCGTCAACTCGAATAACTCAAAATTTTTTTACTGGACTTGATCGAACGCTCACCTCTAAGACCATGGATGACGTGATAAGGAGGGTGCATGATATAATTTAATGGAGATTGAGGAATAGTTGCTCCATGGTAAGTGCAGCACCAATAATGGGCTATGAATGATCAAAGAAGCAGCAACCATTGCTTACTCGTGTTATTGTAAGGGTTGTGCAAATAATTGGTACAAGTTTCACTCTGAAAGAACATAAAATTTTGGGGATTCAAAAAATTAAGGCATTTGAATCAAGATAAGGGAAATGGGTACCAAATTATTTTCCTCATTATACTATACAATGTACAGAGTCCATGGGTGTCAACCTATACTCCTTTTTTGGGTAAGTGAAAGGCCTTAAATTTAACTAAATGTTTGGCTTCCAAGTTGCATATAGTACCTTCCATTTGTGTGTATATGCACCAACATATTTTGTGTTGGAAAAACAAAGTAAAAATCATTGCTTTTGTTTATTAAGATGTGAATTGGCTTTTAAAAACACACATAACGCGATGAAATCCGAATACCGTGTCGTTCCGTTCAAACTTAGACTCATGGGTGCCAATGTTTGATAAGAAAACAACTAAAAACTATATGCAACACAAGGCCAAGTACTGATCTTGGACTCGTTGAAACAATTCTTAAGCTCGACGGGTTTTAAGAGAAACAAATGGAGTTGTCACCTATCTTTTAATTGAGGTGAGATTGGATCACTTAAACAATAAATTATCTTAATAAAAAATCATTTCTATTTATTAAAATAATAATTTTTGATCCACAAAATACGAAAATTGGTTCGAGAGTCAGTTACATATGGGGAAGAACTAACACCTCACAACGCCATAAAATTGGTATCTAATCGATTGTATATTGTCTTAATATTAGAATTTGCAAGCTTGAGATAAATTTAAATTATGATATGTTTACGATTGCAAATTTATTTTAAAGAAACAAATTGTATTTGAAAACAAACTCTCATTTTTCAGCCTTTGAAATCTTAATTTTGAGAAGGATATCCCTCTATTTCAAAAAGTAAACGAAAATTGTCGTAAGATTTTTATTCGAAAAGTAAAATATGCGAGGGAAGTTGAGCCAATCAAGCAAAATGAAAGTATAGATATAAAATGCAAGTTTTAAAGATCATTCAAAACTTCAATCTCCTATCAAAGGATGTGGTGATTTTGCTAACAAAGGCTTCTTAGGGTACTAAGGATCTAAAGAAATCTTGACACCAATGAAGTAAGTAGTACCGGTAAAGGAAAGTAAAGTTTTTATATATCATACTAACACAAGAAAGCAACAAGATGTTAGAAAGCATATTAAGAATAAAAAAAAGGTGAAAAAGGAAACTAAGGCTAAGAATAAATGAAAACGGTATAAAAACCACAAAACAAAACCTTAGAATGCCCAAATCTGATACCAAATGATGAAAGCATGATGTTTATGGTTCAGCAGAATGAATCGTAACATTCAAGTTACGGATTTCTTTAAAGGCTCTAGACTTTTCTAGAGGAGATTTTTGTTAGATTCAAGAAGATGAAGAATAAATCTAAAATATAGGTAATAATAAAAAGATTAGCTAAGAAATAAAAAAAATAAAGTTAAAATCTTGAAATTAAAGATAACTCAAGAAACTCAAAAAGGAAAAAAAATAAAGAATAAAAAATAGAATGAAAAGAATGAATATTGATTGATATGAAATCAAGAATGGATAGTTGTGTTGAATGGATGGCATGTAGATTAGTGTCCTAGGAACCCTTTAAATCACATTTGATCTAGCAAACTCAATCAAAGGCTCTAATCGACATTCTAAGACTTGGCTATCTTGGCAAATCAAAGCGTGAAGAACGAATCAACAACAATCTATAGAGAAGATTGTGTTGAAACACTTTTAAAAAGCACAAGAAAAACTATCTTGCAAAAAAACACAAAGAGTATCTTTATTGAATGAACTCAAAAAGTATCTTTTTTACAAAGGAGAGAAGCCTATTTATAGGCTAAGAAAATCCTAAAACTAAGAAATTACAAATAATTGTTTTTTGAACTAAACTATAAAAGTAATAAAATAAATTTTAATTTATCTAAATCTCTTAATAGAATAGAATAAATGAAAATCTAATCCTAAATCATCTAAAATACACAATTAAAAGTCATGAGTTGAATAAATAATCAATAAAAATATTAAAAACTCATAATTATTTAAAAAAATCTTGGATTTAGCTTTATGAAAATTTTTATTGCACTGTTTTTTGCTAAAATAGATGTATATTGAGTTTTCGATGTTTGATTGAGGCATTTCAAGATGCGTCAGAAATGTAACTAATAGATGATGGTCTTTTGGTAAGAATATATCTCAATCCAAAATATGTCTAGATTCCATAAAAGTTGTCACAAGTCAATTGATATTCTAGCCTTCAAAATAGCTTCAATGTCTTGTCTAAAATGTGTATTTTGACACCTCTCATCCTAGTATCACCCATTGTCATATATAGGTATATGTTACTTATTTACAAAGGAAACTTGCATAGAAAGTAATTCTACTCAACAAAAGTTCCCTGCTTTCAATTAATGTAAAGTAAAAGAAATCACCTAAAAGTAAGATTCTTGCTTTAAATTAAATCTTAAAAGAATTTGAGTCACAACTCAAAAAAAATCTCCATCTTGACACAAATTCTTTATCTAATAATACATCTCCACCTTTTCTACAAACCCCTTCAAAAGGTAGTCTTTAGCAATGAGCTATGAGCAAGTTCAGGCAATGCTCAAACTTGATTGTAGGATATGGAATAATTTTTTTTTTAAATACGGAGGACCATAATAAATATGTGAAGTTGATGTATAGAATCAAATTGTAGCCTTTAGCCACTAGTCTTGCCTTGTTCTCAGTTCTTGGAGTCTCTTCTTTCTTCTAAAATATCTATTTACGATGAACAAACCTTTTATGATTAGGAAGCCTCAATCGATTTCGTGTACTTTTCTAGTGCACTGATTCTATATACTCTTGCGCAACAAACATTTGTTTGCTTACATCTTTGAAACGATCTGCCTCAATTTAAGCTGATGAATTTCGACTTGCAGCTATATCCTCCGACGCGTTCAATGCATATGTCACTAGATCAACGTCTGAATATCTATAAGGACCTCTGATATCCCTTCTAGGTCTGTCCACTGTAATAGAATATTGTGATTCTATCTTTGGTGGAGGAGTCTGGCCCTGTCCTACTGTATTATCCTTTGGAGATGACTCTCTTAAATATTGTGTCTCTAACCTATCATTGAATCTGTCCAAAGTGAGAATGTGATAAAGATGACTGTTTTTGGAGAGTTATCATTCGCAAAAAGAATTCTCAACTTTCATTTGTGTTCAGATAGATCCTTAAATCCATAAACCCTTAATTTTACATTGTTAGATGAGTGAAAATGAATAGTTGAGATTAAAACTTTTATAGTAAGGATAATTCACTTTTTTCATATAAATCTCATCATTTCCTACTGATAATCTTATACATCCATTTTCGCTCATCTAACGGTCAAAAAAGGTGTAAAGAAAGTAAACTTTCACATTGTGTCAACGGATCTTACCTCATATGTATGAGATAGAATCCAATTGCACAATTAAGTCTTTTAGTTTTATACCGATTTTCGACCATTTAATGAATATACCTTGATGATTAAGATTAAAAGTAGAAAATAAGGAGCTTTTAAGAAAAAAAGAAGTGAATAATCCCGACTATAAATTTATAATCATTAAGTGTTTAATATCAATGAAAAACTCTCCAATTTTTACACTATGTAAATGGATATATATATATATATATATATATATATTCTACTTATATAGTGTGAAAATTTAAAAGTTTGACATTGATTTTAGACCATTGGACTATTGTAAATTTATAGTTGATATTATCCATTTCTCTTTTCCCCTTAAAAATATTTTGTTTTCTACTTTTTAACCTCATCCATCAATTTACACTTATCTAGTAGCAAAAAATCAGTATAAAACTAAAAAGTTCCATATCGTGTAAATGGTTCCTATGCATCTTTAATAAAAAAATTAGAGAGAAAAAAAAGCTAAACTTCCAATTATAAAGAATCGGTCATTCACTTTATTATTTATAAATAGTTTCATTTTATTAAAAAAAATAATTCTTCAATTATTTAATCACAATTTACTAAAATTTGGGTAAACAATTTCACGTGGCAAGCGTAAAAGTAAAGTCCAAAAATAGTATTTAAAAGTTTATAAAATCAGGTAATTTGGAAAATTTCCTCCATTTTATAAATGTTAAACTAAGTAATGAAGAACCAACATGGCAAAAAACTATAAGCCTTGGAACCAGCAGCAAAGATCCGCAAGTGACCATTTTATAAATCGAAGATTAAGAGAGCCGTTTAGGTTGAAGTCCGTGTACACGTGCAAACATGTGTGATATCTAGAAACTCTATATTTTAGCCTAAAGGTCGAGAAATGTATACATAGAAGCTCGTGTTTGTATATTAACACACGTGCTCACACGTGTGCACGAATTCTTAAAAATTGATAAGAACAATTATAAAGAGGGAAAAACAAGTGTACGAAATGTGGATGTATAAAAACGTAGAGTTAATCTCTGAGAAATGAAAACAGTAGCGTTACTCACTAGGTATTGGTAACATTTATACAATACGTAATATAATAATACTTTTTAATTTAATTGTTACTATAAATTGTCGGTTTTAAATGGTTTAAACGTAGAACTATAATTGTTGATTGTTAGCTCGAGAATATGTGAATACAAAGGATTCGATAAAGAAGGCAATGAAAATTTGTACTTTCGTTTTTGGATCCCTTTTCGTTTGTCCCTTGGGGTATTTATATAGTTTTAACTTATGGTTGGTGTCGGTTCTATGTTTGATAGGTTATAATGGGTTTGCAAGGGCATATTCATCTGTCAGTTAATAAAGTTAATTAGTAGACTTAACGGACTACGACAATGATTGATTTTACTTTTTGACAGTGATAAATTTTATTTTTAATAGTGATTTGTGATAGGGAACTCTTCCGAGGTTTTGGACCCCTATAAAAAGGCGTTTAGATCGGCTCCCTACCCAAAAATTAGTAGTCTCCCAGCCTCAGCAGCCACGAGGGCAGACTAGGTTTTTCGTTTACAACATTTAACAGAGTTGATAACAGAAACAACAATATGAGTTGCTATATACTTTAAGTAAGATTAAATATTTAAATTTTAAAATTAGAATAAATTATATTGAAAGGGTCGTTTTTACAACGAACTTTTAGGATACTTGATCTCGAGTAATCAATATATCCAAAAAAAAGTTGATAATAGAAAGGATTATCTTTTTCAACACATATTCTTATAATAAGTCCTTACAATACCTTATTTGAATCAGCCAAATACCGATGATTGAAAAAAAGAAAAAGTTGTTTTTTTCTAGCTAGCTTCATTAATCGGAAGAATGGATTGCACTTACAACACATTAAAATTTTGGTGTGTATATATATAATTGACCAGAGGTGAGAGATGGAAAGAATTAAAAAGCTGAAAAAACGAACGATATACACTTAGTACTTTTTTGTCTTCAAATGTTGCATAATTTCATCAAAACTGTACTCCCAGAGCTCAATATAACTGTACAAACTGCATGGTGTGCATCTTTCTGAGGACCACAATAATTTGCTTAACATATGTAGACTTTCATTTTTTTTTCAATGATAAAAAATTAGTTTTTTCCAAAGTTAATTGAATACTGAATAAAATTTTGATAAACAACAAAAATTCGATTCTCACATGTAATTTTATTTGATGGATATTGTTTTGTTTTACACCTAGGACATGTCGGAAACTCATAAATGGCATTATATTAACAAGAAAACGGATAAAAATTGGCGGAAATAAACCAGTAGTTAGAAAAATAACTCTAAACAATCAACATATGAGTATTTAAACTTGATTAATGTTATAACCAATATACCGAGAACAAACGATAACAGCTAAACAACGAAAATGTTGATCGCAATCAAAGCAATAAAATAAAGAATAACAATATTTACATGGAAAATTCAAACAAAAAACCACGAGTAGAAAATGAAATCTTTCACTATGACGATGGAAAAAAGATTACAGGTAGTTTGTGTCTTGTGTTCACAGAAGTTTAGCTTGCAAATTTCTTAACCATCAAGAAGTCCTCTCTTAATTCACACAATCATGTCATTTTCACTCATATGCCCTAGACGCATATGCCAAAGTCTAGTGACATCTTTAACTGATAAGGCGAATGAAGCAACAACAACAACACCTATACCTGTGGAACCCTGGAGGACATATAATCTGCAAGCCTTCTTCTCTTCTTTCATCATGACGAGGGAACCCTTAATAACCTTCAGAACTCCACCTTCAATAGAGTACCTATACCCTTTTGAGTATAGGGTACATAACAAAAAAAATTGATCGTCAAAAGCCATATGATTCGTTAAAAGGAGAGAATTCATACAGCGAAAACGTAATCGAGCGCCTCGTTAAAAACTTTCCTAAACCTAAATGGAGGAAAAGAGTACGACTCGTTAACGGAATGAAAACCAACCCCAAAAGAAAGCCAAAACACAAGACAAGGACACCCATCACACTATAAATCAAAACCAAACTAGAACTCGTGAAAGCACAACTAGCAGCTAGCTCGATCACCACCCAACAGCCTGCACCACCCAATGCTATATGCATGCTTGAAACAAAGTCCCTCGATTTACACCCTCCTTAGCCAATGCATTGGCTAAGCCAATTGCCTTACGGTAAATATGATGGAAACTAACACTCCCAATGCCAAGGAAATCCCGATCGATACCCCCAAAGACCTCCCACAATCTCCAAGGCCGCTTGTGCAAATGCAATATCCATCCCATCACAATTTTCGAATCTGATTCCACTACAAGACTTCTATTTAACCAACGAAACACAGAAAATAAGGACAACACAAACTCAATTGCGTGTAATTCCACCTCATTCGATTCAATAAACCTGAGAGGACTAGAAAAAAATGCCAAAATCTTCACTTCCTCGTCACACAACACCCCACCAAATCATGCGACCCCTATTTAGCCCGAGCTAACCCATCAATATTAAACTTCATACGCCACTAGTAGAAGGCTCCCAACGAAACCCCACACGACTAGAGTTCACCATAGAAGCCACACTACACAAGCTCGAACAACTCCACCATAGAGCCTCGCTAATATTCACCCCATCTTTTAAGGTCTTCACCCAATGAAACTAACGCATTTTTGTCAAGAAAAAAATTTCAATGAACGGAAAATGCATTTTGTTGAAAACGAGCTCATTACGAGCCAACCAAACTAATACATGCATTTTAGCCAAAAAGCTAAAGATTTTTTCAAAGTCTGGAATTTAAGCCGAATTGCATCAACTTTTCGAATGGGATCGGGCAATTCTGGGTCTACATGTCTTCTTCAAACACATCCATCTCTCTTATCTTTCCAGCACATCTTGAAACACATCAATCCGACGTCAGGAGCTCAAGTTATGTCTGTTTTAGTGAAGAATGTGCGAGCAAAAATCTCTATATGGATTTATTACGGAAATCATTATTTATTGCTAATTTTCAATAGTTTTATTGATTATTTGTACTTAAATTTAATCTATGATTCTTTATGAAGATATTTAGACGATTTAGGATTAGATTTGTTATTTATTTATTATTTATTTAGTTAGATAAAATATGTTTATTTATTTTATTATTATCTTTACTATTCCTAATTTAAGTTAAACTCTTCATTTGTAGCATATTTAAGGCATATTTTCTTCATTAATAAAATACAACATCATGAATTTTTGAGTTACAAGAACCCTTGGCCATGGGCCATTTTTTATGGTTGATGGATTAACCTTGTTAATTTTTCTATCAAAGCTTTCTTCAAAACGAATCTTCTAGTTTCCGCTAGGGAGGTCGTCTTCACACTCCCGGTTGCCTAATCAATTGCGGTTAGGAGGGTGAGTTAAAGCCTATTATGGTGTTTGCCTAGTCAATTGCGATCAGAGGGTGCTTAGGACAACAACATCTATTTCACCATCATTCATTCATCGAATAGATTCGTGCTATTTGCAGGTGTTGGCCTATTCAATTGACATTAGGAGGATGCCAAGGAAAAATCTATCCAACAACACCACCACCATCAACTATCTTATTTTCTACATAAATATCATGCTTTCGTACCGATTTGTTGAACTTGGAGTTTTGAGATTTTCTCAGATCATGTTAGTGAGTTTGCTAGATTAATTGCGATCTAGAGGGTTCTTAGATTTTGAGGTAATTCGTCGATCCTAGTTTCCGTATTAGTTGGTATCAGAGCCTTGGTTTAAGTGTTTAAAACAATTATCTTTTAATGTTTTTTAGTAGATGGAAAAAAGAGAAAAAATCTAATTTTCTATATAGATATCCTAGTTTTGATTTTTCCATTCTCGAAGACATCTCAAGAGACTTGAAGGTTTTGATAAATAATTCTTAAGATTCGGGACAAATTGTTTTCAACAGGCAAAGAATGATACATGCATGAGAGGACTAAAACAATGCATTTTAGCCTAAAGGTTGAAACTATTTTCTAAGTCTAGAATTTCATCCGACTTGCATCTACTTTTCGGATGAGATTCGGGCAATTCTGTGTCGAAATGTCTTCTTCAAACACATCCTTTATTCTAGTATCTTTCTAATGCATCATCAATTAGACGTCGGGAGCTCAAGTTATATCCGTTTTAGTGAAGACTGTGCGAGCAGAAATCTCTATACAAATTTATTACGGGAATTATTATTTATTACGCATTTTCAATAATTTTATAGATTATTTGTACTTAAATTTGATCTAGGATTCTTTATGAATATATTTAGATGATTTAGGATTATATTTGTTATTTATTTATTAGTTTTTAGGTTAGATAAAATATGTTTATTTATTTATTATTATCTTTATTTTTCCTAATTTAAGTTGAACTCTTCATTTGTAGCCTATTTAAAGACATATTTGCTTCATTAATAAAATACAACATCATAAATTTTTTAGTTATAAAAGCCTTTGGGCATGTGCCATTTTCTTTTCAAGGTTGATGGATTAACTTTGTTAATTTTTCTGTCGAAGCTTTCTACAACAAGAATCTTCTAGTTTCCGTGAGGGAGGTCGTCTTCACACGCCCGATTGCCTAATCAGTTGTGGTTATGATGGTGGGTTAGAGCCTATTATGTTGTTTGCCTAATCAATTGCGATTAAGAGGGTGTCTAGGACAACCACATCTATTTCGCCATCATCCGTTCATCAGAAAGATTCGTGCCGTTTGCAAGTGTTTGCCTATTCAATTGCGATTAGGAGGTGCCTGTAGCGATGTCCCTCTCGCTAAAAAAGGAGTTTTCGAGGTGTTGGTTGTCTTTCGGGTATTAAAATATTTATTCCGTGGGGTTTTAAAAAAACCGTATTTTATTTTAAAAATGGAGTCGCCACCGGCCACTTAGGTAGGCTGGACACCATAAAAACCAGAGATTTTGAAAACTTTGGGTTCGGGAGTCAGTTACGGATGGGGAAGGATTAGCACCCCCACACCTCCCAAAATTGGTACTTTAATAATTACCGCTTTATTAATATTAGACTTTCCAGATTAAAGTGACGATTAATTTAAAATTTGGTTATAAGTGAGAGTAAATTTTAAAGGCCCCGTTATCCGAGAGTAAAAACCCAACCACTATCACTACACCTGATACTGACCCCGTTTACGCTCGGATAAAAAGGCACCGCATGGACAATTTATATATCTTTTATGCAGTCGTAGAGAACGATAACAAAAAAAACATGCATACACATTAACATGGCATTAAGAAAACATAAAAATATAAATAATAATAGGAAGAATAAAGCGCATGAACAAAAAACAACATAATATGTCATGATAATAAAACAAAAATATAAATGTAAATATGCAAAAAGATCACGCTTCCAAAACTAAGTAATTAAATCTAACATGCTTAAACACATACATTAAAATGAACCACAACTACCACACACATGACATATACACATGGCATAACATGATACTAAAATAATAAAACTACATACTAGAATAAAAACTAATATTTAATACTTAACATATGACACAAATTACATGCATAAAATAAAAAACATTGTATATGACAAACAATATCAAACTATCATATAACCTAAGAGGCAAAAATATCAAAAAACTTATGTAAACATACAAACATGACATATAACCTAAACTAAAATGTAGCATATAAGTCAAACATGAATACGACATTAACAAAATAAATTAAAACATAGGAACATGGTATAACACATTTTAATACACAAATTATATGGATATAAATTAACATACTACACAAAACATATACCAACACCAAAAGAACGACATGAACATGCTAAAAACACATAAAAAAGGATAAATATTTAATCATGAAAAAATGACCGAAATGGAATAATAAAAAATAGAAGGCAGATATTAAAAATTGCATTTAGGGATCGAATTAAGAACCAGACAAAACCCATAAGGACTGGAAGTGTAATAAGGGAAGGGGCAAACTCGGACTAAAAAAATGAAAACTCAGAGGGATTAAGCTCGCATTTTCTCTTTTTTTTAAACTGATTTCGATTTAATTTGGGGTTGAATTGGATTGTTTGGCAAACCATGGAGGACCGGGGTTGAAATTATACCAAGGGGCAGATACAAATCGAAAATTGCCAGAATGCGGTGGATTTATGAGGGGATTTGCCCATTTTCTTTTTGTTTCCAATCTATAAAACCAATAATCAGCCCCCTAATTCCACTTTCCTTCATTTTTTTTGAAACCCTAAGAAAGCCCTTTTATTTTCTCTGAAAACCCGAGAAAGAACCACCCCTGCACCGCCGCGCTCACCCGGCCTCTGGCGAGTTCCGTCCGTAATGGCCACCTCCAGCCTTCACCGACCAGAGCCCCGACAACCTTGAACAAAAAAACAAAACCCTTACACTCTTCTTTTGATTAGAAACCCTTGTTTAGAAACCAGAAAGTACTTGTTTAGAAACAAAAAAACTTTCCCCGAAATGGCTTACCCCAAATCGGTTTATCGCCGGTTAGACCATTAGAAAACCAAGGTAAAACATCTATTTTATTTTTATTTTTCCTGCTTTCTTACATAAAATGAAATGAGATGAAAGAGGAAAGAAAGAAGGAAAGGATTACTACTGAAACTTTTTTTTTCAAAACCTTCCCCCCTTTACAGATTACTTGTTTGATACATATATCTCCTTTTTGGTTGGTAGAAACAAAGATGAAATACATTTTTTTCTTGATTCGGTACTGACAAAGTACATTTTTGTGTTTTTTCTCTGTCTTTGCACGTCCGATTTGGTGAGGTGGTTGGTACGGCCAGCATGGGGAGAGTCATGGTGGCGGTGTTCCCTGCCAGACGTGTTCTCGGTCGTTGGATCAGATCTGATCCAACGGCTGAGATGGCTTGAGGAATAGACGATTTAGATGCGCTCTGGTTCGCACAAGATGAAGCCACGTGGCTCTTAGAAGCTGGATGATCGGGCGCATGTCCAACACGCGCGCATGGGAAGTCTGATGGTTCGCGCGTGATCCCACGCGGCCAGTTGGATGATCTACAAGATTCAATCATGGCTGTTGGATCTAGATCTAATCCAAAGGCCCTCCTTTGGCTACTGCAAAAAAGAAAGATAACATATTAGGGTTTTAGTTATAAAATATATTAGGGTTTTCTAATTATGCCATGGGTTTGGCCGGATTGGGCCCAATACATTTACTTTCTTGGGTCTATAAACTTGGATTGGACTGTGGACTGTTATAAAATATTTGGGTTTTATGTTTTGGATTTTATTTTACATTAGTCCAATAATATTAGTATTATTAATAGTAATAGAAATAATAATACGATAGTACATACATACGTGCACACGCATACGTGTAAGATACGAATACACATGCAAACATTAATTAATGTAATATACTAACATATATACATATATAATCATACACGTAATGTACACATACAAATAATGTATAGATAAAATATAAACACGTGTGACACAAATATACTATAATAAATATTAACACATACATAATATGTATAATATGCATGCACTTACACGTATCACACATATTTTACACACACATTAATCACACATATAATATGCATACATACATTAATTATTAAACTAACATAATACTTATACACCGGATAAAAATGAGTGATTACAGTTGCCCCTTTTTGCTTGTTCTTGTGGAACGAGAACAAAGCAAAGACCAAAAGCACTTATTTTTATCTGACTTCCCTGCTCATGACTTCGGAATCACGTGTTCTTCTGGAACTCTCTACTTTTTCTCGGCCGAATCTTTAGGCTCGCAAGTTCTTCCTATATAGAACTTCTCCCCCTTTTGATCTTGGAACTGTAGGTCCTCCCTATATAAAACCTTTCATTCTAAAGTCTTGGGCTACAAGTCCCTCCTATATAGAGCTTTTCACTCTGATACAATAAAGCTTAGAGTCCTTCCTATATATAACGCTTCACCTTCAACGCTGGTTTCTCCTATATAAAACCTTTTGCGCTACGGATGGATTCTTCCGACTGGGAGTTCCTCCTGTATAGAACTGCTAGTCTTCAAACCCTGGAGCCCCCAGTCCTTCCTATATAGAACTTTTAGCTTCTGAAATCTCGGAGCTACGGGTTCTTCCTATATAAAACCTCTCGTTCTAAGACAATGAAGCTCGGAACCCTTCCTATATAGGACTCTTCGCCTTCAACACAACGGGTTTTCCCTCTACAAAACCTTTTGTGTCGTGGGTGAATTACTTCGGCTGGGAGTTCTTTCTATATAGAACTGCTAGTCTTCACCCTGGAGCTGCAAGCTCTTCCTATATAGAACTTTTAGCTTCTGAAGCCTCGGAGCGACCTATTCTTTCTATATAGAACCTCTCGCTGCGAGAACTTGAAAATATAGGCCCTTCCTATATAGAATCTTTATCTTTATATTTGGGATTCACGACAGGATGGCTCCCGATGCTTCTTTGAATTTGTAGATACCTGTCTAGAATAAGAAAAAATGCTATGACAAATAAATTAGCATTCTCCTAATCCTAGGGATGTCTAACTATTCATGATACATGAGTGTCGGTATCTTGGTGGTCCTATTTTAGCCCTTAGTCAATCTCGACTCTACGCTGCTCGCTTTATCCATTTTCATCTTCTTCTAGCGGTGAAACCCCATTTCCCTGTTGGGTTCAACTACTCCAACTTTTCTTTTTTCTAAATTTCTGATTCGGGGTTCTAAAGTGCCTTTCCGGGTTTTCACCTTAGCGATTTTTTCTTGCTCGCTTTCTCCTTTTTTCTTCTTCTAGCGGTGACACCCTATTTCTCTGCCGGGTTCAATCATTCCAACCTTTTTTTTCTGAATTTCTGGTTCGGGGTTCTAAAGTGCCCTTTCGGGTTTTCACCTTAGAGTTTTTTTTAGAAACTCTTCCGAGTTTTCACCGGGGAAATCTCTCTTGTTGTCTCAGATGCTTTCTTTAAACAAGTAGGGCATGTGCCATTGGTCATCTTACCCTGGTGCTCAAAACCTTCTGCTCACCCTGTTTCAACAGACATCATATAGGTAGCTAGAGGGCAAAGTTAACATCGTTTTCTAATCACCTGCATCTTTAAGGTTAGATCACAGTAATGCTCAGAAATCTCTTGTTTATCATAAGCCTATGTTAACTTATTTGCATGATATTAATGGTAAATAACAAGAAGACAAGGAATGAAAGCTAAAAAATATGATTTTATTACGATTATGGATTCGAAACAATTTTGAGAGAGTCATGGAAAACATGAGGAAAAGGAAAAGCCAAACGTGAAATGCAAGACCTCTTAGTATCCACAGTATGAATGATACATGATCCCGTCAACCGGAGTAGAATCTTTGCCTGAAGGTTCTTATTTACGGGGCTCATGAGGACGACTCTTCTCTCAGTAGATACAACCTCTCAATTTATCTGAGCTGCTCTTTACGGTTTTTCGACTCGGATCCTTCCTTTGCTTCAAGATGCCCTACTTCGAGTTTTCGCCCTGAGCTCTCCATTTTTCTTTTTTTTCTTTTTTTCTTTTTTCAAACGTAGTATTTCTTAACAGCATCGGGTTTTACAGGGTTTTTCAGCTCGTCTCCATCCATTTTGGTTAAGATTAAGGCTCCTCCTGAAAAGTCTTTTTAACCACGTATGGCCCTTTCCAGTTGGGAATCCACTTTCCCCGAGAATCTTTCTGAAACGAGAGGATCTTCTTAAGCACAAGATCCCCCTCTCTGAATTCTCTTGGGTGCACCTTCTTGTTGTATGCCCGCATCATTCGTTTTTGGTACATTTGACCATGGCAAACTGCCTTTAGCCTCTTTTCTTCGATAAGATTTAACTGGTCGAGTCTGGCTTGCACCCATTCAGATTCTTCCAATTTTACTTCATTTAGAACCCGAAGCGACTGAATCTCCACCTCAATGGGGAGTACTGCTTCGGTACCATACACTAAATAATAGGGTGTTGCCTCGTCGATGTGTGAATGGATGTCCTATAGGCGAAAAGAGCAAATGGCAACTTTTCGTGCCAATCCTTGTAGGTATCTGTCGTCTTCGCGATGATCTTCTTTATGTTCTTGTTTGCTGCTTCCACTGCCCCGTTCATTTTGGGACGATAGGCTGTTGAATTATGGTGTGTTATCTTGAATTGGTTGCACACATCTGTCATCATTTTGTTATTCAGATTGGAAGCGTTGTCGGTGATGACCCTTTCTGGCAAACCGTATCGACAAATGATCTCTTTCTTTAGGAATTTGTATACCGTCGTCCTTGTGATGTTGGCGTAAGATGTTGCCTCCACCCATTTAGTGAAATAGTCTATGGCGACCAAAATAAAACGATGTCCGTTGGAAGCCTTCGGGTGAATCTGCCCAATGGCGTCCATGCCCCACGTTGCAAAAGGCCACGGAGAATTCATGGTGTGTAAAGGTAACGGAGGAGCGTGAATCTTGTCAGCATAAATTTGGTATTTGTGGCATTTCCTGGCGTAATCGATGCAATATCCCTCCATGGTCGACCAGAAATAGCCATACCTCATAATTTTTCAGGCTATAGACAGCCATTGGCGTGCATCCCACATAGACCGTCATGTACCTTGGCTAAAATCTCCTTCGCCTCCTGGGCATCCACACATCTCAACAATGTCTGATCATGGCCTCTTTTATATAGGACCTCTCCATCCATAATGTATCTTGTTGCCATTTTTTGAGTGTTTTTCTGTCATTGTCATTTGCCCCTTCGGGATACTTTTGAAGCTTGACATATTGCAAGATGTTATAGTACCACGGGTTTCCATCAATCTCTTCCTACACATTACAACAATGAGCCAGCCTTTCAAAAGTTTGCATCTCAATGGGCTTCATTTCTGCCCCCGTGTTTGCTTTGGACATGGAAACCAAGGTTGCCAAGGCGTATGCCATCTGATTTTCTTCTCTGTGAAGGTAATTGAAGCTGATCTTTTCAAACTCCTTGGTGAGCTCTTGGATCGGTTCATAATATTTGACCAGCTTCGAATCCCTGGTTTCCCATTCTCCACGCAACTGGTAAACACTAAGGATGGATCTCCAAATACTCGAAGTTCCTTAATCTTTCTTTCAATAGCTGAGTTCAGTCCCATAACACAGTCTTCATACTCGGCTATATTGTTGGTACAGAAGAATTCTAGTTTGCTGGTGAAGGGATATTAGACATTCTCGGGAGAAATCAGCACGGCCCCTATCCCATGTTCGAGGGCGTTGGAGGCTCCATCAAAGTAATGCTTCCATGAGTTGTTGTCTGAAACCTCTTCCTCAGTTGTAATACACATCAAGTCTTCATCCGAGAAATTAAAGTTCAACGCCTCATAATCGTTCGAAGCACGACTAGCTAGGAAATCCGCTACGGCGCTTCCCTTTAAGGCTTTCTGCTTACACACACAATGTCGAATTCGGATAGGAGCATCTGCCAGCGGGCCATCCTCCCCGTCAGTGCTGGCGCTTCCATTAGGAACTTCAAGGGGTCTAGCTTGGATATCAACCATGTAGTATGGTATAGCATGTACTACCTAAGCCGTTTGGTAGCCCAAACTAAAGTACAACATAGCTTCTGAACTGGCGGGTACCGCGCTTTGCAATCATTGAACTTTCTGCTTAGGTAGTAGATGGCTCGTTCCTTCTTCCCTGACTCATCGTGTTGCCCTAATACGTAACTCATTGAATTCTCAAAGACTGTCAGGTAGAGGATTAAAGGCCTGTCTGGTACCGGCGCGACTAAAATCAGAGCATTTGTCAGGTACCTTTTGATATTCTCTAGGGCTTCTTGACAGTCCTCATCCCACACGCCAGGATTATTCTTTCTAAGTAGTCTGAAGACTGGGTCACACCTATCAGTTAATTGGGAAATGAAATGGGAGATATAATTTAGCCTCCCCAGGAAACCACGAACCTCCTTCTGAGTATGGGGTGGTGAGAGATCTTGGATGGCTTTCACCTTATCTGGATCAATCTCAATCCCTCTTTTGCTCACCATAAACCCCAAAAGTTTTCCAGACGTAACGACAAAGGTGCATTTGGCAGGGTTAAGCCTCAGCTAATATTTCCGTAGTCTTTGGAATAGTTTTCTCAAGTTTTGTACGTGCTCTTCTTCTGTTCGGGACTTAGCGATCATGTCATCCACGTATACCTCTATTTCTTTGTGCATCATGTCATGGAAAAGAGTCACCATTGCTCTTTGGTAAGTTGCCCCCGCGTTCTTAAGCCCGAAAGGCATCACCCGATAACAAAAAGTGCCCCACGTGGTTACAAATGTAGTTTTCTCCATGTCGTTCGAGTCCATCTTTATCTGGTTGTACCCCGAAAAGCCGTCCATGAATGAGAACCATGAGTGTCCCGCGGTGTTTTCAACCAGCGTGTCGATATGTGGCAGAGGAAAGTTATCTTTAGGGCTGGCTCGGTTGAGATCCCTATAATCTACACACATACAGACCTTCCTGCTCTTTTTCGGTACTGGTACAATGTTTGTAACCCATTCAGGGTATTTGGTCACTTCCAAGAAGCCAACATCAAACTATTTTTTTACCTCTTCTCTGATCTTTAACAACATGTCCGGTCTCATTCTCTGGAGTTTTTGTTGTATTGGTTTGCATTTCGGCTTCGTCGGCAGTTTTTGTACCACTATGTCAGTATTCAAACCTGACATATCTTGATAAGTCCAAGCGAAAATATCCTTGAATTCCTAAAGTAGGGTTATCAGTTCGTGCCAGGTTTTTAAGGAAAATGTCATCCCTATTTTTACTTCTTTTCTCTCTTCTTCAGTCCCCAAGTTTACAACTTCTGTTTCTTCTTGGTGGGGCATGATTTGCCTTTCTTCGTTGGCCACCATCCTCATCAACTCTGCAGGGACCTCGCATTCTATCTCATCATCCTCTTCCCAATTCCTTCTGAGATCTTGGGGCATTCAAAATCTACTTCGGGATTGGATTCGGCATCATTCATACATTCAATCATGGGAGACCTGCATTAAGTGAGAATGAATGAACATGAAGTGAATGAATGAATGAAATAAATGAGGCGTTTGCCATTTAAGAAAACGGGGAAGATATTTTCATTTCCAACAAAAAGTTAACATAGGTGCTCTATACAAGATATCCCCATTGTTTATGGGCAAAAACAAAAAGGTTGATTCGGAGCATTACTCTGATCTAGTCCTAAAAACCACAAGTAGATCAATGTGGCTCCAGTTATCAAGAGTTTCCCCGGGATGACAGGGGCGGGTGTTGGTCAACATACTGTTGACTTGGTTATTTCCAGCTATCATGTTGATGGACATCCCCTCAAGTGATTCATTAAACATTTCTTTCTCATTGAGTACTTCATTTTCCTTAATTGCCTCTTCAACCTCCTGTCCTGGTTGGCAGAATCCTCTGGAGACAAAAGTGTTTTTTAAACTAGGGAAAGACATTGGTCTCCATGGAATGTCTTCTCCCTTAAATCTGGCTCTTCTCTGTTCTTCTTTTCTCTTGTATTCTTCCTTTCTTTGCTGGACACTTGGTTTGTAACCCAACCCAAAATGGTCATTCTTGGTTATCACACTCTTGGCCCGTAAGCTCCCTTGCAATCTTCTCCCTAGCCCTCTTCCTGCTTTGGCTCATCGGCCCAAAGTTTCAGCAACGGTCATCTTGGTACAATTAGGTAACCTGGGATTGGGGATCCGACTACCTTCCGTGACGAATGTGGCATTCACTAGCTTTAATGCTCGAAAAGAGCATTCTGCAGCATCCTCATCATTTTGAATGTAGGGAGCATCTGATATCACCGAAGCAATGATTCCTGCTCAGCCTCAACTGTGACCAACTTGCCTTCGATCAAGAATTTTAATTTCTGATGCATTGATGAGGGGACAACTCCTGCAGAGTGGATCGATGGCCTTCCTAATAAGCAGTTGTATAATGGTTTTATGTCCATCACCACAAAGTTGATCACGTACTCAGTCGACCTGATCAATAAAGGCACCTCAATTTTTCCCAGTGTTCCTCTTTGTGTGCCATCAAAGGCTCTCACGAAATTATGGAAGGGCTTTAGGTGAGAATTATCTATTGGTAGCCTTTGCAGGGTCACCATAAGCAGTACGTTCAGTGTTGACCTGTTGTCAATCAATACCCCCGGTAACACATACCCTTTATAGTAGGTTGTGATGTTAAGAGCTTTGGTTGACCCTATTCCTCATTCGGGGATCTCATCATCACTGAATATTATATGGTTATAAGCAGTGATATGCCCCATTATCCTGTCCAGCTTTGATACAGAAATGTCCTGGGGTACAAAAGTCTGGTTTAGTACCTTTAATAGTGCTTCACGGTGTCTTTGTGAACTCAAGAGCAACTCTAGCACTGTGATCCTTGCCGGTTGCTTTCGTAGTTGTTCCACTACGTTGTACTCGCTATGTCTTAGGAATTTTAGGAATTCTTTGGCCTGGGCCTCGGTTACTGGTTCGTTTATCTTTGGGGGTGGTTTCTCACCAAATATCTATACGGGGGTAACCGACGCGTCCTTTCCTTTATCTTTGGCAACTTCAGCAGTCTTCAAGGTCTCTGAGGAGTAACATCTACCGCTCCTCGTGAAGTGGCCCACCTCACCGACATTCATATCACTCTTGTCTTGCTCGTCTTTCGACGTAGGTTCTTCTTCAACCTTCTGCTCTTTTCCCTCACTAAATTCTGGCTTTTCTGGTATGGTCACATTTACAGCATAGTTCTAGGGAGTTTGTCGCATATCCTTGAATGGGAACGGGGATGGTGCTGAGATGATGATCTTGGGAGTTATCTTAGTAGTTTCTCCTTGGGAGACACCTGCACTCTCCGGCCTGAAGGAGATGATAAGAGGTTTACCTCTCCCGTATTTAACGTTGGGGCTGTCTGTCATATGTACATCTGACCCCTTCCTTCCCGTAGGCTTTTCGAAGAATTCTATTTGCTTGTCATTCATCAATTGTTGCACCAATCTCTTAAACTCGTCGCACTATTGGATGTCGTGTCCTCCATCCTGATGGAATTCGCAATACAGTCCATATCCCTTCTGTATTACTACCATGCCTTTGTCGATCAAGTGGGCCATGCACAATTGCTGAAATACCCACCTCAAAGGAGATTTGATTTCTGACATATTCTCCTTAATCTTCCTGGTAAAGCATTCCTCAATAGCATTTACTCCCTTGTTCCCGTGATTAGGCAATGGGTTAGTAGCTACACTTGGTTCTTCAAACTTCAATATCCCAGAATCGATTAAGTTCTGCACAAGCTTTTTGAAAGCAAGGCAGTTCTCGGTGGGATGACCAGGGGCACCACTGTGATAGTCGCAATGCGCGTTCGGGTTATACCAGGACGGGAATGGCAGTTTGAACGGAGTAATGTAGTATGGACGGACTAGGTCCGCTTCATACAACTGAGAATAGATCTTAGAGTACGGAACGGGTAGTGTAGTAAAAGTTTGCCTCTTTTTCTCTTTTCTCGGGGTTCTCTCCTCTCTTTGATTCGAGTTTTGCGCTTTCCTCGTAGGCGTTTGTGGCTACGAGACTATAAAATTCTTCAGGGCAGTGTAAGTACTGGCGACGTTCACCTCATTCTTCTTGTTGTAATTTCGAGACCCTTCCCCGCTATCAATTCTACCACTCTTGATTGCCAATTCAAGGAACTCCCTAGTCCTAATTAAATCAGCAAAACTCTGTGTCGTGTTATTAATGAGGCGATCAAACAGTGTCCCCTTCAGAGTATTAATGAATAATGGCGTAATTTCATGTTCTGGGAGGGGTGGCTGAATTTTGGCGGCCACTTTTCGCCACCTCTGAGCATACTATCGTAGACTTTCGTTGGACTTCTGCCCCATATTTTCCAACATAATTCTACTGGGTGTCATGCCTGTTACGTGATTGTATTGCTCGATAAATGCTCTTGAAAGATCTTTCCAGGTTTTAATGTTTACCTGGCTCAACTGGGTGTACCACCACAACGCCGCCCCAGTTAGGCTGTCTTGGAAACAGTGAATTAATAGTTTCTCATCCTTAAGGTAGGCCGCCATCTACCGGTAGTACATTGTTACGTGCACGGAAGGACACGTGGTTCTATCGTATTTGTCGAACTCTGGTGTTTTAAATTTTGGTGGAAGGACAAGGTCGGATACCAGACTCAAGTCACTGGCATAATTTCCTGATTCTTCCATAGTTTTTAGGGCTTTAAATCTTTCCTCCTTGAGGCGAAACCTCTCTTCCCACTTATTTTCTACCTCTGTCCTGATCCTTTCGACCAAGTTCAGGTCTGGCACCTCCTCCTCATAGAGTGCTTCAGTGTCAAGGGGTTGAGTCTTAGATGCCCCTACCTGAAGGTTAGCAGACATCCTAGCAGGGGCCGGATTCAGCGTAACCGGTTGAACCTTATTGTGAACTGGGGTGCTTTCCGGTTCTTGAGCGACTTCTCATTCAACTCTTTTTTCGAGGCTCTTAGCTAACAATGCAGTTATATCAGACACTATCGACGCTTGTGACTGAGCAATCTGGTCATTGAGGCTTCTTTGGGCCTCGTCAAATCTTACTTCCAGCTCTCTTTGTCCTTTCTCTAGAATAATTATCCTGTCTTCCATGAGCTTGCTTTGTAGTCGGGTAAGATATGGATGATGAATGATTGCGGCTTAACTTCTATTTTCACACTGCCACAATATTTATAACATTAATATGATTGCAAGGAAAATAAATACGTGTATAATGATGCGAATGTCATGATGCAATGCAAGAATGTATGCAGATAAATGTACTGATTCCGCTAGTAATCACCCTTTTGAACTACTTCCACGGGAATTAAATGATCTAGATTACAATAAAGTTCATATTATAAAATGAAGGTTCCTAATACAAAAGAGTCCTAATTACAATACAGAGTCCTACAGATAAGCTCTAGCTCTATCTCCTAATTTTCCAATAGCCCTGAGCAGCTTGATGAACCTGGGTACTTCTTCCATGTCTGGGGCTACGAAAGGTCGAAGTGCTTCAGCTTCGGCAGCTAAGTCACTCACATGCCTGGCGACTCGCTGTATGTCCACCATTAGGTTCGCGTAATATTGGTCCCTATCATGCACCATTCGGGCAGCGTCACGCAGTCTTCTTTGCCAATAAATGTCCCCTCCGGCTGTAGCCTCTTCGAATACACTGATTCTTTCCTTATAATCCTAAATAGTTGCTTCAAGGGACTCAACCCAGGTTCGTAACATGCCTACTTCACGTTCCCTTTCTTGTAGCTCGGTGAAGCCATTCCTCTGACGGTAAGTTCAAAATGAGTGTTCTACTTCTGCCACCTTTTCTTCTAACTCGACATTTCTTTGGATAGTGTCGTCGTACAACCTTTGCATTTCTAACAGTCTATTTCGGCTACTCATTGACCTTTTTTTTCCAAGCGGTGACGTTTTCTCTCTCGTAGTTAACTGCTTGTTTTCCTTTGCTGATCTCTTGCCTAGTTATTTCCTTTTCTTGATCGATGGCCTCCTTAAAAGACTGCATTTCTTCCTCAATAGCCAACCTGCAGCTTTCTATCTCCTTCTCGATTGCTCGCCTACTGATTTCTCGTTCTTCTTCCACCAAACGGATACCATTCATTCTTTCCTTTTCCACGGCTATAAACTGACTTCGGTCGGCTTTCTGTACTTTCGCTTGGAGTAGGACGGTATCCTTATGGTAAAGCGCGTTCTTTTCGCTCAAATCCGCATTCAATTTCTTCAATTGCCTAATGATCCTGTCCCGTTCGTCGAGCTCTAAGCTCACTTTATAGAGCTCACCCGTATGCTGAGTCTGTTGGGTGTCCATCTTCCTCTTAATTTCTTCGAGTTCATTCCGTAAAATATCAGTTTCAGATTGTACCACCCTTGTAAGCTCCTCAAGTGACACAACAGGTCCCTGATCAGGTTCGGGAATCACATCATTAACCCTCAAACTCCTCCAAAGATTGTAGTCCGGGGTGGTCATATGCTCGGTGTCTCCTTCCACTCTGATCTGGTAACAATGGTCCTAAGCCCTCATGATAGTCTGGATTTTTTCCTTAAACTCACATTTGAAAGGAAATTTAGTTCAGCTTAACCCGAGGTATTGGGGACAAACTGTTGTGATCCGAATTGTTGGGACACCAGAAGCGGAGCACAAGCAATCCCTCCATACAGCCCCAACATCATCAGCCAGTCGAAATCACCGCAACTGTACAAGAAGTAATTAACTCTACCGAGCCACGTGACCCTCCATACCATGTGACCCTCCATACCATGTCTTCGTTCCTAAAAAAACTGGACCATTTCTTCGTTTTCAAGTTTTCTCGCCATTCTTTTGCTAAGTACTCCCGTAAGGGCGAAAAGCCTTGGAAGGATATCCCTGGTAGGACCCTCGTCGGTGTCTTCTATATGTGGCTTTGAACCCATACCTGTAACAGCTGTGCACATCCCTAAAAACATCTTCTTCGTGCTTTCGACTGGCATTTAAAGAAATGAAGGTCTCAGCCAAGATTACTGGTACTGGATTGGCCCTCCGTTTCATACGCTCGAACAGGTCTAGAATGGCTACATCAATGTTTTCAAGAGTTTTTGGAAAGATTACCAACCCATATATTCCCAAGGAAAATAGGTCTATCTTTTTCCCCATATCTGGATGTGCAGGTATGATGTCTCGAATGTTCTCCCGTGCAAAGACTGTACTGTCTCCTCGAAGTTGGATTAGGCTATTAACCCAATCGTCACTCATCCCGGTAAAGGCTTTGAGCTTCGAAGTGTAATTCTAATTCCTCGGAGGTTTTGCGTAGATCCAATCTTCCTGAACATTCTTCTGATTAAGTAAAGCAGTGTACTCTTCTACTGTAGGCATCATGTCCTGTCCATTGAAGGTGAAGCATCAAAAGGCAAGATTCCAAAACTGAAAAATAGCTCAGAATAGGGGCTAGTTGACCCAAATGTATAACAGCTGTGCAATGTCGCCATAACTATCTCATAACATGTCTTGTAGTATTCGGTCCTATCCTTCCCATATGCTTCAAAGATCCCATAAGTTGTTCTGTTGAAGACTCACGTAGGTGTACCCTGCTACTATGTGCTCACTCGATAAACTATCCCCTTGGGCCTTCTGGTTGACCTCTGACCAATGTCTGACCGACAAGTTAAGCTCTTCTTTCCTAAGATACCTTTTTTCCATGGTGAAAGACTTTCTGATAGGGTAAACCACTTGATCCAGTACTTTTATGTAATGCAAATGCAATAATGTATGAAAGAAACAAAAGCAAAAAGAAAACAAGTCAGTACCGGATAAAATTAATTAATACATACATAAAGGACAAATAAGGTAAACAGACAAAACAACCATATTTATCCCGTCTAAAACACCTAAGGTTATACGCATGGCTCTAAAGGGGTGGGTTTTTATATGTTCTCTACATGCAGTCTTGGTTCTAGGAGGTACCTGAACTGTCATTGCTGTCCTCTACTAACAGTAGCAAGGCCCCCGATCATCACTCATTATAGGCTCCTTTCAATCGGGTTCAATTCAGGGGGACCCATTCGCTTATGCCAGCATGAAAGAATGATATCCTTACGAAAGCATAAGGTACTCGAGCCCTGAAGGTACTTGCTAGGCCTACACGGGAGAACAGTATCTCCACGAAAGCATTAGCGTTTTCCCCCACTTAAAAAACGGGTTTATATGCCAAATTTTAAATGCGTTAAAATAAACGCGCAATTACAACCAAATATTAATTTAATAGTCACTTTAATCTGGAACTTCTAATATTATTAAAGCGGTAATTATTTGAAAAATCTTGACTCTCTTTATTTTGTTAAAAAACAAAAAATGTCCCCAGCGGAGTCGCCATCTGTAGCGATGTCCCTCTCGCTAAAAAAGGAGTTTTCGAGGTGTTGGTTGTCTTTCGGGTATTAAAATATTTATTCAGTGGGGTTTTAAAAAAACCGTATTATATTTTAAAAATGGAGTCGCCACCGGCCACTTAGGTAGGTCGGACACCATAAAAACCAGAGATTTTGAAAACTTTGGGTTTGGGAGTCAGTTACGGATGGGGAAGGATTAGCACCCCCATACCGCCCAAAATTGGTACTTTAATAATTACCGCTTTATTAATATTAGACTTTCTGAATTAAAGTGACGATTAATTTAAAATTTGGTTATAATTGCGAGTAAATTTTAAAGGCCCCGTTATCCGAGAGTAAACGCCCCAACCACTATCACTACGCCTGATACTGTCCCCGTTTACGCCCGGTTAAAAGGGCACCGCATGGACAATTTATATATCTTTTATGCAGTCTGTAGCGAATGTCTTTTTTCCAGATATATCGCTAAAATAAAAACGATGATTTTTGAACGGTGTTTTTGAAAGGTGTTTGGATATAAAATATTTATTCCGTGGGGTTTACAAAAGCCTTATAAAAATGGAGTCGCCACCGGCCACTTAGGTAGGCCAGACACCATAAAACCAGAGATTCAAAAAGACAGGGTTCGGGAGTCGGTTACGGATGGGGAAGGATTAGCACCCCCACACCGCCCAAAATTGGTACTTTAATAATTACCGCTTTATTAATATTGGATTTTCCGGATTAGAGTGACGATTATTTTAAATTTCGGTCATAATTGCGAATATATTTTAAGGGTCCCGTTATCCGAGAATAAACGCCCAACCACTATCACTACGCTTGATACTGGCCCCGTTTACGCTCGGATAAAAGGACTCCGCATTAACAAGTTATATCTCGATATGCAATCTTAGTGGCAAAAACGTAAAACATGACAAAACATTTAAATATAATAAAGATTGACATACCAGAATACTAATTTAACATGAATGATATTTTAGACTAAAACATGTATATATATATATATATATTATTCTAAATAATAGATAAAAACAACTATCATATGTCAAAATAATAAGGCAGGAATAAGTACATATATACGAACAAGTATTTCAAAAAGACATGCATACTGGTAATAAAACATATTTCAACATATACGGGTCCGCATGTCGTACAAAAAGGGTAAATATATTAATATGTAGCCCTAAAAAATAAGAAAGCACACACACATATAAAAATACTAAATATGCTATGTACGAATTAACTAAAACATAACATGCTTGATACGAATAACCGGATAAAAGCATAAATATCATATTTAACACATATATACATAAAAACATGAAATACGAGTCATATACGAGAGACATAAAATAAAATAATATCAACATATACGATTATAATACGAACAGTAATATTTACAAAGAAAACAGGACTGAAATGAAAGGAAAACGAAAATCAGTGGCGGAAATTAAAGAACAATAATATGTAATTTAGGGACGAAATTGCAAAACAAACAAAACCTAAAAGGACCAGGATTGTAATTATACTAAGGGGCAGACCCAAAGTGAAAAATTCAAAAACGCGGGATGGTTAAGGGCGTAATTTTACCATCCAGAAACTGATTCAGTGTAATTTAGTGACTAAATTGTGACTTTTTGAAAACTCAGGGGGACTGGGACTGTGATTATACCATGCGGCAAGACAAAAATGAAAATATTGAAAATGCGGTGGGATTAAGTGTGTAATTTACCCATTTCAAAAATAATAATAACTATAAAAGGGCCATTTTTAGACCGAAACCCATTTTCCCTTTCTTTGTTTCATTTTTCGGTTTTTCAGAGTTTTTGTTCATTCGTTTTCTCTCAAATGTTCTTGAGAAACCCAGAATCCGGCGGCCGGTAGGCTCCCAAAATACACCAAAACGTTCCCCTTGTCGTCCTCAATACGAATCCGTGGTTGGATTCAGAGGATACCCTTTCTTTTACTCTAGATCTAAGAAATACGAACCCAAAAAAAATATTTTTTTTAGACCAAAATACAACTACAAAGGGTCTTCTCTTCCCTTTAGTTCACCAGATCTGGCTTATAGAAGCCGAGAGGTTTGTCACCGAGAGAAGGAAGACCCACAAACAACGCCGGTAAGACTACCTTTTTTGTTTCTGTTTTTTATTTCTGTTTCGTATATGCATGTAAAGAAATAAGTAAGAAAAAGAGCTAAGTGTTTACCAATGGACCCCTTTTTTGATTATCTCGACTGGTTACAAGTTTCTGGTTTTACAAGCTCTCTGTTCTTTTTTGTGTTACTACTCTCTCTGTTTTTTTTGCTAATCTTTTGTGCTCCCTTGCTAAAAAATTATCCCCGTTACAACAGCCCCGTTTCATATATATTACTGCCTCTGTATTTTGGTTGCAACTTGTATCTTCTTTTCCAGATCTGACATTTGCTTGTTGTCTTTGGCATAATCTGAACGCGGGGACTGAATATCGGCGCGGTGTGGTCATTCTGCCAGAGGCCAGACGCATTTTCGGCCGTTAGATCAGATCTGATCTAACGGTCAAGATGGCTTGAAGAACGAACGGCCTGGATGAAGCCTCGATCTGATGAGACGGCTTGAGATTTCGCCACGTGGAGCTCCGCAGTTGAGGAGTCAGAACGCGTGGGACATTAAAGCGTCCGCGCGTGAACCACACGCGCGCGTGGCACTCGAACGGTCCATACGTGTGGAGCACGCGCCTGGCAGATATTTTCGACTTTGGTTGCATCGTGGCCGTTGGATCAGATCTTGATCCAACGGCCCACAGTTACCTGCACATTGTAATTAAATAGGATTTAGATTTGGGCCAAACGGGCCTTGTAATTGAACTTGTAATTGGACTTGGACTTACTATTTATTTGGGTTTAATATATATTTAATTTTTTCATTTAGTCAGCCCAATAATAATAATAGTATAATTATAACAGCAATACATACGAAAATATATACTTATATTATACAATCATTAATTAATATAATATTCTAGTATACGTACGTATAATCATACGTATAATTAACATGACATCTATATACGCTTATACCCTAGATACATACGCGACATACATACACCCCTAATACGTATACATAGCTTATACATGCACACATCACCTTATATTAGTAACATTCATATAATAAATATACATGCAATATTAATATATTTACAAGTGAAAATGAGTGATTACAGTTGCCCCTCTTTGCTTGTTCTCATGAAATGGGAAACAAAGCAAAGATTCATAAGCACTCATTTTATCAGACTTCCCTGTTTGTAGCCTTGGAAAAACGAATTCTTTTGGACATTTCCGCTCTTCCTTGGCTGAATCTTCAGGCTCGTAAGTTCTTCCTATATAGAGCTTCGTCACCTTTCGATCTTGGAGCTACAGTGCTCTTTTTCGACATAGAACCCTTCGCTCTTATTTTTATCGGACTTCCTGTTTGTAGCTTTGGAAAACGAATTCTTTTGGACATTTCCGCTTTTCCTTGGCTGAATCTTCAGCTCGTAAGTTCTTCCTATATAGAGCTTCGTCACCTTCCGATCTTGGAGCTACAGGCTCTTTCCGACATTGAACCCTTCGCTCTGATTTTTATCAGACTTCCCTGTTTGTAGCTTTGGAAAAACGAATTTTTTTGGACATCTCCGCTCTTCCTTGGCTGAATCTTTAGGCTCGTAAGTTCTTCCTATATAGAGCTTCGTCACCTTCCGATCTTGGAGCTACAGGCTCTTTCGACATTGAACCCTTCACTCTAAGACAATGAAGCTCAGAGTCTTTCCTATATAAGACTCTTTGCTTTCGACACAACAGGTTTCCTATATAACCCTGTGTCATAGGTGAATTGCTTTGACTGGGAGTTCTTCCTATATAGAACTGCGAGTCTTCACCTTGGAGCCATCAGTCCCTCCTATATAGAACTTTTTGGCATCTTGAAATCTTGGAGTTACGGATTCTTCCTATATAGAATCTTTCACTCTAAGACATTGAAGCTAGGAGCCCTTCCTATATAGAACTCTTTGCTTTCGACACAGCAGGATTTCCTATATAATCTTGCGTGTCATGGGTGAATTCCTTCGACCGGGAGTCCTTCCTATATAGAACTGCGAGCCTTCACCTTGGAACTGTCAGTCCTTCCTATATAGAACTTTTTCAGTTTACAAGCCTCGGAGAGGAGGATTCTTCCTATATAGAACCTCTCTCTAGAGCTTGAAAACATGTGTCTTTATGTAAAAACATTGTCTTCTCATTTGGGATTCACATCGTGATGACCCTCGATGTCTCTTTGGATCTGCAGATACCTGTCCGAGATGAAAACAAAATGCTATGACAAATGAATGAATTGACATGCTCCTAATCCTAGTGATGTCTGACTATTCATGATGTATAAGATTCAATATCTTGGTGGGCTTGTTTTGGTCCTTATTTGATGTTCGCTTTCTCCTTTCTTACGGGCATCGATACCCTGCTTCACTGCCAAGTTCAACCATCTCGACCTTTCTCTTTTTTCAATTCCGTCTTGGAATTCTATAGTGCCCTTTCGGGTTTTCACTTTAGAGATTTTTTTTTAGGAGGGGTGCCCTTCTGGCTTTCACCCAGGAGATTTCTTCTTGTTATCTCGCATGCCTTTCCTGAATAGATATGACATGTGCCATTGGTTATTCTACCAGGTTGTCTGAAGCTTCCCGCCTTCCCTATCGACAGCCATTAGGGAACTAGAGGATGGAGTTAACATCGTTTTCTTTGATTACGTGCATTTTCAAGGTTAAATCATAGTAATGCTTCGAAATCTCTTGTTTCATTATGAGCCTATGTTATCTTATTTGACTGAAATTGACAAGAAGGCTAGGAATGGATGCTCAAAACACAGTTTTATTCTGATTAAGGGTTTCGAGATATCTTGAAAAGAAAGGTATGACACATATGAGTTGAGTATGAAAATACAAGATCCCTCATTATCTTCGATATGAATGATACATGACCCTGTCAACTGGTGTAGAATTTTTTGCCTGAAGCCTCCTCTTCATGATGTTCATGGGGATACCCTTCTCCTCAGATATTCAACTTTTCAATTTACCCGAGCCGCCCTTTGCGGGTTTTCAACTCGAGTTCTTCCTTTGCTTCAAGACGCCTAATTTCGGGTTTTCGCCCTGAGCTCTCCATTTTTTTAGAGATAGTATTTCTTGACAGCATCAGAATTTACAGGATTTTTCAGCTCGTCCCCATCCATTTCTGTTAGGATCAGGGCTCCTCCTGAGAAGGCCCTTTTTACGACGTATGGTCCTTCCCAGTTGGGCATCCATTTTCCTCGAGAATCATTCTGGATAGGGAGGATTCTTTTGAGTACCAGATCTCCTTCTTTGAATTCTCTTGGGTGCACCTTTTTGTTGTAAGCCTGCACCATCCGCTTTTGGTACATCTGACCATGACAAATGGCTTTTAGTCTTTTTTCGTCAATGAGATTTAGTTGGTCGAGTCTGGCCTGTACCCATTCAGCTTCTTCCATTTTTACTTCGTTTAAGACCCGGAGGGACGGAATCTCTACCTCAATTGGGAGTACTGCTTCGGTACCATACACCAAGGAGTAAGGCGTTGCCCCCGTTGATGTGCGGATGGACGTTCTATAAGCGAAAAGGGCAAAAGGCAACTTCTCATGCCAATCCTTGTAGGTATTCGTAGTCTTCGCTATGATCTTCTTTATATTTTTGTTTGCCGCTTCCACTGCTCCATTCATCTTGGGACGATAGACTGTGGAATTATGGTGTGTTATTTTGAATTGAGTGCACACGTCCTTTATCATTTTGTTGTTCAGATTGGAAGCATTGTCGGTGATGATCCTCTCTGGCAATCCGTATCGACAAATAATTTCCTTCTTTAAGAACTTACAAACTGTAGTCTTGGTGATATTGGCGTAAGATGCTGCCTCTACCCATTTAGTGAAGTAGTCTATGGCGACCAAAATGAAACGATGCCCATTGGAAGCTTTCGGATGGATCTGCCCGATAACGTCCATGCCCCACGCTGCGAAAGGCCACGGAGAATTCATGGTGTGTAGAGGCGATGGGGGTGCATGAATTTTGTCAGCGTAAATTTGGCATTTGTGGCATTTCCTGGCGTAATCGATGCAATCTCCCTCCATGGTCAACCAGAAATAACCGTATCTCATAATTTTTCGGGCTATAGACAGCCCGTTGGCGTGCGTTCCACAGATCCCATCATGTACTTCGGCTAAGATTTCCTTCGCCTCCCGGGCATCCACACATCTCAGCAATGTTTGATCATGACTTTTCCTATATAGGATTTCCCCATCTAGGACATATTTTGTTGCCATTTTTCTGAGTGCTTTTCTGTCATTGTCGTTCGCCTCTTCTGGATACTTTCGAAGCTTGACATATTGCAGGATATCATAGTACCATGGATTCCCGTCAATCTCTTCCTGTACATTACAACAATGAGCAGGTTTTTCAAATGTCTGCATCTCAATGGGTTTCATTTCTGCCCAGGTGTTTGTTTTAAACATGGATGCCAAGGTTGCCAATGCATCTGCCATCTGATTTTCTTCTCGGGGTAGGTAATTGAAGCTGACCTTTTCGAACTCTTTGACGAGCTCTTGAATCCATTCGTGATATTTGACCAACTTCGGGTCTCTGGTTTCCCACTCCCCGCGCAATTGGTAAATGACTAGGGACGAATCTCCGAACACTCGAAGTTCCTTAACTTTTCTCTCGATGGCTGAGTTCAGTCCCATGATGCAAGCTTCGTATTCAGCTATATTGTTTGTGCAGAAGAACTCCAATCTGCTGGTGAAAGGATAATAGACGTCCTCAGGTGAAATTAGTACTGCCTCTATCCCATGTCCGAGGGCGTTGGAGGCTCCATCGAAGTAAAGTTTCCATGACTTATCATCTGAAATCTCTTCTTTGGTTGTAATGCACATCAAGTCTTCGTCTGAGAAACTAAAGTTCAATGTCTCATAGTCATCCGAAGCACGACTAGCTAGGAAATCCGCTACGGCACTCCCCTTTACGGCTTTCTGATTAACATATACGATGTCGAATTCAGATAAGAGCATCTACCATCGGGCCATCCTTCCCGTTAGCGCTGGCGCTTTCATTAAGAACTTTAATGGGTCTAGCTTGGATATTAACCAGGTAGTATGGTATAACATGTATTGTCTGAGCCGCTTGGTAGCCCAAACTAGAGCACAACACAGCTTCAGACCAAGGCGGTACCGTGTTTCGCAATCATTGAATTTCCTGCTTAGGTATTAGATGGCCTGCTCCTTTTTTCTTGACTCATCGTGTTGCCCCAGTACACATCCCATTGAATTCTCAAAGACCGTTAAGTAGAGAATTAGTGGTCGACCAGTCATCAAAAGACTAAAATTGGAGCGTTTGTCAAGTACTTTTTGATCTTTTCTAGGGCTTTTTGACATTCTTCATCCCATACGCCAGGGTTATTTTTTCTAACAAGTCTGAAGACCGGGTCGCATTGATTGGTTAATTGGGAAATGAAACGAGAGATAATTCAGCCTCCCCAGGAAACCGCGAACTTCCTTTTGCATGCGGGGTGGTGAAAGGTCCTGGATGGCTTTCACTTTATCGGGATCAATTTCAATCCCTCTTCTGCTTACTACGAACCCTAGGAGTTTTCCGAATAACGGCGAAGGTACACTTGGCGGATTGAGCCTCGATTGGTACTTCCGTAGTCTTTGGAATAGTTTTCTCAAGTTCTCAGAGTGCTCTTCCTCTGCTCGAGACTTGGCAATCATATCGCCCACGTATACTTCTATTTCTTTGTGCATCATGTCATGGAAAAGAGTCACCATTGCTCTTTGGTACGTTGCCCTCAAGTTCTTTAGCCCAAACGGCATCACTTGATAACAAAAAGTCCCACACATGGTTATGAATGTGGTTTTCTCCATGTCGTTAGGATCCATCTTTATCCGTTGTATCCTCGAGAAGCCGTCCATGAAGGAAAACCATGAATGTCCTGCAGTGTTGTCAACCAAATGCGTCAATATGTGGCAAAGGGAAGTTGTCTTTTGGGCTAGCTCGATTCAGATCCCTGTAATCTACACACAAAAACGAACTTTCCCGCCTTTCTTGATCTTTGGTACAATGTTTGCAACCCACTCGGGGTATTTGGCTACCTCCAAGAATCCAAAGATCAAATTGCTTTTTCACTTCTTCTCAGATTTTTAACAACATCTCTGGCCTCATTCTCCGAAGTTTTTGCTGTACTGGTTTGCACTCTGATTTGGTTGGCAATTTGTGCACCACTATGTCGGTATTCAATCCCGGCATATCTTGATAAGTCCAGGCGAAGACATCCTTGAATTCCTGAAGCAGAGCTATCAGTTCATGCTTGGTTTTTGAGGAAATAGTCGTTCCTATTTTTATTTCTTTTCTCGCTTTTTCAGTCCCCAAGTTGACAATTTCCGTTTCTTCTTGGTGGGGCATAATCTGCCTTTCTTCGTCGTCCACCATTCTCTTTAACTCTTCTGGGACCTCAATTTCTATTTCATCATATCCTCTCTCAATTTCCTCTGAAACCTCAGGGCATTCGAAATTTACTCGAGGATTGGATCCGTATCATTCATATCACAATCATGAGCGACCTGCATTAAATGAGAATGAATTGTATTGGGAAAGAGACGGCTTTACATGAAGGGAATGAATATGAAGAATGCATGAATGGAATAAATGAGACTTTGGTCATTTTTAAGAAAGTGGGGATATTTTCATTTCAATCAAAAAGTTAACATAGGTGCCCCATACAAGAGATCCCCATTGTCTATGGGCAAAAACAAAAGGTTGATTCGGAGCATTACTCTAATCTATTCCTAAAAACTACAGGTAGATCAATGCAGCTCCAGTTATCGAGTGTCTCCCCGGGATGGCAAGGGCGGATGTTGGTCAACATTTTGCTACCTCGGTCCTTTTCAAATTATCATGTTGATGTACATCCCTTCAAATGATTTATCAATATTTCCTCCTGTTAAGTTCATCATTTTTCTTCATTGCCTCTCCAATATCTTGACCTGGCTGGTAGAACCCTCCGGAGATGAAAGTGGCTTTCAAACTAGGGAAGGACATCGACCTCCACGGAATGTCTTCTCCTTTAGATCTGGCTTTTCTTTGCTCCTCCTTCCTCTTATATTCCTCTTTCTTCTGTTGGACACTTGGTTGGTAACCCAGCCCGAAACGATCCTTCTTGGTTATCATATTCTTGGGTCTCAGGTTTCCTTGTAATTTCTTCCCCAGCCCTTTTCCTATTTTGGCTCATCAGCCCAGAGTTTCTGCGACGGTCATCTTGGTACAATTAGATAACCTAGGGTAGGAGATCCGGCTTCCTTCTGAAACGAATGTGGCATTTACTAATTCTAATGCTCGGAACGAGCATTCTGCAGCATCTTCATCATTTTGAATGTAGGGGGTGTCTGACTTCACGGAAGCAACGAATTCATGCTCTGCCTCTACTGTGACCAATTTGCCTTCAACTACAAATTTTAATTTCTGATGCAATGATGATGGGACAACTCCTGCGGAGTGGATCCAAGGTCTTCCCAATAGGCAACTGTAAGATGGTTTTATGTCCATCACCACAAAATCGATCACATATTCAGTTGGTCCGATCAATAGGGGTACCTCAATTTTCCCCATTGTTCCTTTTTGCGTACCATCAAAGGCTCTTACCGAGTTGTAGCAAGGCTTTAGGTGCGAACCATCTATTGGTAATTTTTGCAGGGTTACCATAGGCAAGACATTCAATGCTGACCCGTTGTCGATCAGTACGCCTGGTAATACATACCCTTTGCAGTGGGTAGTGATGTTAAGGGCTTTGGTAGACCCCATTCCTCCCTCCGGGATCTCATCATCACTGAATGTGATATGATTATAGGCAGTAATATGCCCCACTATCATGTCCAGGTTTGTTACAGAAATGTCCTGGGGCACAAAAGTTTGATTCAGCACTTTCAATAGCGTCTCCCGATGTTTCTCTGAACTCAAGAGTAATTCCAGCACTGTGATCCTGGCCGGTTGTTTCCGTAGTTGTTCCACTACGCTGTACTCGCTATGTCTCAAGAACTTTAGAAATTCTTTGGCCAGGGCCTCAGTTACCGGTTCATTTATCTTTTGGGGAGGTTCTTCTCCAAATATCTAAGTAGGGCTGACTGATGTATTCTTCCCCCTATCTTTTTCAGCTGCTCTCAAAGCCTCAGAGGAATAACATCGGCCGCTTCTTGTGAAATGGCCTGCTTCACCAACGTTCACATTGTTCTGGCTTTGTTGGTTTTCCAGCGTAGACTCTTTTACCTGTTCGCGTTCTGATTTTTCTGGCATGGTTACATTCGCGGCATAATTCCAGGGAATTTGTCGCATGTCTTTGAATGGGAATGGAGATGGTGCTGAAATGACGATCTTGGGATTTATCTTGCCGGTTTCTCCTTGGGAGACACCTGCATTCCCTATCCTGGGAGAGATGATAAAAGGTCTATCATTCCCGTATCTAGTTTTAGGGCTATCTGTCATGTGCACGTCTGATCCCTTCCCCATGGGTTCCTCAAAGAATTCAATTTGTTTTTCATCCATCAGCTTCTGCACCAATTTCTTGAACTCGTCACATTCTTGGATATCATGCCCTTCAGTCTGATGGAATTCGCAATACTTTCCACATTCTTTCTGCCTTATTATCATGCCTTTGTTGATCATACGAGCCATGCATAATTGTTGAAATACCCACCGTAAATGAGACTTGACTTCTGACACGTCATCATTTATCCTCCTGGTAAAGCATTATTCTATGACGTTTACCCCTCTATTCCCATGATTAGGTAGCGGGTTGTTGGCTACACTCGGTTCTTCAAACTTCAATATCCCAGAATCGATTAAGTTCTGCACAAGCTTTTTGAAGGCAAGGCAGTTCTCAGTGGGATGTCCAGGGGTACCGCCGTGATAGTCGCAATGTGCGCTTGGATTATACCAAGGCGGGAAGGGTGGATTGACAGGATTAACGATGTATGGTCGGACCAAGTCTGCTTCATACAACTAGGAATAAAGCTCTGAGTATGAAACAGGTAGGGGAGTGAAAGTTCTCCTCTCTTTATCCTTTCTGGTGACTCTCTCATCTCTTTGATTCGAATTTTGCGTTTTTCCCACAGGTGCTTGGGGCTGTGAGACTGTGAAGTTCTTCGGGGCGGTATAGGTGCTGGTGGTGTTTACTTCATTTCTGTTGTTATACTTTCGAGACCCTTCCCCACCATCAATTCTGCCGCTCTTGATTGCCAGTTCGAGAGACTCCCCGGTCCTGATCAAATCGGCGAAACACTGTGTTGTGTTATTAATGAGGCGGTCAAAGAGTGCCCCTTTCAGAGTGTTGACAAATAATGGCGTGATTTCATGCTCCGGGATAGGTGGCTGGATTTGGGCAGCCACTTCTCTCCACCTTTGGGCATATTGTCGCAAGCTTTCATTGGACTTCTGCCCCATATTTTCTAACATGATTCTGCTAGGGATCATGTCTGTTATATGTTTGTATTGCTCGAAAAATGCTTTAGACAAATCTTTCCATGTTTTGACATTCGCTTTCCTTAACTGAGTATACCAACGTAACGCCGCTCTAGTTAGACTATCCTGGAAACAGTGGATCAGTAGCTTTTCATCTTTATGGTAAGCCGCCATTTTTCTGCAATACATCGTTATGTGTGCAGAAGGACATGTGGTTCCGTCATATTTATCGAACTCTGGTGTTTTGAATTTTGGCGGCAAGACAAGATCAGACACCAAACTTAGATCACTAGCGTCGTTTCCTGATTCTTCATTTGATTGTAACGCTTTAAATTTTTCTTCCATGAGGCGAAATCTTTCTTCCCACTTTCTTTCTACCTCATTCCTGATCTTTTCGACCATGTTTAGGTCCGGCACTTCTTCTTCATACAGTGCTTCAGTATCAAGGGGTTGAGTCTCAGGCGCCCCTACTTGAAAGCTGGAAGACATTCCTGTAGGGTCAATATACACCTTCCTAGCCTGGTTTGGTGCGGTTGGTTGAACCTTGAAGTGAGCCGGGGTACCTTCTGGCTCTGGGATATTTTCTCATTCTACTCGTTTTCCAAGACTTTTTGCCAGCAACGCCGTTATGTCAGATACTATTGATGTTTGTGACTGTGCAATCTGATCACTAAGGCTTCTCTGGGCCTCTTCAAGCCTTGTCTCAAGCTCCCTTTGCCCTCTTTCTAGACTGATTATTCTTTCTTCCATGAGCTTTCTTTGTAGCCGGGTAAAGTATAGGTGATGAATGATTGCGGGTTAACACTACATAGAATGCCACAATATTAATATGGTTGCAAAAAATAAATGTATGTACAATGATGCAAATGTTATGATGAAAATGCAAGAATGCATGCAGACAAGGTACTGATTCCGCTGGTAATCACCCTTTTGAATTACTTCCACGGGAATTAAAGGGTCTTGATTACAACAAAATTCGTGTTACAAAGTAAAGATCCTTAGTACAAAAGATCTAATTATAACACAGAGTCCTATAGATAGACTCTAGCTCTATCTCCTAACTTTCCAATTGCCTTGAGCAGCTTGAGGAACCTAGGAGCTTCTTCCATTCCCGGGGCTATAAAAGGTCGGAGTGTCTCAGCCTCGACAGCTAAATCATTTACGTGTCTGGCGACTCGCTGTATATCCACCATTAGATTTGCGTAGTACTGGTCTCTGTCCTGTACCATTCGAGCAGCGTCGCGTAATCTCTTCTGCCAATAGGTGTCCCCTCCGGCTGCAGCTTCCTCGAACACATTAATTCTTTCCTTGTAATCCTCCACAACTGCTTCGAGGGACCCGATTCGTGCTTGTAACACACCCACTTCGCGTTCTCTTTCTTGCAGCTCAGCGAAGTTGTTCCTGTGGCAGTACATTCGAAGTGAGTGTTCGACTTCCGCTACCTTTCCTTTTAATTCATCATTTTGACTTTGGCTTTGCCCCAAACTTTGAATAGTGTCATCGTACAGTTTCTGCATTTCTAACAGTCTGTTTCGGCTATTCATGGATTTTCTTTTCCATACGGCGACACTTTCTCTTTCATGATGAACAGCCTGTTTTCCTTTGTTGATTTCTTGTCTGAATCTTTCTCTCTCTTGATCAATGGCCTTCTTGGCGGACCGTTTTTCTTCCTCCATAGCCAAACGGTAGCTTTCAATCTCTTTCTCGATCGCTTTTTTGTTAATTTCTCGTTCTTCTTCCACCAAACGGATGCCGTTCATTCTTTCTCTTTCCACAGCTATGAACTGACTCTGGCCGGCCTTTTGTATTTTTGCCTGTAATAGGAGGGCATCTTTTTGATAAAGAGTATTTTTATCGCTTAAATCTGCATTCAATTTCTTCAATTGCCTGATGATCCCGTCCCGCTCGTCAACTTCTAGGCTTGTCTTATAGAGTTCACTCGCATGTTGGGTCTGTTGAATGTCCATTTTCTTTTTAACTTCCTCGAGTTCACTCCTTAAGATATCGGCTTCGGACGGTACCACCCTTGTAAGCTCTTCGAGTGACACTGTTGGTCCTTGATTAGATTCAGGAATCACATTATTAACCCTCAAACGTCTCCAAAGGTCGTAATCTGGGGTAGTCATGTGCTCGGTATCTCCTTCCACCCTGATCCGATAACAATGATCCCAGGCCCTCATGATGGTCTGAATTTTTCCTTTGAACTCTCCTTTGAAAAGAAATTCAGTTTGGCTTAATCTGGCGGTATTGGGAATGAACTGCCGTGATCCGAATCGCCGAGACACTAAAAGTGGAGCACAAACGATCCTCCATGTAATCCTAACATCATTAGCCAGCTTGAAGTCACCACAATCAGATAGAAAATAATTAACTTTACCGAGCCATGGGACCCTCCATGCTATGTCTTCATCTTGAATGTTCCTCAAGAAATCGTCCACATTTTTGTTTTCAAATCTTC